>JAQQAC010016209.1:58391414-58420460 GCA_029783875.1 Phataginus tricuspis | reverse complement strand
GGGGGGGCACGGGGGGTACTGTACAGCTCAGAGAAGACAAGTAGCGATTCTCATCTCACTACGCTGATGGACAGTGACTGTGGTGGGGTTGGTGGGGGGGACCTGGTGATGGGGGGAGTTCAATCATCACGGTATTGCTTATGTAACTGTAGGTTAATGATACTAAAATAAAATAAAATATTAAAAAAAATCTATCAACATCATCCATCACATCAACAAAAAGAAGAACAAAAACCACATGATGATCTCCACAGATGATGAAAAAGCATTTGACAAAATTCAGCATCCATTCATGATTAAAACTCTCAACAAAATGGGTATGGAGGGCAAGTACCTCAACATCATAAAGGCCATATATGACAAACCCACAGATAACATCATACTTAATTGTGAGAAGCTGAAAGCTTTTCATCTAAGACTGGGAACAAGACAGGGATGCCCACTCTCTCCACTGTTATTCAACATAGTATTGGAGGTCCTAGCCACGGTAATCAGACCAAACAAAGAAATACAAGGCATCCAGATTGGTAAAGGAGACGTCAAATTGCCACTATCTGCAGATGACATAATATTGCACATAGAAAACCCTAAAGACTCCACTCCAAAACTACTAGAACTAATATCTGAATTCAGCAAAGTTGCAGGATACAAAATTAACACACAGAAATCTGTTGCTTTCCTATACACTAATGATGAACTAACAGAAAGAGAAATCAGAAAAACAATTCCATTCACAATTGCATCAAAAAGAATAAAATACCTAGGAGTAAACCTAACCAAGGAAGTGAAAGACCTGTACTCTGAAAACTACAAGACACTCCTAAGAGAAATTAAAGAGGACACTAACAAATGCAAATTCATCCCATGCTCTTGGCTAGGAAGAATAAATATTGTCAAAATGGCTATACTACCTAAAGCAATCTATAGATTCAACACAATCCCCATCAACATACCAACAGCCTTCTTCAATGAACTGGAACAAGTAGTGATTCTCATCTCACTACACTGATGGACAGTGACTGTAATAGGGTTGGTGGGGGGGACCTGATGAAGGGGGTAGTTTAATCATCACAGTATTGCTCATGTAATTGTAGGTTAATGATACTAAAATAAAATAAATTGTAAAAAAAAAATGGAACAAATATTTCTAAAATTCATTTGGAACTACAAAAGACCCCGAATAGCCAAAGCAATCCTGAGAAGGAGGAGTAAAACAGAGGGAATTATGCTCCCTGACTTCAAGCTTTACTACAAAGCCACAATAATCAAGACAATTTGGTATTGGCATAAAATCAGACCCACAGACTAGTGGAACAGAATAGAAAATCCAAACATTAACCCAAACATATTCGGTCAATTAATATATAATAAAGGACCCTTAGATATACAATGGGGAGATGGCAGCCTCTTCAGCAGCTTGTGTTGCCAAACTGGAGAGCTTTATGTAAGAGAATGAAAATGGACTACTGTCTAACGCCATACACAAAAGTAAACTCAAAATGGATCAAAGACCTGAATGTAAGTCATGAAACCATAAAACTCTTAGCAAAAAACACAGGCAAAAATCTCTTGGACATAAACATGAGCAACTTCTTCATGAACATATCTCACTGGGCCAGGGAAAGAAAAGGAAAAATGAACAAGTGGGACTATATCAAGCTGAAAAGCTTCTGTACAGCAAAGGACACCATCAGTAGAACAAAAAGACATCCTTCAGTATGGGAGAATATATTCATAAATGATGTATCCAATAGGGGTTAACATCCAACATATATAAAGAACTCACACACTTCAACAAACAAAAAGCAAATAATCCAATTAAGAAATTGGCAGAGGACATGAATAGACAGTTCTTCAAAGTAGAAATTCAGATGGCCAACAGGCACATGCAAAGATGCTCCACATCGCTAATCATCAGAGAAATGCAGATTAGAACCACAATGAGATATCACCTCACACCAGTGAGAATGGCCAACATACAAAACACAAACAACAACAAATGTTGTGGAGGATGTGGAGAGAAGGGAACCCTCCTACACTGCTGGCGGGAATGCAAATTAGTTCATCCATTGTGGAAAGCAGTATGGAGGTTCCTCAAAAAACTCAAAATAGAAATACCATTCGACCCAGGTATCCCACTCCTAGGAATTTACCCTAAGAATGCAGCCGCCCAGTTTCAAAAATACAGATGCACCCCTATGTTTATCGCAGCACTATTTACAATAGCCAAGAAATGGAAGCAACCTAAGTGTTCATCAGTAGGTGAATGGATAAAGAAGATGTGGTACATATACACAATGGAATATTATTCAGCCATAAGAAGAAAACAAATCCTAACATTTGCAACAACATGGATGGAGCTAGAGGGTATTATGCTCAGTGAAATAAGCCAAGTGGAAAAAGAGAAATATCACATGATCTCACTCATATGTAGAGTACAAGAACAAAGAAAAAAACTGAAGGAACAAAACAGCAGCAAACTTAACAGAACCCAAGAACGGACTAATAGTTCCCAAAGGGAAAGGAACTGAGGAGGATGGGTGGCAAGGGAGGGACAAGGGGGAAAAAGGGGCAGTATGATTAGCAGACGTAATATTGGGGGGATGTGGAGAGGGGTGTACAACTCAGAGAAGACAAGTAATGACTCTATAGCATCTCACTATGCTGTTGGACAGTGACTGTAATGGGGTTGGTGGGGGGACCTGATGAAGGGGGTAGTTTAATAACCATAATATTGCACGTGTAATTGTTGATTAATGATACCAACATAAATTGATAAAAAAAAAACTCAATCAACTACTTTTTGTAATGCTGTCATTCCAGTATAGCCTTTCCAAGCTATCAGACCCCACATAAGTGAGATTGCAGGGGCCCAAAAGTAAATGTGCAGGAGGAGGAGGCATTCCCACCTCCATGCCAATAAATGGTCTCACTAGAAATGTGACAATGGTGTGATTAATGCCATTAATATATTTACACCATTTCAGGTCATTCCCCTGTCCTTTGGTCTGGACAGAACCTTGAGGCCTCCAATCAATGTTGCCTCCATAGGAAGTATTATGTAAAACCCGATCTATTTCTCCTCCACAATTTGTCCAGTGCACCCATTCACTGATTTTTGTAGCTATTGGCTGGGTGCAGATGCGCAAATCAGGGGGATGATCCGTTGTGTCTTTTGTATTATCTTTTTTGTGGAATCCAAATGCTTTAAGAAGGAATAATTTTTATTGGTATCATTTTTGACAATGGATAGCCATGCAGCTGGTTGCATTTTCAAGCAATGGAATTCATGTCTAATACAAATGGGTATCCCTTCTACTCCCACTGTATAATTTTAAATTTTCATGCCCTCTTCTCCTGGCCTTAATGGGCCACGAGTATCATAAGGACCAGGAGTCCAATTGGAATTATTAACATATATTGGGACCATTACAGAGTGCCAATGAATAACTTGATTGATTGGGGGGTTAGGAGTGTCAGCACAATATGAATGATTAATGCCATTAGCTGAACTTACCCCTATGGTGACCACAGCAATCACAGCCAAGAACAATTTGAAGCGTTGTGTGACTGTCCAGTCAGTTGTATAATTTTTTCAGCTTCCTGTGTCATCTTTAGATGTTGGTGGATTCACTTTTTGAGTTCTTGGTAACGGAAGTTGAACTCTGGATCTTCCAATAATCATGGCTTGCATCTCATCAACTGGAGGTTCAGCATCAAATTGAAGCCTTTTATTCATTTTTGGGGTTTTATCTTTTTAGTCGGGATCCACAGTTTTTCCTGTTTCTGTAATGACACAAGAATATCCTTGGTTCCACCTCTGAACAGTCCCTGATTCCCATTCTACCATGTCATTTTTATAAAAATCAGGCTGATTTATTTCAGGAGACTTTTACTGTACCCAATAACTGTGCTCTGCTGATGAACCTGTATCATTTAAACTTAAAAAATTCAGGGTAAATAATGTCCTGTGTATTCTCATACGGGGAGTTTCTATGCCACCATATCCCCCTTTTTGTTTAAGCAACATCTCTTTTAATGTACAATTATATCTTTCAATAATTGCTTGTCCCTGAGTGTTATATGGAATTCCAGTAACATGCTTAATATCCCATTGGGAGAGAAACTTTTGTAATTTTGCAGAAAGATAACTAGGGGCATTATTTATTTTAATTTTAGTTGGCAAACCCATAACATTAAAAGCTTCTAGTAAATGTTGAATTACATTATCAGCCTTTTCTCTTGATAGTGCAGAAGCCTATCTAAAACTAGAATACATATCAATTGAGCAATGAACAAAAGATAATTTTCCAAACTCTGGAATATGGGTGACATCCATTTGCCACAGTTCATTAGAGTGCAGTCCTCTTGGATTGACCCCTGGGGTGTAAGGTTTACTTTGAATTTGGGTACACTGAGGGCATTGATAAATAATATTTTGAGCCTGTTCTTTAGTGAGGTGGAATTTAACTTGTAAACCTTTTCTGTTAACATGAGTTTGCTCATGCCATGCCTTAGCAGTCAATAGGGATCCAATAAGTAACTTATCAATGTGTTCATTAGCTTTAGTCAGTGGTCCAGGGAGGGAGGTATGTGCTCATATATGAGTAATATAAAGATCATGATGTCTATCATACAAAAATTGTTGCAAAGTACAAAATAATTGATGCAATTCAGTGCCATCATCAAACAGAGTAACAGAGTAAATATGTTTTGCCATATATTCAACATATTGTAACATGTCAGTAACAATATTAAGGGAATTTGTAACATTTTGTAATAACATAATAACAGCATATAATTCAGCTTTTTGTACTGAGTGATAATAAGTTTGAACAAATTTGTAGTTTTTCCACTATATACTGCTTTGCCTTCTTTATTAGCATCTGTATAATAAGGATCAGCTTTTGGGATAGGATGAGTTTTAATAATGTCAGTACAAATCCACTGAGTTTTTTAAGAAATTGAACACATTTGTCTTTTGGAAAATGATTATTAGTATTTCCTATGTAGTTGACAAAGGCTATTTGCCAGCTATCATTCAATTTCCAGTTGTCAGCTATTTGGATGTTAGTAAGGGGAACAACAATTTCGGAAGAGTCTTGTGCAATCAAGGCACACAATCGTAAGCGCCCACGAATACTTAACTGACAAATTTTATCTATATATGTAAGTAATTTCTTTGATGCCTTGTGTGGTAAAAATATCCATTCTAGAATTTTTCCTTTTTGCCATAAAATACCAGTAGGGGAATGCTCAGAAGGGAAGACTAATAATTCAAAATAATATTGTGGATCAATATGATCTAAATACCTATTTCTCATATGTTCTTCTATCCATTCTAATTCTTTTTCAGCTTGAGGTGACAATTGTCTAGAACTATTTAATTCAGAATTCCCATTTAAAGTATTAAATAAATGCTTGAGTGAATAGATTGTAATTCCTAATGAAGGGCGAAGACAATTACTATCACCTAAGAGCTTTTGAAAATCATTTAGAGTCCTGAGACTATCTCTCCTAATTTGAATTTTTTTGTGGAAGAATTTTTGTTCTTGCAATTGTACTTCCTAAATAGTTACATGAATTACTATTCTGTATCTTGTCAGAGCAATAATAAGACCATAAGCGGTTAATTCTATAACAGCTTGCTTAAAGAGGGTTTGTAAAGTGGGCAAATTTTTATGAGCAATTAAAATATCATACATATAATGAATAATTAAGGAATCGGGAAATTTTCTCCTTAATTTTTCTAAAGGTTGAGTAACCAAGTATTGACATAATGTAGGGCTATTTAACATTCCTTGAGGTAAAACTTTCCATTGATATCGAGTTGTAGGTTTATAATTATTGGGAGATGGAACAGTAAAAGCAAATTTTTCACAATCAGAGGTTGTAATGGAATAGTGAAAAAGCAATATTTTAAATCAATTATTTTAATATTCCAATCTAGGGGAATCATACTGGGTTGTGGCAGTCCAGATTGTAGAGGACCCATAGGTTGAATGACAGCGTTTATTTTTCTTAAAATATTCAAATGTCAGCATTCTCCATTTTCCTAATTTTTTCTTAACAACAAAAATAGGAGAATTCCATGGACTAACATATTCTTCTATATGTCCAGCAGACAGCTGTTCTTGTATTAATTGCTCTAATGCTTGAAGCTTCTCTTTTGTTAAAGGCCACTGTTCTAGCTAACATATCCCAATCATAGGGGATTAAGTGTTATTCCTGTGCTAATCCTTGTAACAGCTCTTTAACATAATTAGATTTCATTCCATACATAGTCACTGCTTGTTTCAAGTCCTTTATAACGTTAAAAGATGAGGGAGCATATTCAAATTGTTGATATTCTTGAGGATATTGGTCATTAGCAGGCATTTGTTGTACAGTGACAGGAAACGCAGAAGGTGAAATAAGCAGTGAGAAAGCATCAATATCCCCCTCTATTATTGCATTTAAGTTGGATTGAGCTATTACTGAAACTTGAGGAATGGGAACAGTTAACTTAGGTGGAGTTTCCTGATATGGAGGTAAAGGAGGGGCTGTAAGGACAAGCTCTCTTTCTTTATTATCAAGAGTATTTACTGGATAAATGTGTTTATCATATTCCTTAACTAGAGGAGATTCAACTCTATTTTTCATTGGAGTTAGTGTTGAACTTAGTGATTCTAATAATGTTGTTAAGGTGGCTATTTGTTCTTCAATAGAATGTTTAGAATCATTACTTGAAGGTGGAGTTTCTGTATGCAGCTGAGAAAGACTAAATTTTCTATCCCTTTTTAGTTCTTTTTCAGAATCCTTTTCCATCTATGATTCCTCCTCAGGAAATAATGATTCAATATGTAAAGTGCCTAGACTTTCGTATCGACCTGCAGGAGATTCATGAGAACAAGGATGCTCCCCCAGTGTTTTCTGGGTCTCCTCTTTATTTTCATTTTCATCATTAACTTCAGCATTGACCGCTCTCACATATTCCTCAGATTCAGTCTGTAAAGGTTCCAGGGCAAAACTAATTAAGTTACACAGAGACCAGACAGACAAGCTCCCCCTGCTGATGAGCTCGGCGCAGAGCTCTCAAAACCTGTCTCCAGACTTTTAAATTCATACAACTTTCCCTTGTGGATTAAACCAATAACAATGCTTATTAACCAGATCAAACAACTCTATGATAGTTGATTTTTTAACTTTAACCCCAGAGCCTTTAAGTAAAGTATGCAGTAAAACAGCTTATTGTTGGGCTGTGTGGGAATTTCTCATGACTCTGCAAAAACAATTCAGAAAGTTTCGCTTACCTCGGAGCGTACAATTCCCTTTCGGTTCTGACCGGCCTGAAGTCAATTGAAGCCTGTCACTTTCGAATCCCACGTTGGGCGCCAGATGTTGCAGTCGGGTACCGCGAAAATGGAAACCGAGTCAGAGTGACGTTTAATGCAGAGGACTTAGACTTTGGAGACTAAGAAACGAGTCAGTGTGCCCCTGCATCTTTATTAGGTTACAGCAAGCAGTAAAACAATCATTGGTTGATAATTATTGAATATACTTTCTCAACGAATCAACCAACCTCAAACTAGATATGTTTTTTATATTCCTATTGTGTTAAGTCAAGTCATCCGGTTATGTGAGTTTCCCAGCATGTTCCTTGTCTGGGTTTGCCTCAGAAGGATCACAGGAACTGTTTGCAGCTCCTGTTGCACACTGTTCATAACTCACACAGATTCCAGAAATTAACACATATTGTTCTTTCTATTAGATTGGTTTTGGCTATTAATCAAATTTAAGCAGTGAACATATTATTCTTTTGTCTAAGATTAGTTTTGGTTATAAATCAAGCTTAAGAAGAAAACTAAACTACAGAAAATTTAACTGCTGGGGTGTCTACACCTTAACAAATATAAAGAAAAGAAATCATACAAAATATGTTCTCAGATTAAAATGGAATTAAACAGTAAATCAATAACAGAAAGATAGCTGGAAAATATTAAGTGTTTGGAACTCACTTCTAAGTAACTCATGAGTCAATGAAGAAGTCTCAAAAGAAATTAAGAATATTATAAATAAATAAAAATGCAACTTATCAAAATTTGTGGGATGCAATCAAACCAGAAGAAATACAAAAAGTCATCTAAATTTCCCCCTGAGGAAAAAAGTGAAAAAGAGCAATGTAGTCCTAAAGCAAACAGAAAAAAGTAATAAGTATTAGAATATAAATCAATGAAAGGGAAAACAGAAAGCAGTAGAGAAAAATAAACAAAACCAAAAGTTAATTCTTTGAAATGATCAGTAGATCTACCCGGAATAACCATTAATAAAAAATAGAGAAGACACAGATTGCAACAACACATGTCAAAATGTGTCATCACTCCTGATCTCATGGAATAGACGAACACTGAAAGGGTCTTGCCTATGTATTTGATAACTTCAACAAAATGCTACTCCTTGAAAAATACAAACCAGAAAAATCTCACACAAGGAAAAATAGATCACCTGAATAAGTCTATATCTATTAAAGAAATTAATAAATAATTAATAACCTTCCAAAAACAGGCACTGGTCACAGATGATTTCCCTGGTAAATTCTGTCAACCACTTAAGGAAGAAATAACATTAATTATCTACACTTACTTCCAGAAAGTAGAAGCAAATGGAACACTTCCTAATTCAAGCCAAGAGGCCAGTATTATCTTCCAAAATATGAAAACCAAAGACATCATAATAAAGGGAAACTGTAGATCAAATTCTGTTTGGAATATAGCTATAAATATCCTAAATAAAATATAGTAAGTAAATACAAATACAATTAATTATTAAATTAATTATACATCATCAATTGAGACTGATTCTAAGTTTGCAAGACTGGTTCAACATTGAACCAGGGTCGGAGCACACACAACAGATGCAGACTTGACCAAGGCAGTCTTCTGGACCCAGCAGCACACAAACACATCTTCCAAAGATCCAGTAGTCCCACCAAGTGGCACTAGTGTGGCATCCATGCAGATTCACCCTGCTGGTGCCCTTTCTATTCCCAGCTGCCCTGTTAGTGCAGTGCCACCAAAAGGATCACAGCTCATTTCCCACATGGGAGCTCCCCAGAATGTGCCCCTCCAACATTGGCCACCCTTCCAGCATGACCCTGGCTGGTGCCCACCCAGAAGACCCATTGGGAGCCTCAGCACCAGAACACCAGGGCCCATGCCACCCTAGCTTCTAGCCAGCCAGCCAAAACCACCAGGCACACACAGTCTACCCAAGGAACCATCCTACACAAGGCCATGTCTTCAAGACTGTGAAAGTTAGACCTTTAACTTAACCTATAGAAACAAACACAGAAAGTCAAACTAAATGATGAAAGACAGGAATATGCTTGAAATAAAAGAACAACTTCAAAAAAAGAACTGAATGAAATAGAGTCATGCAATATACCTGATTAAGAGTTTAATGATTATAAAGATGCTCACCAGATTTGAGAGAACAGTGAATGAACTGTGACCAACTCAAGAAAGAGATAGAAAATATATTTTAAAAATAAGAGATGAGGAATAAAATAAATTAAATGAAAAAACTACAGGGAACCAACAGTAGGTTAAAGGATGCAGAATATGGAGCAGAGATTTGGGATACAAAGTACTGGAAAGCACCCAAGATGAATAGAAGAAAGAAAAAAGAATAAAAAGAAATAAGCTTAGGTGAAAGGACCTCTGAACAACATAAAATGGCCTACTATTCACATTATAGGAATCCCAGAAGGAGAAGATATCAAGGGGTGGAAATCTTATTTGAAGAAATGATAGCTGGAATCTTCCCAAACATAGGGAAAGAAACAGATACCTAGATCCAGAAAGCACAGAAAGCCCCAAACAAGATGAACCCAAGAAGGTCCATACTAGGACACATAATAATTAAAGTATTAAATATCAAAGACAAAGAGAGAATCTTGAAAGCAGCAATAGAAAAATAGCAGGTAATATACAAGGGAAACCCCATAAAGCTATCAGTTGATTTGTCAGCAGAGACTCTACAGTCCAGAAGGGAGTAGCATGATATATTCAAAGTACTAGGAGGAAAAAACCTACACCCAGGAATATTTTACCCAGCCAGTTTGCCATTCTGAAATGGAGAGATAAAGAGCTTCCCAGATAAACGAGTTAAAGGAGTTCACAACGACTAAAGTACCCTTACAAGAAATATTTGAGGGACTTCTTTAAGAGGAAGAGAAAGCTATAACTATAAGGGAAAAAATAAAACATTTCACTGGTAAAAGCAAACATAAAGCACAGGTAGTAGTTTAGCTACTTAAAAGCCAGTATGAAGGTTAAAAGACAAAAGTAGTAAAATCAATCATTTCTAAAAATTAGTTAAGGGAACCAGTAAATAAAAAGGCATGAAAGAAGACATCGTTTATATGAAATGTAGAGGAGGGAGAGTTAAAAATGTAGGCTTTTAGAATGCATTGAAACTTGAGACCGTCACCTTAACACAGACTGCTATACATGTAAGACATCATATATAAACTTCATGGCAACCACAAATCAAAGTCTATAATACACAAAAAAATAAAAAGAAAGGAATTTTTAAAGAAAGCCATCATGCAGAAGGGAAGAGAGCATGTAAGAAAGAAAGGATCAAAGACGAACTACAAAGATAACCAGAAAACGTTTAACAAAATGTCAGTAACTACATGCCTATAAATAATTACTTTAAATTTAAATGGATTAAATGTGCCAATCAAAAGCCATAAGAAGACTGAAGGGATGAAAAAAACAAGACTCATCTATATGTTGTCTACAAGAAACTCATATCACACCTAAGAACATACACACAAACTGAAACTGAAGAGATGGAAAAAGATATCCCATACAAATAGAAATGAGCAGCTTTACACATATAAACAAAATAGTGTTTAAAACAAAGACTACAACAAGAGACAAAAAAGGACATTAAATAATTATTAAGGGCTCAAGCCAGCTAGAAGATACAATTGCAAATATCTCTGCACCCATCTGAGGAGCACCTAAATACATGCATATTTATATAAAATATTATATAGCATTTAATTATTTTTAATATGAAAATAAATACATAATATATAATTATATGTAAATATATTATGCATATAATTTTATATATAAGTATATAATTATATATAAAATATATTAATACATATATATATAATATTCCAAATATTAACAGACATTACTGAAGAAATTGACAGTAATACAATAAGAATGGGGGAGTTGAACCCCCCTTTTACATCAATGGATACATCATCCATAAAGAAAATCCATAAATAAACAACGTTTTTGAATGACACATTAAGTAAAAGCATTTAATAGATACATATATATAGAACATTACATCCAAAAATGACAGAATACATACTTTTCAAGTACACATGGAACATTGTTGAAGATAAATCACATTAGGTGACAAAACATGTCTCAATAAATTTTAAAAGACTGAAATCATACCAAGTATCTTTTACAAACACAATGGTATGAAATTGGAAATAAAATACAAAAAACAAAAAAAAACATGTGGAGGCTGAACAACATGCTATTAAACAACCATAGTTCAAAGAATATGTCAAAAGGGAAATTTAAAAAAAATTGGATAATAATGAAAATAGAATGGTTAAAAATCTTTGGGATGAAGCAAAAGCAGTTCTAAGAAGGAAATTAATAGTAATATAGGCCTACTTTGAGAAAAAAGAAAAATAAACAATCTAACAATATGCCTAAAGGAACTAGGAAAAGAACAAATCCAAAGTTAATAGAAGGAAGGAAATAATAAATATCAGAACACACATAAATGAAAAGGACCTAAAAATATACAAAAGATAAATGAAACTAAGAGTTAGTTCTATTCTGTTATCCATCAACAAAAAGGAGAGGACTCAAAATCAGAAATTAAAAAGGAGAAGTTATAACTGACACCACAGAAACACAAATGATTTTGAGAATTCTATGAAAATTATATACAGAAAATATTAGATAACCTAGAAGAAATGCACGACTCCATAAATATGCACTTAACAAGACTGAACCAAGAAGAATTACAAAATCGAAACAGACCTGTTACTGGCAATGAAATCGAATTGATAATCAGAAAAATGCCAACAGACAAAATCCCTTAACAGATGGCTTCCCAGGTAAATTCTACCAAACATTTGAAGAAGAGTTAATACCTATCCTTCTCAAACTATTCCAAAAAAGTGGAGAGGAAGGAAAATCTCCAAATTAATTCTATGAGGCCAACATCTGATGCTAAAAGCAGAGAAAGTGAATACAAAATAGAAAATTGCAGGCAAATATCACTGATGAATATAGGTGAAAAATCCTCAACAAAATATTAGAAAACTGAATTTAAAAATACATTAAAAAGATCATTCAACATGACCACATGGGATCTAGTCCACAGATTCAAGAATGGTTCAATATCTGCAGATCAATCAATGTGATACACATGAAGGCAAGGAAAGAGAAAAACCATATGATCATCTCAATATATGCCAAAAATCATTTGACAAACTTCACATCCCTTCATGATAAAAATTCTCAACAAAGATTGTATGCAGGTAACATATTACAATATAATAAAGGCTATAAACAACAAACCTATAACTAAAATCATATACTCAATGGTGGAAAGCTGAAAGCTTTTATTCTAAAATCAGAAAAAAGACAAGGATGCCCACTCTCACCATTTTATTCAACTAGTAATAGGAGTCTTAGCCACAGCAATCAGGCAAGAGAAAGAGATAAAAGGCATATAAGTTGGTAAGGAAGAAGTAAAATTGTAACTATTAGTATAATACATACACTATATAAAGAAAACTAAAGATTCCACCAAAAAGCTACTAGAAATAATAACTGAATTCAGCAAAGTCACAGGATACAAACTCAATATACTGATATCTGTTGCATTTCTATACAAACAATGAACTAGCAGAAAGAGAAATCAAGAAAACAATTATATTTACAACCGCCTCAAAAACAATAAAATATCTAGGAAGAAATATAGCCAAGGAGGTGAAAGAACTGTCCTCTGAAAAGCATAAGACACTGATAAAAGAAATTCAAGAAGACACAAATATATGGAAACATATCCCATGCTCATGGATAGGAAGAATTAATATTGTCCAAATGACCACCCTGCCCAAAGCAATTTACAGATTTAACGCAATCCCTATCAAAATACCAATGACATTTTTTAATGAACTATGGCAAAGGATTCTAAAATTCTTAGGGAACCACAAAAGACCCTGAACAACCAAAGCAATATTGAAAAAGAACAAAAGTGGGAATATCGTGCTCCCTGATTTCAAGCTACACTACAAAGCTACAGCAATGAAAACAGCATAGTACTGGTACAAGAATAGACCCATAGATCAATGGAACAAAATAGAGAGCCCAGAAATAAACCCACACAAGTATGGTCAATTAACATATGACAAAGGAGTCATGAATATACAATGGGCAAAAGATAGTTTCTTCAATAAATTGTGTTGGGAAAACTGGACAGCTACATGTAAGAGAATGAAATTAGATCAGTGTCTTAAACCATACACAAAAGTAAATTCTAAATTTATTAGAGACCTAAATTTAAGACACAAAACCATAAAAGTCTTAGAAGGAAACAGGCAAGAATCTCATGAACATCAGCATGAGAAATTTCTCTCTCAAGGGAAACAAAAGCAAAAAACGCCAAACAGAACTACATCAAATTAATAACTTCTGCAAAGCAAAGGACACCATCAGCCAAAAAGGCAACCTATCATGTGCAAGAATATATTTACAAATGATATATCCAACAAGGAGCTAATATTCAAAATATATAAAGAACTCATACAAGTCAAAACCAAAATCCCCCAAATAACCCAAATAAAAAATGGGTAGAGGACCTGAACATTTTTCTAATGAAGACATACAGATGGGCAAACAGACACATGAAAAGATGCTCAACATCTCTAATCAACAGGAAAATTCAAATCAAAACCCCAATGAGGTATCACCTCACACCAGACAGAATGGCCACTATTCAAAGAAAAGAAATAACAAGTGTTGTGGGGATGTGGAGAAAAGGGAACTTTCTTGTACTATTGGTGGGAATATAAATTGATACAGCCACTCTGGAAAACATTATGAATCTTTCTCAAAAAGTTAAAAACGGAACTATCATATGATCTACTAATCCCACTTCTGGGTATATATATCCAAAGAAAATGAAAACAGGATATCAAAGAGATATCTGCATTCCCATGTTTATCAGAGCATCATTCACAATAGCCAAGCTATGGAAACAACTGAAATATATGTCAAGAGATGTATGAGTAAAAATGTGGTATGTGACACATACAGTGGAGTATGAGAAAGAAATTCTGGCATCTTCACCAACATGAATGTTGAATTCATTCATTATGCTAAGTGAAATAAGTCAAACAGAAACACAAGTACTGTATGGTGACACGTATATGTAGAAGCTTTTTCAAAAAGCTGATTTCACTGAAAGAGAGAATAGAATGCTGGTTGCCAGTTGTTCAGGGAGGGGAAATGGGATGACATAGGTCAAAGAGTACAAATTTTCAGTTTTAAGAAGGAAAAGGTTTGGGTATATAATATACAGCATGATTGCTATAGTTAATAATACTGTACTGTATACTTGAATGTTGAACAGAGTAGATCTTAAGCATTCCCATCACAAAAAAAGATTTAGCTATGTGAGGTGATAGATGTGTTTTCTTGACCTTAGTAATCATCCCGTGATGTATAAGCAGCTCATTTCATCATGTTGTACACTTTAAATATACATAATTATGATTTTTAATTATTCCTCAATAAAGATTTTTAATCAGAATGTATGAGTGTTAAAGCCAAGCAGTAGTATTTTCTTAAGATCTGCTGGTAATTACAATTTGTAGCAAAGTTATAGACCATTACCTTAAAAGATAAATAATCACCATGTGTCATATAGAAAACATAGACATGGAAAACCAGGGTCTTCCTATATAGATATTATTAAGAAGGAATTAACTCATGGAATAGTGACTATCCTGGTAAATCCTGAATAGGTATCTCTGTACTCACAAACTGTGGAGTCAGTCAGTTTGGAAGATGGATTTCTGGCTTTCTGAGATGGGCTTACAACTTGTTCATATGTCCCATCCATAATCCTAGCAAGTGTAGAGTTACCGTCATAGGGAGGGAATCAGGACAACTGAAGAATGTCTATATGAAGAGTGTAACTTCTGTAATTTATGACTCTGAAATATTTACCAAGGCCAGCTCTTTTTTTATGTTGATAATCTTTTTTATTGAGGTATAATTGACATGCAATATTATATTAGTTTCACATGTACATCATTATGTTCAATGTTTGTATGTATTGTGAAATGCTCACCACAATAAGTCTAGTTAACATCTGTTACCATATATATATAAAAATCTTTTTCCTGTGATGAGGACTTTTAAGATCCTGTTTCTTGACAACTTTTAAATATGCACTATAGTATTAACTACAGACACCATGCTGTAAATTACATCCTGTGACTTAACTATATTATGAATGGAAATTTGTACCTTTGGACATCCTTCACCCATTTCTCATTCCCCCACCTCTGACAACCACCAAACTGTTCTCTTTACTTACGAGTTTGGTTTTTATTCTTATTGTTGTTTTTAATTCCACATATAAGTAAGATCATACAGTATTTGTCTTTCTCTGATTATTTCACTTAGCAAAATGACCTCAAAGTCCATCCACATTGTTGCAAATGGCACGATTTTGTTCTTTTTATGAATGAATAGTGTTTCATACTGTGTATATACATATTCTTTGTCCATTAATCCATCAATAGACACTTAGGTTGTTTCCATGTCTTGGCTATTGAAAGTAATGTTACAGTGGAGAGGACAAGATGGTTGAATAAGATGGCAAGGTGAAAACCTCCTACATACACACCAAGGAAGCAAATACAACAAATTAATCCTGAAAACGATATGAAGACTGCAGAACAGAACATCTACTCTTGGTGAAGAAGAGAAGACCGCACTGAGAAAGATCATGAGGCATAGCTGATCTAATAAAAAGGAAGGAACACAGAATCCCGGACAAAACGAGAAGGAGCATGTTCCAAACAAAAGAACAAATACAACACCAGAAAAATGGCGGAATGAAATGGAGATTAACAATCTTCTTGATAAATATTTCAAATTAACAGTCGTAAAGATGCTTACTTAACTAAGGAAAACAATTGGTGATGTAAATGAGAACTTAACAAAGAGACAGAAAATATGAAAAAGAGCCATTCAGAGATGAAGAACACAATAACTGAAATGAAAAATGCAATGGAGAGAATGAAGGGCCGACTGCTGGAAGTAGAGGAAAGAATCAATGGGTTGGAAGAAAGAGAACAGGAAACCAATCAAACTGAGGAACAGAGAGTAAAAAGAATTTTAAAAAATGAGAGGTTGCTAAGACAGCTGTGTGACAACTCCAAACAATATTCACATAATAGGGGTCCCAGAAGAAGAGGAGACAAAGGAGTAGAAAGTATCTTTGAAGGTATAATAGCTGAAAACTTTTCCAATATGGGCGTGAAAATAATCATCCAGGTCCTGAAAGCACAGACAGCCTTTAACAAAAGGAGTCCCAGGACAATATCAAGACATAAACTAATTAAAATGGCAAAGATTAAAGATGAAGAGAGAATCTTAAAAGCAGTAAGAGAGGCAGACAGTTAACTATAAGGGAAACTCCTAAGGCTACAGCAGGTTTCTCAGGAGAAACTTTACAGGCCATAAGGGAGTGGCATAAAATATTTAATGTATTGAAAGAGAAAAACCTACAACCAAGAATTCTCTACCCAGCAAGGTTATCATTCAGTATTGAAAAAGGGTTTAAAACTTTCCCAGATACATGAAAGTTAAAAGATTTCACCAACACTAAACTGGCCTTACAGGATATGTTAAAGGCACTTTTGTAGATGGAAATGTTCTTAAGCCTAAACATTTTTCATCAGTGAAAATAAATCTACCATAAAAGTAGTAGACCAATTACTTACTAAGCATGTATGAAGTGAAAAAAGCAAAAGTAGTACGATTAACTATAGACAAAATAAGTCAAGGGATATAAAAATTATGTAGATTATGACCTCTTATACATAAAGTGTGGAGAAGGAAAAAAATTAAAATGTATTACTTTGAATTTTGTTCAAGATCAAGTGAGCATCAACTTAATATAGACTTCTATATATTTAGAAAACTATGAACTTTATGGTGACCACAAACCTAAAGCCTACAACAGATACACAAAAAATAAATAAATAAATAAATCCAAGCATAAAACTGAAGAAAACTATCAAATCCCAAGAGAAGAGAGGAAGAAAGGAACAGAGAGAAACTACAAAAACAACCAGAAAACAGTTAATAAAATGGCAATTGGTACATACCTATCAATACTTATTAAATGGACTTAAATGTAAATGGACTAAATACTCCAATCAAATGTCATAGGCTGGCAGAATGGAAAAAGAAACTAGACCCATCCATATGCTTCCTAAAAGAGACTCATTTTAGACCTAAAGACATATAGAGGCTGAAAGTTCATGCAAATGTGGAAAAAAAGTGGGAGTAGCAGTACTTATATCAGACTAAATCAACTTCAAAACAAAGAAAATAACAAAAGACAAAGAAGGACATTACACAATGATAAAGGGATCAGTCCAACAAGGGGATATAACAATTGTAAATATTCATGCATCCAACATAGGAGCACCTAAATATATAAAACAAATACTAAGATACCTAAAGGGGGAAATAAACAGCAATATAATCATATTAGGTGATTTTAACACCCCACTTACATCAAAGGACAGATCATCCTGACAGAAAATAAGGAAACAGAGGCATTGAATGATATATTAGACCAGATGGACTTAGATATATGCATAAAATTCTACCCAAAAGCAGCAGCATACACATTTGTCTCAAGTATACATGGAACATTCCCCAGAATAGATCACATATTAGGCCACAAAAAGAGATTCAATAAATTTAAAAAGATTGCAATTGTATCAAGCATCATTTCAGATCACAATGGAATGAAAGTAGATATCAATAACAAGACAGAAATCAAAAATTCCACAAATACATTGATGTTAAACAACATGCTTCTAAATAATGGGTGGATGAAAAAACGAAAGAAGAAATCAAGCAATACATGGAGACAAGTGAAAACAGAAACACAACAGTTCAAAATATGTGAGATGCTGCAAAAATAGTTCTAAGAGGAAAGTACATAGCAGTACAGGCCACCTCAATAAGCAAGAAACATCCCAAATAAACAGTATAAACTTACAATTAAAGAAACTAGGAAAAGAAGAACAAATGAAACCCAAAGTTTGTAGAAGGAGGGACATAATAAAGATCAGAGCAGAAATAAGTTAGAGAATAGGAAAATAGAAAAAGTCAACGAAACTAAAAGCTGGTTCTTTTAGAAAATAAATAAAATAGAAAAAACCCTAGCCAGTGTTATAAAGAAAAAAGAGAGGACACAAATAACCAAAATCAGAAATGTAAAAGAAGTTAAAATTTACATGAAAGAAATGCAAAGAACTATTAGTTCTCTGAAAGACTATATGCCAAAACATTGGACAACCTATAAGAAAGACACAAATTCCTAAAAAAGTACAACCATCCAAGACTGATCCAGGAAGAAACAGAAAATCTGAACAGACTGATTACCAGTAATGAAATTGAACTGGTAATCAAAACTATTGATTAATCTACTCCAAAAAATAGATGAGAAGTAATAATTCCAAATTCATTCTATGAGGCCAGCAGTCACTCTAATACCAAAACAAGACAGACACTACAAAAAAATAAAACTATAAACCAACATCCCTGATGAACACAGATGCAAAAATCTTCAACAAAATATTAGCAAACTTAATTCAAAAATACATCTAGGATCATCCATCATGATGAAGTGGGATTTATTCCAGGGATGAGAGGATGGTATAATATTTGTAAAGCAATTGATGTCATACACCACATTAACAAAAAGGATAAAAACCACATAATCATCTCAATAGATGCTGATAAAGCATTTGACAAAATTCGACATCCATCATGATAAAAACTGTCAACAAAATGGGTACAAATTGAATATACCTCAACATAATAAAGGCTATATATGAGAAATCCACAGCTAACTTCATACTCAGTGGTGAAAAGCTGGAATATTTTCCTCTAAAATCAAGAAGAAGACAAGGATGCCCACTTTCACCACTATTATTCAACATAGTACTAGAAGTCCTTGCCATGGCAATCAGACAAGAATAAAAGACAAAAGGCATTCAAATCGGTAATGAAGAAGGAAAACTTCCATTATTTGCAGATGATGTACTACTCTATAAGGAAAACCCTAAAGACTCCACCAAAAAAATTAGTAGAACCAATAACTGGATTCAGCATTGTTGAAGGATTCAAAATAAATATACAGAAATCTGTTGCATTCTTATATACTAACAATGAACTAGATGAAGGAGAAATCAGGAAAACAATTCCATTTACAATTGCATCAAAAAGAATAAAATATCTAGGAATAAACCTAACCAAGGAGGTGAAAGACTTGTACTTTGAAAACTGTAAAACACTGATGAAAGAACTTGAAGAAGACATAAATAAATGGAAATCTATTCCACACTCATGGATAGGAAGAATTAGTATTGTCCAAGTGGCTGCCCTGCCCAAAGCAATTTACAGATTCAGTGCAATCCCTATCAAAATACGAATGGCATTTTTCACTGCAGTAGAGCAAAGAATCCTAAAATTCATGTGGAACCATAAAAGACTCTGAACAACCAAAACAATATTGAGAAAGAAAAAAGTTTGGGATATAATCCTCCCTGACTTCAAGTTATACTACAAAGCTATAGCAATAAAAACAGCATGGTACTGGCGCAGGGAACAAACACATAGATTAGTGGAACAGAATAGATAGTCCATAAATAAATCCATCCATACATGGTGAATTAATATATAAAGGAGCTATGAATAGACAATGGAGAAAAGACAGGCTTTAATAAATTGTATTGGGAAAACTGGACAGCTACATGCAAGAGACTGAAACTGGATGACTCCATACACAAAAGTAAACAAAATAATTAAAGACCTAAATATGACATGAAACCATAAAACTCTTAGAAGAAAATAGGCAAAAGTCTCGATCACAAGCATGAGCAATTTTTTTCTAGACATGTCTCCTCAGGAAAGGGAAACAAAAGCTAAAATGAACAAGTGGGAATACATTGAACTAAAAAGCTTTTGTACAGCAAAGGACACTATCCACAAAACAAAAAGGTAAGCTATAGTATGCAGGGATGTATTCATAAATGATCTATCTGACAAGGGGTTAACATCCAAAATATATAAAGAACTCATACATCTCAACACCAAAGAAACAAACAACCCAATTTAAAAATGGTCAGGAGACCTGGAGAGACATTTTTCCAAAAAAAAAGAAATACAGACAATGAGCAGGCACATTAAAAATGCTCCACATCTCTAATTATCAGGGAAATGCATATCAAAACCACAGTGAGATACCGCCTCAAACCAGTAGTCAGAATGACCACTATTCAAAAATATAAGAAGTAACAAGTGTTGGTGAACATATGGAGAAAAAGGAACCTTTCTACACTACTGGTGGGAATGTAAATTGGTGCAGTCATCATGGAAAGCAGTATGGAGGTTCCTCAATCAATAAAAATGGAAATACTGTTTGGCTCAGGAACTCCACATCAATGAATTTACCCAAAGAATATAATTTCTCAGAATGAAAAAGACATATGCACGCCTATGTTTATTGCAGCATTATTTACAGTAGCCAAGATATGGAATCAAACAAAGCACCCATCAATAGATGAATGGATAAAGAAGTTATGTTACCTATACACAATGGAATATTATACAGCCATAAAAGGAAGAAATCCTGCCATTTGTGACAACATGGATGGACCTAGATGGTACTGTGCTTAGTGAAATAAGCCAGCAAAGAAAGAGACATACCATATGATTTCACATATATGTGGAATCTAAAACCAAAACAAAACAAAATGAACAAAACAGTAGTAGACTCATAGATACTGGGAAGTGACTGGTGGTTACCATGTGAGACGGGTTGGGGTAAGTGGGTGGGGCTGGTGAGGGGTATAAAGAGGCAGAAAAGTCTCAATCATAATATAAGCTGGTCATGAGGATAGAAGTGCAGCATTAAGAATATAGTAGGTGGTTCTGTAACATCTCTTTATGTTGACAGATAGTAACTGCACTGGTTGGGATGAGGATTTAATAATGTGTGTAACTGTTGAATCAAGGTTTTGTATACTTGAAACCAATACTGTATATGAACCATACTTCAAAGAAAAAAATCTTGTTTTGTGACCTAACATGAGATCTATCTGGGAGAATATTCAATGTCCACTTAAAATTGTGTATTGTGATTCTTTTGGATGGAATGTTCTATATATATCTGTTAAGTTCATCTAGTCTAATATGTCATTTAAGACTAATGTTTCTGTATTGATTTTCTGCCTGGATGAAGAATCAATGGATGCAAGTGGAGTATTAAAGTCTCCTAGTAAAATTGTATTTCTGTCTGCTTTTCCCTTTAGGTCTGTTTATATTTGCTTTATATATTCAGGTGGATATGTTGGGTGGATAAATATTTACAAACGTTATAACATCTTTTGGATTGAACCCTTTACCATTATGTAATGCCCTTCTTTTATCCATTATTAGTCTTCATTTTAGTCTATTTTATTTAATGTAGTTTAGCTACCCCAGCTTTGTTTCATTTGCATGTGAGGCAGATGGCAAGTGCAAAGATGGCATCCCCCAACCTATATTCCTTGAGAGCATCTTCATAGGCTTTTAGATGTGTTCCACATATGAAGCCTGCTCCTCAGACCAAATCTCCTCTACAAGCAAATAGACATTTTTCTCAGAATACCTGGGGTATGTTTCAGTTTACTTTCTGCACATTGCCCTCGGTGTGATAGTCTGCTAAGAACTGTCTGATTGCTATAGTCCCATGGGACCCAGGAACACAGTCCTCCTTCACTTCCAGAGCCAGGTGATCAAGGGGTGTCCTATTGGCGACATCTACAAAAACTGGGGCACTAGACATATGTGAAAGCTCACCTCCAGGGGATACTGGTTCTCTGAAGCATGGCAACAGGAGTACGTGAAGATGGCACCGTCCAAGGAAAAAGAAGAAAAAAGTCTCCTGCAAGATTTAGTAAGGTATAAGGAGAGCACAAAGATGGTGCTTTTCTTTAATATACACACTATAAGGGCCCTAATTAAGGTCTTAGGCCCACTCACTGGGTCTACTGCAAGAGCTGCAGAGCAAATTTACTAGTCTCCAAGCTCAGTCATACTCACCATTTCCCTACACTGGTCCTGTTCTGATCTTATTAGGGAGAAGAGTTAAGGATTCAGGGAAGATTGGTTTTTCCTAGCAGAAAGAACACAACATGCTTGGAGGTGACAGAGTGCATCCATTTGGGGAAATAGAAGATGTTGAGTGTGTCTGAAAAGGGTGAGAAATTAAAATGGTCAGAGGCTGGAAAGTAAGTACCTTTGTAGGATCTATATCATCCTATTAAGGATACTGGCAGGCAGTGCAGTGAGAAGCAGGAGACATGACAATCTTATTTGAATTTCAGAAAGATCAATCTGGTAGCAGTAAGGTGAATTGGTATGAAAGAGACAAGGCTTCAGGAGAGACAATAATAGTTTCAACTCTTGAATAGGCAGAGTATTAGAGAAAAGTGGATGCATCCTAAATACTTATTCATGATGCCAAATGCAAGGAAGATGACTACAGCTTGTTGGCTTCCAGAGAGTGGGTTTCTGATTTTGAGAAACAGATGGATGTAAAGGAAATTCTTCAAAAGCAACTCACAGGCATCACTCCAGACTTTCTGAATCAAAATCTGTGAGTAGTAACCAGAGTCTTTTATCTCCACCCAGGGTTACCTTTTCTGTTAATGACAACAACCTCATCACAGTAGCTCATACTACACCCTGTCAATATAAAATCAGTATCCAACTAATCAGAATCCTAACCTCCTGATTCTCAATGAATGAAACCCATGAATATTACTCTCTGATTGAATTCACCATCCTAAGACAACAATTGAAGTTGGTAGAGGCCACTTATCTACCTCTAATCTCTAATACAGCCATACTTCCCATTTCTCCCTGGAACTTTTCACACAATGCTTAGTCTATGTCAAATTCTCTCTATACGTTCTAGATTAGACTTGGCTTCTTCTATAGCCCCTAAGGCCTTGTTAGGTGTCCTTCTTCTGTAATTCTAATGCACATCTATCTCCTCAACCATAGCATTGAATCTCACTGAATTATATGTTTTAACTGTAATTATGTTTCTATGCCTACTGGAGTGTAAGCCTTTCAGAAGCAGATTCTGTTATTTTTTTTTTCACACTGGTTTTCCAGTTCCTAATAGAGTGAATGGCATTTGGCAAGGAGACCTTCAGTGAAGCTTGATAGAAAGGATGGATGGATGCATAGATGGATGAACAACACCAGTCTAAGCTCCAGTCATAGTTGGTGGAATTTTTCACATGACTTAAGTCAAGTTGCCTAATCTCACTGAGGCTCGGTTTCCTTCTTTCTAAAATGGAGATGATATTATATATTTCAGTTTTATCATGATGGCTAAATGACATAACCCCTGGAAAATGTTTGGGACATTGTCACCTGGCACATATTAAAAAATAAACAGTAGCCGGTACTATTATCATTTTCATTCAGCTTATTGAATTTTGTAATAAAACAGGCCATGAAGGCACCTATAAACAAATTTTCCACAGTTTCTTTAAGGAACATTAATAGAAATCATCTTTAAGACTGATGAGTGTGAATCATTCAGTGAAGGCCTGAATGATGGCATATCAGCTACAGGTTAGAGTGAACAAAATGAATAAAGGAAAACCAAGCAGGATCCTTAAAAACCTCAATAGCCCCTACCCCCTCTCCCTTTATATTCCTGGGGAAATTTGAAAGCAAAGCCAGAAGTCTCAGGCCTACACGTTACTCTTAGTGTAAGAGTGACCCTCCTCATGCAGAAGAAAGTAGATTGACATTCCTTCTGATGATTCATTCTTTACTCAAAATGCTTTTGATAAGTAGTGCCATAAGTCAAAGGACTACTGGGTAACAGTTTCTATCCTTTGGTAACAAATCTATTAAGTCCTCCAGTATTTTTCAACTTATAAATTTTCATTTAAAAATTAGCATACAGTAGAAATTGTTCTTTTTTGATGTACAGTTCTATGAATTTTCACACATGTATGTATTCATATAACCAGCACCACAATTAGGATACAATACGTATAATTCCACCACTCCAAAAAACTCCTTTGTTCTGTTCCTTTGTTGTCACATCTTCTCCCTACTGTTAACCCTTGGCAACCACTGATCTATCATCAGTCACTATAGGTTTATCTTTTCAAGACTGTCATACAAATGTAGTCATGCAGTATGTGACATTTTGAGATCGACATTTTTCACTCAGCATAATGCCTTTGAGAATCATCCAACTTGTACATATCAATAGTTTATTCCTGTTTGTTTCTGAGTAGTGTTCCAGGGTATGGATGTAACATTTTATCTATTCACCAGTGAAGGTACATTTGGATTGTTTTCAGTGTTTGTTGATTATAAAAAGAGCTTCTATAAACATTCATGTACAGTTTTTTATATGAACTTAAGTTTTCATTTCTCTAGGAGTGGGACACTGCTGAGTCTTTTACAGAAGTAAATATTCAACTTTAATAGAAAATGATTTTGAATTTTCTTTAATTTAATTTTAATTTTAAATTGAATTAAATTTAACTTAATTATTTCCAAATTTATTTTCCTGAATTGATGTACACTTAGCATTCTCACTGGTAATGTATACTCTCCTGCCTCACATATATACACATTTCCTTTATACCCATTCATCTGTCCCTCAGTTAATGTTCTGTCCTTGCCATTACACTCCAGTTCAGAATCCCCTGTATTTCAGGGTTTTTGCCTATGACCTAAGCCAGATCAAACTTTTACCCTTGGACTTTATAAATGGACTATGGAGAGAGATGCTCTTTTCATCTCCTGAGTTTGTCAAGCTGTGGAAATGTAAGCCTAAATTTGCTTATACCTACTCCTACTCCTCACACCCAGTTCCATCAATCTGCCAGAAGGAAAGTCCATCTTCAGTAGAAGTGGTTAGAACACATAGGGAAATGCAGCTGAGAGAGAAGGAGATAGAGAGACGGAAAGGAAGAGGGGGAGAAAGAGAGATGGAGAAAGGGAGCAAAGGAGAGAGAAAGAGATGGAGAGGGAGAAACATTTCGCAATGTTAGAGTCTGAGTCTCCAGAGCCTTACAAGCCAGCTTCACCTTGTAATTCTAAGAGCCAATAAATTTCCCTTAAACTTATTGTTATTTTGAGATGGGTTTTTATCACTTGCAACAAAATTAAATATTATAAGTATATATACACAGAAATTGGAAAACTAACTCTAAGAAATGTACAAGAATACATTTTAAAATTTAAATCTGTACCCCACAAACACTCCATCAGCACCTCAGTCCTGAGAGCATGATAGAACATCAATAGAAGACTGTAACTCTGTGTCTTTCATTGCATTGTGTGCTAAATGTCTGGAAGCCTACAGCAGAGGCCATTGTACACCAGGGGATTCATTAATAGAAATTAGGATATATCCAGTGGAAGGGGATTTCAGAAAGAAAAGAGAAAATTCATATGTAATTCATAAAGGGAAGATTATGGGAGGGAAACTTAATACTACTTTGTGAGGGTTAGATGGAGTAGAAAACTTTCCGTATATTTCCTTTAAATAGGAAGGAGTTTGGGGAAATTAACCAAGTGTGAAAGATGATTTGTCCCAAAACGTTTTTTTAATTAAGGTATAATTGATATATAATCTTATGAAGGTTTCACATGAACAACATTGTGGTTTCAACATTCACCCATATTAACAAGACCCCCCCACACTCCATTGCACTTAGTCTATCAGCAAAGTAAGATGTTATAAGGTCAATACTAGTCTTCTCCGTGCTATACTGCCTTCCCTGTGACCCCCCTACATTATGTGTGCTAATCACAATACCCCTTAATCCCCTTATCCCTCCCTCCCAACCCACCCTACCCAAACCCTTCCCTTTGGTAACTGCTAGTCCCTTGGAGTCTGTGAGTCTACCGCTGTTTTTTTCCTTCAGTTTTGCTTTGTTGTTATACTCCACAAATGAGTGAAATCAATTGGTACTTGTCTTTCTCTGCCTGGCTTATTTCACTGAGCATAATACCCTCTAGATCCATCCAAGTTATTGCAAATGGTAGAATTTGTTTTTCCTTATGGCTGAATAATATTCCATTGTGTATATGTATCACTTCTTCTTTATCCATTCATCTGCTGATGGACACTTAGGTTGCTTCCATATCTTAGCTATTGTAAATTGTGCTGTGATAAACATAGGGGTTCATATGTCTTTTTGAATCAGCGATATTGTTTTCTTATGGTAAATTCTTAGGAGTGGATTTACTGGGTCAAATAGTATTTCTAATTTTAGTTTTTTGAGAAACTTCTATATTGTTGTCCACAATGGTTGAACTAATTTACATTCCCACCAGCAGTGTAGGAGGGTTCCCTTTTCTCTGCATCCTTGTCAGCATTTGTTGTTTCTTGTCTTTTGGATGTTTGACCATCCTAACTGGTGTGAGGTGATAACCTCATTTTGGCTGAATTTGCATTTCCCTGATGATAACTGATGTGGAGCATCTTTTAATATGCTTGTTATTTATTCGAATTTATTCTTTGGAGAAGTGTTTCTTCAGATCCTCTGTCCATTATTTAATAGGGTTATTTGTTATTTGAGTGTTGAGGCATGTGAGTTCTTTATATATTTTGGATGTTAACCCCTTATCAGATAAGTCATTTATGAATATATTCTCCCATATTATAGGATTCCTTTTTGCTCTGATCATGGTGTCCTTTGCTGTACAGAACATTCTTAATTTGATGTAGTCCCATTTGTTCAGCTTTGCTTTTGTTCCCTTGCCTGAGGAGATGTGCTCATGAAAAAGTTGCTCGTGTTTATATTCAAGAGAGTTTTTCTATGTTATCTTCTAAGAGTTTTATGGTTTCATGACTTACATTCAGGTATTTGATCCATTTTGAGATTTATTTTGTGTATGGAGTTAGACAATAGTCCAATTTCATTCTCTTACATGTAGCTGTCCAATTTTGCCAACACCATTTGTTAAAGAGAATGTCATTTCCCCATTCTATATCCATGGCTACTTTTTCATATATATGTGGGCCTACATCTGGGCTCTCTATTCTGCTCCATCAATCTTGTGCCAATACCAAATTGTTTTGATTTCTGTGGCTTTGTAGTAGAGCTTGAAGTTGGGTAGCATAATTCCCCCAGCTTTCTTCTTCCATCTCAGGATTGCTTTGGCTATTCGGGATCTTTTGCGGTTCCAAATGAATTTTAGAACTATTTGTTTTACTTCACTGAAGAATGCTGTTGGTATTTTGATAGGGATTGCATTGAATCTGTAGATTTTTTTTTAGGAAGGATGGCCATTTTGAAAATATTAATTCTTCCTATCCATGAGCACAGGATAGATTTTCATGTTTTGGTGTCCTCTTTAATTACTCTCTTAAGTGTCTTGTAGTTTTCAGGGTATAGGTCTTTTACCTCCTTGGTTAAATTTATTCCTAGGTGTTTTATTATTTTTCATGCAACTGTAAATGGAGATTTTTCCTGATTTCTCTGCTAGTTCATTGTTAGTATATAGTGATGCAACAGATCTGTGTATTAATACTGTATCCTGAAACTTGGCTGAATTCAGTTGTTAGTTCTAGTAGTTTTTTGATGGATTCTTTAGGGATTTTTAGTATCATGTCATCTGCAAATATTGACAGTTTAACTTCTTCCTTACCAGTTGGCATGCCTTTTATTTCTTTGTGTTGTCTGATTGTCATGGCTAGGACCTCTGGTATTACGTTAAATAAAAGTGCAGAGAGTGGGCATTCTTGTCTTGTTCCCAATCTTAGAGGAAAAGCTTTCAGTTTTTGCTGTAAAGTATGATATTGGCTGTGGGTTTGTTGTATATAGCCTTTATTATGTTGGGGGTAATACCCTCTATACCCGTTTTCTTGAGAGTTTTTATCATGGATGGATGTTGAATTCTGTCAAAAGCTTTTTCAGCATCTATTGAGATGATCATGTGCTTTCTATCATTTTTTGATAATGTGGTGTATGATAGTGATTGATTTATGGATATTTTCCCTGGACTAAATCTTACTTGGTCATGATGGATAATCTTTCAGATGTAGTTCTGAACTTGGCTTGCTAATATTTTGTTGAGGACTTTGCATCTATGTTCTTCAGGGATAATGATTGGTCTGTAATTTTTTTTTGTGGTGTCTTTGTCTGGTTTTGGTATTAGTGATGCTGGCCTCATAGAATGAGTTTGGAACTATACCCTCCTCTTCGACTTTTTGGAAAACTTTAAGGAGGATGAGTATTAGGTCTTCCCTAAATGTTTGATAAAATTCAACAGTGAAGGCATCTGGTCCAGGAGTTTTGTTCTTAGATAGGTTTTTGATTACCAATTCAATCTCCTTGCTGGTAATTGGTGTATTCAGACTTTCTATTTCTTTCTGGATAAGCCTTAGAAGTTTGTATTTTTCTAGAAAGTTGTCCATTTCTTCTAGCATATCTAGTTTGTTAGCATATAATTTTTCATAGTATTCTCTAATAATTCTTTGTATTTCTGTGGTGTCTGTAGTGATTTTTCCTTTCTCAATTCTGATTCTGTTAATGTGTGTACACTCTCTTTTTTCTTTGATAAGTCTGGCTAGGGGTTTATCTATTTTGCCTATTATTACAAAGAACCAGTTTCTGCTTTCACTGATTTTTTACATTGTTTTTTTTTT
>JAQQAC010016209.1:58335454-58391014 GCA_029783875.1 Phataginus tricuspis | reverse complement strand
TCCCCAGTCCCTTTCCCTTTGGTAACTATTAGTCCGTTCTTGGGTTCTGTGAGTCTGCTGCTGTTTTGTTCCTTCAGTGTTTTTTTTTTTGTTGTTCTTTGTTCTTATACTCCACATATGAGTGAGATAATTTGGTACTTGTCTTTTTCGGCCTGGCTTATTTCACTGAGCATAATACCCTCCAGCTCCATCCATGTTGTTGCAACTGGTAGGATTTGTTTTTTTCTTATGGCTGCGTAATATTCCATTGTGTATGGGCACAGGACATGAATAGACACTTCTCTAAAGAAGAAATTCAGATGGCCAACAGGCACATGAAAAGATGCTCCACATCGCTAATCATCAAGAAATGCAGATTAAAACCACAATGAGATATCACCTCACACCAGTGAGGATGGCCAACATCCAAAACACAAACAACAACAAATGTTGGCGAGGATGTGGAGAGAGGGGAACCCTCCTACACTGCTGGTGGGAATGCACATTAGTTCAACCATTGTGGAAAGCAGTATGGAGGTTCCTCAAAAAACTCAAAATAGAAATGCCATATGACCCAGGAATCCCACTCCTAGGAATTTACCCCAAGAATGCAGCAGCCCAGTTTGAGAAAGACAGATGCACCCCTATGTTTATTGCAGCACTATTTACAATAGCCAAGAAATGGAAGCAACCTAAGTGTCCATCAGTAGATGAATGGATTTTTTATATTGTTTTATTCTTCATTTTATTTATTTCTTCTCTGATCTTTATTTTCTCCCTCCTTCTGCTAACATTGGGCCTCTTTTGATATTCTTTTTCTAGTTTTGTTTATTGTGAGTTTAGACTGTTCATTTGGGATTATTTTTCTTTCTTGAGGTAAGCCTGTATTGCTATGTACTTTCCTCTTAGAACTGCTTTACTGTCTCCTACAGGTTTTCAGTTGTTTAGTTGTTTTCATTTATCTCCACATATTTCTTGATCTCTATTTTTTTTTATTTACAATTTATTTTGGTATCATTAACCTACAATTAAATGTGCAATATTATGGTGATTAAACTACCCCCTTCATCAGGTCCCCCCCACCAACCCCATTACAGTCACTGTCCATCAGCGTAGTGAGATGAGAATCACTACTTGTCTTCTCTGAGTTGTATGGCCCTCCCCGAAACACCCCTACTTTACGTATGCTAATCGTAATGCCCCTTTTACCCTCTTATTCCTCCATTCCCACCCTTCTTCCATAGTCCTTTTCCCTTTGGTAACTATTAGTCCGTTCTTGACATTCTGTGAGTATGCTGCTGTTTTGTTCTTTCAGTTTTTTTTTTTCTTTGTTCTTATACTCCACATATGAGTGAAATCATTTGATACGTGTCTTTTTCGGCTTGGCTTATTTCACTGAGCATAATACCCTCTAGGTCCATCCATGTTGTTGCAAATGGTAGGATTCTTTTTCTTCTTATGGCTGAATAATATTCCATTGTGTATATGTACCACATCTTCTTAATCCATTCATCTACTGATGGACACTTAGGTTGCTTCCATTTCTTGGCTATTGTAAATAGTGCTGCAATGAACATAGGGGTGCGTATGTCTTTTTGAAACTGGGCTGCTGCATTCTTAGGGTAAATTCCTAGGAGTGGGATTCCTGGGTCAAATGGTATTTCTATTTTGAGGTTTTTGAGGAACCTCCATAATGCTTTCCACAATGTTGAACTAATTTGCATTCCCACCAGCAGTGTAGGAGGGTTCCCTTTTCTCCACATCCTCGCCAACATTTGTTGTTGCTTGTGTTTTGGATGTTGGCCATCCTTACTGGTGTGAGGTGATATCTCATTGTGGTTTTAATCTGCATTTCTCTGATGACCAGCGATGTGGAGCATCTTTTCATGTGCCTGCTGGCCATCTGAATATCTTCTTTAGAGAAGTGCCTATTCATGTCCTCTGCCCATTTCTTAATTGGATTATTTGCTTTTTGTTTGTTAAGGTGGGTGAGTTCTTTATATATTTTGGATGTCAACCCCTTATCAGATACATCGTTTATGAATATATTTTCCCATACTGTAGGATGTCTTTTTGTTCTACTGATGGTGTCCTTTGCTGTACAGAAGCTTTTCAACTTGATATAGTCCCACATGTGCATTTTTGTTTTGTTTCCCTTGCCCGGGGGGATATGTTCATGAAGAAGTCGCTCATGTTTATGTCCAAGAGATTTTTGCCTATGTTTTATTCTAAGAGTTTTATGGTTTCATGACTTACATTCAGGTCTTTGATCCACCTTGAATTTACCTTTGTGTATGGGGTTACGCAGTAGTCCAGTTTCATTCTCTTACATGTAGCTGTCCAGTTTTTCCAACACCAGCTGCTGAAGAGGCTGTCATCTCCCCATTGTATATCCAAGGCTCCTTTATCAAATATTAATTGACTGTAGATGTTTGGGTGAATGTTTGGATTTTCTATTCTGTTCCACTGCTCTGTGGGTCTGTTTTTGTGCCAGTACCAAATTGTCTTGATTACTGTGGCTTTGTAGTAGAGTTTGAAGTCAGGGAGGGTAATTCCCCCTGTTTGATTCCTCCTTCTCAGATTTGCTTTGGCTATTCGGGTCTTTTGTCATTCCATACGAATTTTTGAGTTATTTGTTCCAGTTCATTGAAGAAAGCTTTTGGTAGTTTGATAGGGATTGCGTTGAATCTGTAGATTGCTTTAGGTAGTATAGCCATTTTGACAATATTTATTCCAAGCCAAGAGCATGGGATGCATTTCCATTTGTTAGTGTCCTCTTTAATTTCTCCTAGGAGTGTCTTGTAGTTTTCAGAGTACAGGTCTTTCACTTCCTTGGTCAGGCTTATTCCTAGGTATTTTATTCTTTTTGATGCAATTGTGAATGGAATTATTTTTCTGATTTCTCTTTCTGTTAGTTCATCGTTAGTGTATAGGAAAGCAACAGATTTCTGTATGTTAATTTTGTATCCTGCAACTTTGTTGAATTCAGATATTAGTTCTAGTGGTTTTGGAGTGGAGTCTTTAGGATTTTCAATGTACAATATTATGTCATCTGCAGATAGTGGCAATTTGACTTCTTTACGAATCTGGATGCCTTTTATTTCTTTGTTTGGTCTGATTGCTGTGGCTAGGACCTCCAGTACTATCTTGAATAACAGTGGAGAGAGTGGGCACCCCTGTCTTGTTCCCCATGTTAGATGAAAAGCTTTCAGCTTCTCACTGTTAAGTATGATGCTAGCTGTGTGTTTGTCATATATAGACTTTATGATGTTGAGGTACTTGCCGTCTATACGACTTTGTTGAGCGTTTTAATCATGAATGGATGCTGAATTTTATCAAATGCTTTTTCAGCATCTATGGAGATTATCATGTGTTTTTTTTTCTTCTTTTTATTGATGTGATGGATGATGTGGATGGATTTTCGAATGTTGTACCATCCTTAAATCCCTGGGATGAATCCCTCTTGATCATGGTGTATGATCCTCTTGATGTATTTTTGAATTCGGTTTGCTAATATTTTGTGGAGTATTTTTGCATCTATGTTCATCAGGGATATAGGTCTGTAATTTTCTTTTTTAGTGAGGTCTTTGCCTGGTTTTGGTATTAGAGTGATGCTGGCTTCATAGAAAGAGTTTGGAAGTATTCCCTCCTCTTCTATTTTTTGGAAAACTTTAAGGAGAATGGGTGTTATTTCTTCTCTATATGTCTGGTAGAATTCAGAGGTGAATCCATCAGGTCCGGAGTTTTGTTCTTGGGTAGTTTTTTGATTACCGATTCAATTTCATTGCTGGTGATTGGTCAGTTTAGTTTTTCTGTTTCCTGCTTGGTCAGTCTTGGCAGGCTCTATTTTTCTAAGAAGTTGTCCACTTCTTCTATGTTTTGGAGCTAGTTAGCATATAGATTCTCGTAATATTCTCTTATAATTCTTTGTACTTCTGTTGGGTCCGTCGTTATTTTTCCTTTCTCATTTCTGATTCTGTTTACGTGTGTAGATTCTCTTTTTCTCTTAATGAGTCTGGATAAGGGTTTATCTATTTTGTTTATTTTTTCAAAGAACCAGCTTTGGGTTTCATTGATTTTTTAAATTGTTTTATTCTTCTCAATTTTATTTATTTCTTCTCTGATCTTTATTATGTCTCTTCTTCTGGTCACTTTGGGCCTCATTTGTTCTTCTTTTTCCAATTTTAATAACTGTGTCTTTAAACTGTTCATTTGGGAATGTTCTTCCTTCTTTCTATAGGCTTGGATTGCAATATACTTTCCTCTTAGAACTGCCTTTGCTGCATCCCACAGAAGTTGTGGCTTTGTGTTGTTGTTGTCATTAGTCTCCATATATTCTTTGATTTCTGTTTTGATTTGGTCGTTAACCCATTGATTCATTAGGAGAATGTTGTTAAGTCTCCATGTGTTTGTGAGCTTTTAGATTTTTTTCTAAAATTTATTTCTAGTTTTATACCTTTGTGATCTGAGAAGTTGGTTGGTAGGATTTCAATATTTTTCAATTTACTAAGGTTCTTTTTGTGGCCTAGTATGTGGTCTATTCTGGAAAATGTTCCATGTGCACTTGAGAAGAATGTGTATCCTGCTGCTTTTGGGTGCAGAGTTCTGTAGATATCTGTTAGGTCCATCTGTTCAAGTGTGTTGTTCAGTGCCTCTGTGTCTTTACTTATCCTCTGCCTGGTTGATCTATCCTTTGGAGTGAGTGGTGTGTTAAAGTCTCCTAAAATAATTGCATTGCTGTCTATTTCCTCTTTTAATTCTGTTAGTATTTGTTTCACATATGCTGACACCCCTGTGTTGGGTGCACATATGTTTATATTGGTTATATCTTGTTGTTGGACTGACCCCTTTATCATTATATAATGTCCTTCTTTATCTCTTGCTACTTTCTTCGTTTTGAAGTCTATTTTGTCTGATACAAGTACTGCGACACCTGATTTTTTCTCTTTGTTGTTTGCATGAAATATCTTTTTCCATCCCTTCACTTTTAGTCTGTGTATATCTTTGGGTTTGAGGTGTGTCTCTTGTAAGGAGCATATAGATGGGTCTTGCTTTTTTATCCACTCTTTTACTCTGTGTCTTTTGCTTGGTGCATTCAGTCCATTTACATTTAGGGTGATTATTGATAGATATGTACTTATTGCCATTGCTGGCTTTAGATTCATGGTTACCAAAGGTTCAAGGGTTGCTTCTTTACTATCTGAGAATCTAACTTAACTTTCTTGTTAAGTTATTGTGAACACCGTCTGATGTTTCTTTATCTCTCCCTTTCTATTCTTCCTCTCTTTTCTTTATATATTATGTGTTTTATTCTTTGCCTTTTGTTAGTATTTGGATGGTCTGCGTTCTTTGCTATGATTTTATTTTCTCTGGTGTCATGTTTTTAGCCTTAGGGGTACTGCCCTCTAGAGCAGTCCGTTTAAGATATCCTGTAGTGGTGGTTTATGAGAGCCAAACTCTCTCAACTTTCGTTTTCCGTGAAATTGTTTAATCCCTCCATCATATTTAAATGATAATCGTGCTGGATACAATATTCTTGGTTCAAGGCCCTTCTGTTTCATACATTAAATATATCATGCCATTCTCTTCTGGCCTGTAAGGTTTCTGTTGAGAAGTCTGATGACAGTCAGATGAGTTTTCCTTTAGGTGATCTTTTTTCTCTCTCTAGCTGTCTTTAATACTCTGTGTTTATCTTTGATCTTTGCCATTTTAATTATGTGTCTTGGTGTTGTCTTCCTTGGGTCCCTTGTGTTGGGAGATCTGTGGGCTTCCATGGACTGCGAGACTATTTCCTTCCCCAGCGTGGGAAAGTTTTCAGCAATTATTTCTTCAAAGACACTTTCTATCCCTTTTTCTCTCTCTTCTTCCTCTGGTACTCCTATAATGCAAATATTGTTCCGTTTGGATTGGTCACACAGTTCTCTTAATATTCTTTCATTCCTAGAGATCCTTTTATCTCTCTCTGTCTCAGCTTCTTTGTATTCCTCTTCTCTAGTTTGTATTTCATTGACAGTCTCTTGTACCTCATCCAGTCTGCTGTTAAGCCCGTTGATGGCTTGTCTCATTTCTGCATAGTCTTTCCTCATTTCCTCCCTCAGCTCTTGCACATTTTTCTGTAGATCCATCAGCATGGCTATGACTTTTATTCTGAATTCTTTTTCAGGAAGACTGTGCATGTCCATTCCTTCAGGTTCTCTCTCTGGTATTTTCTGGGTTTGGAGCTTTGTACCATATTCCTCTGTCTTTTCATGGCTATAGAATTGGTTGCTGGTAGTTGTCACGTATGTCAGCTGGGCTCTTTATGATTTTAAAAAGGAAAGAGAAGAAAGAAGAGAAAAAAATACTAATAATAGAAAAAGAGAAAGAAAGAAAGAAAAGAAAGGGAAGAGAAAACAGCAACACCTAAAACAAAAAAACTGCCCACCAGGAGTGGTTTCTGTGTGAATGCTGTAGGTGGCGCTGTTGCTCCACTAGTCCAGAGCCGTGGCCGCACTGCTCTGCAAGGCCCTTTAAAGCTGTGGCTGGTGTGAGAATGAATGGGAGCCTGTTGAGCTCTATGGGAGTCCTAAATATGGCTACCCTTTCCCAGTCGCCTGCTAAGGGGTCCGAAGCTCCCCAGGACTCCCAGCCTGCTGGGCTGAGTGTTCCGGTGTGATGTGGTCTTCCGCTGGGCTCCTGTCTCTTTAAAACTGCTGGAAAAAAGCACGTGCTTTTCTCCTTTTTTTTTTCTTCTCTTTTCTCCTTCCCTGAGCTGTCCGCGAGTAACCAGGTGCATTCCCGCTGAGACCCTGCACCCTCTGTCTCTCCAATCTCTGCCACACCATGCTCTGTGTGTCTGTGCTCCCGGCACAGATCGCTGGGGCTGGTTATCTCCCGGGCCTGCACTTCCACTCCCTCCCAGCTCTGAATCCTCTCCTCCTGCTGGTGCGCTGGGTTGGGGGAGTGCTTGGGTCCTGCCGGGTCACGGCTGTCTTTCTTACCCACCTCACTGGGTGCCGAGTCCTCTCCGTTGTCTCTGCCCACTGGTATGCCACCTCGCCGGATGCCGAGTTCTCTCAGGTGTAGCTGCCCGCCAGTGCACCACCTTGCTGGGTGCCGAGTCCTCTCAGGTGTAGCTGTACGATGTGTGCTTTCCTGTGTGTTCTGGTCTGTCTTTTAGGATAGTTGTATTTGCTGTGTTTTCGTGGATAAATATAATGTTGGAGGAAATTTCTGCCACTCTGTTCATGCCGCCATCTTCCAGGAAGTCTTGATCTCTATTTTAATTTGGTAATTAATCCATTAATTATTTAGGAGCATGTTGATAAGTTTCCATGTGTTTGTGGGCTTTCTTGTTTTTTTTGCATAATTTATTTCTAGTTTCATATCTTTGTGATCTGAGAAGCTGGTTGGCACAATTTCAATCTTTTTGAATACTGAGGTTCTTTATGTGGCCTAGTATGTGGTCTATTCTGGAAAACATTCCATTTACACTTAAGAAGAATTTGTGTCCTGCTTGTCTGGTGTAGAGTGTTCTCCAGATGTCTGTTAGGACCATGTGTTCTAATTAATTGTTCAGTACCTCTGTCTCCTTACTTATTTTCTGTCTGTTTGATCTGTCTTTGGTGTAAGTGGTGTCTTGAAGTCTCCTAAAACGAATTCATTGCACTCTTTTTCTCCCTATAATTGGTAGTATTTGTTTCACATATTTAGGTGCTCCTATATTGGCTGCATAGATATTTATAGTAGTTATATCCTCTTGTTAGACTGATCCCTTTATCATTATATAATGTCCTTCTTTGTTTCTTTGTTTTGAAATCTACTTTGCTAAGTACTGCTACTCATGCTTTTTTTCTCTATTATTTGCATGAAATATCATTTTCCATCTGGTTACCAAAGATTCAAGGGAAGCTTCTTTATTATCTAACAGTCTGTCTTAACTCACTTATTAGGCTATTTCAAACATGATCTAAAGGGTCTTTTTTCTCCATTCTTCTTCTTCTTCCTCTTCCACTCCTTATATATCAGTTGTTGTATTCTATACTCTTTGTGTATCCCTTTACTAACTTTGTGAGTAGTTGATTTAATTTTGCATTTGCTTAATAATTAATTGGTCTACTTCCTTTACTGTGGTTTATAGTCTCTGGTGACAGCTATTTAGCCAAAGGAGCACTTCCACCTAGAGCAGTCCCTTTATAATACACTGTAGAGATGGCTTGTGGGTGGTAAATTCCCTCAACTTTTGCTTATCTGGAAATTGTTTAACACCTGCTTCAAATTTAAATGACAACCTTGCTGCGTAGAGTATTCTTGGTTGGAAGCCCTTCTGTTTCATTGCATTGAATATATCATGCCACTCCCTTCTGGCCTGTAAGTTTTCTGCTGAGATGTCTGATGATAATCTGATGGGCTATTGTTTATACTTGATCTTTTTTCTCTCTCTGGCTGCCTTTAATACTCTTTCCTTGTCCTTGATCTTTGCCATTTAATTATTTTATGTCTTGGTGTTGTCTTCCTAGGGTCCCTTGTGTTGGGAGAGCTCTGAACTTCCATGACATGAGAGACTATTTCCTTCCCTAGATTGTGGAAGTTTTCAGCAATTATTTCCTCAAAGAGACTTTCTATCCCTTTTTCTCTCTTCTTCTTCTGGTACCACTACAATGTGACTATTGTTCTGTTTGTATTGGTTGCACTGTTCTCTTGTTATTCTTTCATTCCTAGAGATCCTTTTTCCTCTCTATGCCTCAGCTTCTTTGTTTTCCTATTTTCTAATTTCTATTTCATTTACCATTTCCTCTGCTCATCTAATCTACTTTTAAATCCCTCCACTGTATGTTTCATTTCATATACTGTAGTTTTCAAAGTTCCTATCTCTTTCTTGAAGTCTGCTCTGAGATCTTGAATATTTTTCTATAGCTATATGAGCATGTTTGTGATTTTTATTTTGAAATCTTAATCAAAAGATTGGTGATTCCAGTTTCACTTAGCCCTCTTTCAGGTGTCTTTTCCTGTAGTTTTATTTGGACAAAATTTTTTTCTGTTTCATTTTTTAATGATTCCTATGGAATAATAATTGTGTAGGTGGTGTCCTCTAGTGACCAGAAGCTCTACTCTCTGGAGCTACCGAGCACCTGTAGCAATGTTGGAGGGTGCAGGTGAGCAGATCCAGCACATGCCAGGAGGAAAGAGCTCTTTACTGCCTTCCTGGCTTTAGCACCTGCCTCCACTGCCAGGTCCAGTGAGCCAAGCAGGCAGGGAGGAGCTTTTGTGCTATATCCCTGTAGCTGCCATATGTGGGGCCACCATCTGGCTGGCTGGGCATCATGGTGGGGGCAATAGGTGTGTGAGACGGGTGCCTGCTGGGAGGAAGAAGCTGTAGGCTGTGTACTGCAGTAGTGGACCTCAGGGATGCAATTGCCAGCCAGGGGAATGGAAAAATCTGAAGCTCCTGAGAGTTCCAAACCTGCAGGGCTGAAAGTGGTGGGATGATTCTGTCCACCTGCCCTTTCCCTTGAGCAATGAACTTGTGTAATATTTGCTCCTCTAGCACCCCTCTCACTGTTGGAAAGTCTTTCAAAGTGCCTGTCTTTATTTTGTCCCAGGGGTCCAGTTGTCCATGTATGTTCTCCACAAGTGGCTGGAATCTCAGTCTCTCCCAGTGTTCCACCTGTCTTTGCTTTCCAACCCCACTAATCTTCAGAGCTTCATGTAATGTGGGTTTGTACTCCAAGAGCAGATCTCCAGGGCTGGGCATTCACCAGTACTGGGCTTCTACTCCCTCCCGCTCTGTTCCTCTTCCTCCCCCTTGTTGGATGGTGTGGAGGGAGGGTTTGGGTCCCACCAGATCATGGCTTTGCTACTTTACTCTTTTCTGTGAATTCTTTTATTTTCCCCAGATGTAGACAGTCTGTTCTGCAGTCTTCAGGTTGCTCTTTCAGGATTAGTTGTATTTGCTGTATTTTTGTGTTTATGTGGTTTTGGGAGGAGGTTTCTGTCTCACTTCTCACACTGCCATCTTTTTCTTACTGTCCCAAATCCTTTAACAAATTTATCTGAGTAAATAAAAATAATCTAAATATCCTTTGGCCAGTTACATTTTGCTGCTTCAAAAAGACCTAAAATTAATCTGAGACCATATCTTCAAAAGCTGCTCTCTTTAAAAATTACTTCTTATCAATATAATGTCACCACCATTTATCCAATTCATGTATTACTTCTTTACCTTCACTTCCTCCATACCCACTTAATTACCAAGTTGTATTTATTTAATCTTCTAAGTGTCTCTTGAATCTCTCTGCTTATTCCCAACTCTGCTGCTACTTCCTCTGTCCAATCTATCCTAATACTGGACTACTATTTTAAACTACTAATTGGTCTTCCCTGTGTGTACTGTTGCTCCCTTCCAATCCATTTCTATCCATTTCTACTTATAAGGCCCTCTTTTGTGTGTGTGTGTGTGTATAAATGCACATCAGTTTTTGTTACTTCCTCTATTCTTATCCCATTTTAAATTATTCCAAAGTATATTGGATATCTGATTGTTTCTGTCCAGAAAATTTCCACCCTCCATAGAATAAAACCCTAAATTTCTTTTAGGAAACTACCCCTCCCCCAAGCTGTGTGTTCTCTAATTAGCACACTCTCCCTTAGACAGAGATTGTTTTAGGGACAGGCACTTAACCCATACCTAAACCACTTATGTATTACATCCCCTAGCCAAAGGAATTAGTTCAAGGTGGGAATGTGTAAATCCAATCAGGGACTGACAAGTTCTTGTGAACATCATGGGAACCAGACTGAAGATTAAGCTGGCACAAGGAGAAAAAAGTCAAGTGATCTCAGAGAGCCAGAGCTGGGGCATGAAGAAATCATCTTCATATGGATAAAACTGTGCTTATGGGGGCTTGAACCTCACCTTTACATAAGCAGTGATTTTTCTTTTTGGCTTACAGCAGGTGGCCCGGGATTTTCCATCACTTGCAGCTGAAAGATTCTTAGCTAATATCCATCCAAGCTAATGTACCATTGCACATGGAATAAGGCAAAAACCCTTAATACAGCTGGCGGCACATTTCCATGTGCTCCCTGGGTTCAAGCCACAGAGGCCAACCTTTAACCTACGTTCATGCCATTCTCTCTCCATGAAACCCTCTTGCCCTCCCACACACCCAATATTCTTTTTATTCTACTTAAACTTCTCAGCTAAAACTCCTTCAATGAGTCCTCAGACCAGATACTTGTTATTCACCCTCAAAGCACAATATGAATTCAGTTTTGCTACTTATAGAAATGTTACATTTATGATTCTTTCATAAAAGCCTGTCTAACTTAACTATAAGCTACATGTAAGAAACTGTCTCTTTTGCTTGCTAATTACAGTTCCTGACATATAATAATTGCTTTATTATTTTGTTATTGAATGAATTAAAGGAAGACATTCTCTTGGCCTAATAAGTTTCAGTTAACACCACACTTTATCAAATAACAACTTGAAATGCACTTTAAAAGAGGCAGAAAGCCACAGAAAAATATCACTGGTTCACATACAAAATGAAAATAGGTTAGCAAAATTTATTTTAAAAAGAGGATTGGAAGAATTTTCCTGATTATATCCAAGGAATTTATAAAAATGAGACATTTTGAAAACAGACATATAAGAAACACATTGTACTTTATCTAGGAAAAAAATTAATGCCGAGTTAACATCCTTAAAGGATAAGAGATTGAAGGATAACTTTTTAAATGTAACTCAACCAAAGGGGGCACAATATGACCAATGTGTTGATTTAATAGATGGTATGATTTGGGAAAAAGCAGGATTTATGGCAAAATTTCTCCTCTATTTTATAGCTACAACAAAGAAACTGATAAATGTTTGCAACTCTATTTCAGTGTTGGATCAAATCCCAACACACAGACTTTTCAACTATTGGAAAAAGAGCTAGGAATTGTTTTGTTATACTAAAAATTGCAGTCTTTCATCATGGTCAAAAGACAATTTTAGATTAATTTCAGTTTTATGAAGTTATATTTCTGCATCAACTATTTTTTCCTGGTGTTCCATCCTCACAGAAAAACAAAATATGTGTACTGTTGATAAGGAAAATAACATTTTTCAACATGGCTGATAGGGCTAACGGAAGAATCTCAGCCACTCCCACTTGGGACCCTCCCGGGTTCTTCTTCCTCCCTGCTTGCTGCACGCACCAAACTACCATGTATACAGAAGTAGAAAAGTATAAATTGCTCCCCTTGCCTGTGCTCGGGGCTCAGACCTTTGGAGATCACTCTCCTCTGAGCCTACCAGTGTGAAATAAACCTCCTACCCTCCAAGACCTCCAAGTGCCTCTTAGTTCTTCTATTGGGTGATCCAGTTCAGGTTCTGTAACATTTGGTTCCCTGAGCAGGAAACACAACCACACTAGCCTATTGTTACCACCGGTTTGGGGAAATGGTGGGGTGGTAACAGAATGGGTGATCATAACAGAGAAGGCATGCCATGCCTAATCTTTCAGCAGTCTCCTGCCTGGTCACCTCAGACCGGCCCTGCTCCACTGTTCCCACTGGACTCAAGGAGACTTGGCAGGTGAGGACCCGGTCCTGATGTCAGATTACGGTAAGTCTTGGGGCCCCTGTCCCAGTCAGACCCACCTATTGGGGTGGAAGGGGAGCCTGATCACCTCCTGGAGATCTTTTATAGATATCACTGGTAGAGATTCCCAGGGAGGGAATGTTTAGAATCTGGTCTGAGTGTGTGAATAATTGTACAGAGTGACTGAAACCATTCAGTTTGCACTGAATTGGTGATTCCATGGCCTGTGCTACACAGTCCGAGTGGGCCTTTTGCTGTATTCGTGGTCGGCCACCACAACATAACAGTGACTCAGCTTCGGCTGACCTGGCCTGGGACTTATATGGGTGCACCTTAGTCAAAGCTGACCAAATTCTCCGAGAGGAGAGTGAACAGATGGGCATATGATTGTTTTCCTCTCTGGAGGATGCATCCCCTCCCTTGTCTGTCTTCATGGCACCAACTCAGGGAAACATCATGTGGTCAGAGCAAACCCACAGTTCTCGAAACCATGATCAGAAATTTCAGGAAGGGATTCCTGGAGGACTACGGAGTAAAAATGACCCCAGGCGAAAGCCCTGTGTGAATCTGAATGGCCCACCATTAGTGTAGGATGGCCTCCAAAAGGAACCCTAGATATCCCAATGGTTCACTGAGCCTGGCAGTTCCCATATTGACTCCTGGTTAGGAGTTGCCCAGACCCTTCCCCTTGGGTGTGATTCACTTGCAACAGCCAGGGACAAGGTAGTGTCTCAGTCGCCTCAACAAATCAGCCTACAAAAGACCAACAGAAGCCTGAGCCTCTGTCAATTCTTGCTGGTGATCCAGAGGAGGAACCAATATTGCCCCCACCTTATACACCCTCAAGGCCATCAGCACCCAGCCCCCAATCCCAGACACTCAGCCACCATCAGTCTACCTGCTGCCTCCAGGTCCGGCAGACCCACTCTCCCCCAGACCAGCAGGCAGACTGCACCCTCAACTGGGTGCAGGTGCCCTTCAGATACTGGTACAAGAGATGCAGGAGGCCAAGAAGCATAATGAAGATGGGACCATCCAGCCTGGCTGGTCCATGTTCTACTATCAACCCTCCTACATGACTGACCTCCTCAATTGGAAGCACAACACCCTGTCATACTTGGAAAAGCCCCAAGCCCTGGTTGATCTCATGGAGTCCCTCTTCCAAACCCATCAGCTGACCTGGGAGGACTGCCAACAGCTTCTCCACACCCTATTCAATATGGAAGAAAGAAGGTGAATTATCAGAGGGGCCTGCCAAAATCTGGAAGAACAGACATCATCTAGGGTCCTTGATCGGGGTGCATGGGCTGAAATCGCCATCCCCAAGGAAGGCCCTGGGCAGGATTTCATCACAACTGAGGGACAACACCATATCTGCCAATATCAGAAAGCCCTCCTCCAAGGGATAAAAGCCAGGTCCAAAAGGCTCATGAACATGACCAAAATATCTTCAATTCCCCAACAATCAAGAAAGTCTCCTGGGGACTATTACAAGAGGCTGTGTGAAGCTTATCACATCTATACCCCCTTCGATCCCGAGACACAAGAGAGCCAACAAATGATCAACACCTCATTCATGGCCCAACCTGCCCCAGATATCAGATGGAAGCTCCAGAAACTTGAAGGCTTTGCTGGGATGAACATCACCGAGATGACTGAAATTGCCAACAAAGTATATATGAACAGAGAAGTTCAGGCCAACAGGGAGACAGAAAAATGAATGAAGAGAAAGGTCAGCTTCCTGGCGGCCACCCTAACAGGATGACCAAAAGGCAGAAAGAAACTGACCACCAAGAGGAGGAAAGCCATAGTCAGGGACTAGTGTGCTTACTGTAAAGAGAAGGGGCATTGCAAGAACAAATGTCCCAACTGAGGGAAAGCCCTGAAGCCTAGTTGCTACTGGGAAGAGCCTCATGGGGAGAGGCTCATTGGCCTGGCAGGAACAGACTCAGATTAACAATGACTGGGCTCTCTCACTCTCAGCCCTCATGAGCCCTCAGTCAAAATGAAGGTGGGGGGCCAAAACATGACTTTATGGTCGACACAGGTGTGAACACTCTGTGGTCACCCTCCCTGCAGACCCCTTCAGCAGAAGGACTGCAACTATTCTTGGAGCCACCAGGACAAAAGCAGTTCAGCAGCACTTCTGCCAAGCCCGTCAATGTGAACTTGGGGGCCACAAGGTCCGACATGAATTTCTCTACCTACTTGAGTGCCCATTCCCCTCCTCAGCTGAGATATACCCTCAAAGCTCAGAGCCCAAATAACTTTTGAACCAACAGGATGCACCAGCCTCAAGCTAAATCCAGGGCAAGAAGAGCCAGGGTCCCTCATACTGGCAATAACCACACCCAGAAAAGAGGACTGGACGCTGTTCTCTGCCCAGGCCCCCTCATGTAGCCCACCTGAATTCAGAGCTGCCTTTCCCTCAGTATGGGCTGAAGACAACCCACCTGGCCTTGCCCATAACTGAGCCCCTGTAATTGTAGAATTGACTCTGGGGACCCAGCCACAGAGACAGCAACACTATCCCCTCTCACAAGAGGCAAAAGCAGTCATCCAAGAACACCTGACCAGACTCAAAGAAGCGGGCATTCTCGTCAAGTGCCAGTTGCCCTGGAACACCCTGCACCTATCAGTCTAGAACCCAGGAAGAGGGTACCAACCTGTTCAAGACCTGTGAGCCATCAATAAGGTGACATTTTGCACCCAGTGGTCACAAACCTGTATACCCTCCTCAGCCAGATCCTGGGGTCTGCTAAATAGTTCACTTGCCTAGAGTTAAAGGATGCCTTTTTCTGCCTCCAGCTGGCCCCCCAGAAGCAGCCCTTGTTTGCCTTTGAATGGACTAAACCGGATACAGAGTGGCAGATGCAGTTAACATGGATGTGGCTTCCACATGGGTTCAAGAACTCACCCACTCTCCTTGAAGAGGCATTGGCAACAGATATTGCTAGCTTTCCAAGGGAAGGCATGTGCTGCACCCTCCTCCAGTATGTAGATGACCTGCCCCTTGTCAGTGACATCCAAGAGAACTGTACAGAGGGCATGAAAGCCCTCCTGCAACTCCTGCCAGACTCAGGATACAGAGTCTCATGGAAAAAGGCACAAATCTGCCAGCAACAAGTCCGGTACTTAGGCTTCCTCCTTACCCAGGGAGAAAGGGCACTAGGGCCAGAGAGGAAAAGTTCATTACCTCCTTACCTCAGCCCCAGACAAAGAAGGGCATACGAGAATTCCTGGGGGCTACAGGGTTCTCCGAATCTGGATTCCTGGATTCTTGGCAATGGCAAGACCCCTCTACAGCATCCTAGGGGGGCCAGACCGAGAGTCCTGTCTGGACAGAAGAGGCAAAAGCCGCCTTCCTGGAAATAAAGTCCTAGGCCTGCCAGATATAGAAAAGCCCTTCAATCTCTTTATACATTAAAAGGAAAATGTGGCCTTTGGTGTTCTCACAAAGACTGTTGGCCCCTGGCAGTGGCCGGTCGCATACCTGTCAAAGAAACTGGACCCAGTTGTGTCAGGATGGCCACCCTGCTCAGGACGCTGGGAGCCACAGTTCTATTCACTAAGGAGACAGACAAACTTACCCTGGACAATAATTGAATGTCAAGGACCCCATGCTGTTGTGTCCCTCATGAACACACAGGAACACTGCTTCCTCTCCAATTCTTAGCTAGCTCAATACCAAGGGCTCCTCTGTGAAAACCTGTGGGTCACTCTTGAAACGGTATGGACACTGGCCCCACCGAAGAGGGGAGACCAGATCATGACTGTTCCAAGGTAACTGATGAAGTCTATGTGAGTCATCTGGATCTGTGGGATCAAGCAATACAGAATCTAGAACTCACGCTATTTAGTGATGGTAGCCGTTACTTACAAGAATGTATCCAGAGAGCAGGTTATGCAGTGACCAATGCCACTGAGGTCTTAGAAGCTAAAGCCCTACTGGCCAGATGGTCAGCACACAGGCCAAATTATATGCCTTAACCTGAACCCTCACCATCAGCAAGAGACAAGGAAAGAGGTCTAAAAGGAATCAGGAACAAGGAAGAGATACTGAAACTCCTCGAGGCCATTTGGCCCCCAAAAGAAGTAGCAATTCTACATTGCAAAGAACACCAAAAGGGAAGTGACCCTATAGCACAGGGGGATCGCCTGTGAAGCAACTAAAGCAGCAGACAGTAAGGAGACAGGTGAGGCTCCTTCTCTCACCATGGCCCTAAAACCCCAAGTGGAGGCCCTCCACCCAAATCCACTGAAAAGGAGAAAGACTGGGCCAAGGCTGAAGGAGTCACCCTAACCAAGAAAGGGTGGTGGATGCTGCCTGATGGATGCATCTTTGTCATCTGGTCAGCAAGTACCATCATTTTACCCACCTAGGCAATACTACACCAGCCAGTTGCCAGCCTTGTGTTGCGCAACAAGTGAGCAGTGCGTGACTTGTGGCAGGAATAGCACTCGATCTGCACCGTGACCCCCACCAGGTGTCCAAAGGGCAAGAGCTTCCTCATTTGAAGACCTAGAAATAGACTTCACAGATGTACAGCCAAGCAGAGGACTCAGATACCTCCTAGTGATAGTGTGTACATTCTCTGGGTGGGTCAAATCCTTCCTGACCAGGACAGAACAAAGTTGAGAGGTAGCCAAAGTTCTCCTGAGGGAGACTGTACCCCAGTTTGGCCTACCATCTACATTCCACAGTGATAATGTACCTGCATATGTAGACATCATAACATGCCTGACCAGCTCAAAGACAGGTAACATTAGCTATGACTCCGTCCAAACCCGGTTGTGTTTGGAAATACTGCCTTCAATGCTTCCAGATAAACTGGACAGGTTTATGCATACAAACCTGCTCATGACTGTAAAGGGAGGAACCTGTGTATTCCTAGCAGAAGAGTGCTATTCCACAGAAATCAAAGAACTAAAAGCATTATTTGCCCCTGTGTACTAAATGCCCTACCGGTCTTCCTCTGTCCGGTCTGACCAACAAGTTGAGCAAGCTCTCAGCCCCTTTCCAAGGATACAAAAGTGGGAGGCTCTAAGCATGGTTTTGTTGGGTATGGGAACACTTGCAGGAATTGGAGCAGGGGCAGCTAGCTTAGGCTCCTTGCTCACAAACTTTCTCAAGAATTAAACGAGGACATGGAAAAGGTTGCAGACTCCCTCCTTTCCCTGCAAGGTCAGATTAATTCGCTTGTGGCAGTTGTACTACAAATAGAGCCACCACTTGTATACTGGCTCTGCAAGGCTATTGGTCTATCATAGATCAGGATAATGCCCCCTAAAAACAAATTGTTTAGAGGGGCATCAGAGGGGGGAGTGATAAGGAAAATAACATTTTTCAACATGGCCGATAGGGCTCACAGGAGAATCTCAGCCCCCCCACCCCCACCGGGACCCTTCCTGGTTCTTCTTCCTCCCTACTTGTCACACCTGCCAAACTACCACGTATACAGAAGTAGAAAAGTATAAATTGCTCCCCTTGCCTGTGCTAGGGGCTCAGACCTTTGGATATCACTCTCCTCTGAGCCTGCCAGTGTGAAATAAGACTCCTACCCTTCAAGACCTCTGAGTGCCACTTGGTTCTTCTGTCAGGCAATCCAGTCCAGGTTCCATAACATTGGAAGGTTAAGCTATCAATACTGTTGCTCTAATGAGAGTGTCATAAATACAACAAAATTTATTATATACTTAGTGAAACAATACTTCATTGTTGCTTCAATAATGGTTGAATGAAAATATACCATGCATTAATTTGGAATTTGTATGAGCTATGAGTCCCAATTAAGAACACTATAAAAGTAAAATCATAATGCTTATTATCTCTAAATTGTTTTCTTCAATCTGAAATGCCTTCTCTTCTCATTTCTGTATAACCCAAGTTCTCCTTGTTTTTTTTAAATTTTTTAATTGAAGCATAGTTGATATGCAATATTATATTAGTTTCAGGTATACAACATAGTGATTCAACAATTATCTACAATATTAAATGCTCACCTCAACTAGTATAGTCACTATCTGTCAACATAGAAAGCTTTCCTCTTCATGCTGTCTGCAATATATGGGATGATTTTCTCCGGCTTTCCCTAGAGTTCATTGTTTGATACCACCTTCCACTCTGTCTGCAGGCACAACATATTCTTCTTGTCCATAATTTACAGGACCCAGAGTACATACAACCCAGGGGCCTGGAAGCCTGACAGAGGAATGGGTCAGGGGGTCAGGTAGTGATCTAATAAACAACTGTGAACCATACAGTCTAGAATGAAGGAGCAAGCCGCAAGATTAAAAAAAAACAAACCTGTTACCAAATTTAGACTTCTTAGGGGCCTTGCCACATAAGTTCTAGCCCATATGAAAGGAATTGTGCTGTGGACACAGGCTAGGAAGTTTATAGACAATGGGAAACATTTTTATTACCTTTTAAAAAACTGAAGTATCATTGATATACAATTTTATATTGGTTTCAAGTGTACAATACAGTGGTTCAACAGTTACCCACAGTATTAAATCCTCAACCCTACTAGTGCAGTTACTATCTGTCAACATAGGAAGATGCTGCAGAATCATTGACTATATTCTCCATGCTGCATTACTATCTCTGTGACCAACGTGTATTATGATTGAGAATTGTTGTGCCCCTTTATCCAACTCACCCCAATCACTTCTCAGTGTTTGTGAGTCTACTGCTATTTTGTTCATTTTGTTTTGTTTTTATATTTCACAATTAAGTGAAATCATGCAGTATTTGTCTGTCTCTCCTTGGCTTATTTCACATTCCCTCTAGGTCCATCCATGTTGTTGCAAAGGGCAGGATTTCTTTTTTATGGCTGAATAATATTCCATTGTGTATCTCTACCACCTCTTATTTATCCATTCATCTATTGATGGACACTTTGGTTGCTTCAATAATTTGGCTACTCTAAATAGTGCAGTGATAAACAAATGGGTGCACATATCTTTTCCATTCAGGGATTTTGTTTTCTTTGGGTAAATTCCTAGAAGCAGAATTACTGGGTCATGTGGTATTTCTATTTTTTAGGACCCTCCATGCTGTTTTCCACAGTGGCTGCACCAATTTACATTCCCACTAACAGTATAGGAGGGTTCCCTTTTCTCCACATCCTCACCAACACTTGTTATTTCTTGTCTTTTGGATAGTGGCCATTCTGACTGGTGTGAGGTGATATCTCATTGTGGTTTTGATATGCATTTCCCTGATAATTAGTGATGTGGAGCATCTTTTCATGTGCCAATTGGCAGTCTGTATTTCTTCTTTGGAGAAATGTCTCTTCAGGTCCCTGCCCATTTTTTAATCAGGTTATTTTATTTTATTTGATGTTGAGTTGTATGAGTTCCTTATATAATTTGGATGCTAACCCCTTATCACATAAACCATTTACAAATACATTCTGCCATACTATAGGTTGCCTTTTTCTTCTGCTGATGGTGTCCTTTGCTGTACAGAAGCTTTGTAGTTTGATGTAGTACCACTTGTTCATTTTTAATTTTGTTTCCCTTGCCTGAGGAGATGTATCCAGGAAAAAATTGCTCATGCTTATGTGCAAGAGAATTTTGCCTATGTTTTCTTCTAAACGTTTTATGATTTCAAGTCTTATATTCAGGTCTTTGATCCATTTTGAGTTTACTTCTGTGTATGGAGTTAGACAGTAATCCAGTTTCATTCTCTTACATGTTTCTGTCAAGTTTGACAATAGGAAAATTTAAAGAACTTCTTAGAAAAATGGGTGAGTCCTCAGGAAGACACGGGACATTGAGGCTTTAAAGTCCTTTAATTCCTTCATAATTGGTTAAAATTGAGGTAGAATAACAACTAGGGAGTATCTTTAGGTCATGCATTCTATAGTGGTGAATGGAGGAGTAAATTCATGGTATCATGTCTCACAAGATCTGATTCTCCTCATGCTGTTTTTACATAAGGAAATATGTTCTTGGAGACTAAGCATCTGTGTATTTGTGAGTTGGGGGAGGTTTGTGTAAAGGAAAGGCCTATCGTTAAAATTACAAAGAGAACCAGTAAGGCAAACTGACATAAGAGGTGAATTAGGCAGGAACCCTTGTGGTCTAACCACCCCTCATCCAGTATCTACTCAAATTTTTGTGGAAATTTGTAGAGAGATAAGTTACACAGTTAATAATTGCCATTTCATGTTGTGGCCTGCTACTTATATTATCCTGGCATATTTAACTTAGATAGGCTCCCCTGAAAATAATCTCAGCACCCACGCAGCTACGGAACACCTGACTTTTGACTCAGACATAAATAGGTATTTTTACCTCAAAGATTTAGTTTGTATGTGCCTGTGACTGGGCACTCTACCTGTCACTCATATTTCATAAATGGTCTACTTTCTATCTTTCACACCCTGGCTCACACATTATCATGGCACAGTATGGGCATTAAGTCATAATAGACAGTTTTATCTAAGACCTGACTGAAAACAATGTAGAAAATTTATAGAATAGGTCTCAAGTTTTACCAAGGAAAGAAAGATTATAGTAATATTCAGTGTCATTTCTTCCACACCCATCCTCCACTAGTCTCCTCTCTGTAATGACACCACCATCCTTTAGCATTGACCATTAAACCACTGTATCACCGTCCTATAATCCAATAAGCAAGTTCTATAGATCATAATTTTATGTCTGTCTTGCCAGCGGGTTTCAGCCCCAGGCAAGTTTAGTCTGGGTTCACTGAGACTTCAAAATGACAATGGAACATTCTTGGGGTGAAAGGGTTTATACCCTACTTTATTCCCATGGTGACAGGTCAAGCACTGGAATCCCATCCACCTCGGAGCAAGTCTGCGTGCAGTAAGCTGGTCTCTGCCTCTGGGCTTCTCTGCCCCCACAGCCGTCTCAGTCTCTGTCCTAGGTGCTGCTACCACTCCAGTCTCTGCTCTTCTGCAGCCATGCAGCCCACAGCATTGGAAAGAGCTCTTTATATAGTAACTCAGTCAATAATAGTTTATTGCCTATGGGTGTGGAAGCAGTAGCCTGGTGGTAGGCCAATTACATAATCAAATAGTTTAGGATCAGGTGAGGATTATGGGCATAGGACCTTCTATTTACCCCACAATGTCTCACTTATATTCACCGTTATATTCCCACACTATTATGTCTTAACTGAAATTCTTAAACCTCAGCCTTGCTCCCTTTTAGATTACATCATTCTCAGACTTCCACATAGCTTCACAAGGAAAATGTCTACACACACCTGCATATCTGATGTCCAAAATTCCTCATAATGTGCCACTCTCATGTGTCCTGCCATACAGCCAGGTCTACCTACAAACCACAACCCAACCAGCACTCCCAACAGTGGCGGCATGGACCCCAAATGCACTGCTGGGCTATGTCACACTACACTTCATTTCCACCACTCATTTATAGTCCTCGTGGTATTGGAATATGGCAGCCCCAACACCCAACATAAAGATATTTCATCCCCTTTCAACTCCCACACAGAATATAAGCATTGCCCCAATCTCATATTTGTTTAAAAAGTTTCTGCAGCTTTGGATTTTACATACAGCCATAAGCAGACCCAGCTGTTCTTTACCTATGACAGAAGCCACTATGAGGTTTCAGAAAGAATCCTGATTCTTTCCATCTGTCTCAATTCAAAAGAGGAGGATGTATCTAGGCCTGCAGGTGATTGGTACTTGTACCTGTCAGTCTTTCCCTGGGAAATATCTTTTTGGTGCCTCCAGGCCATCCACTCACATTCATGGTGCAGTGCGCAGCAATTCTGACATCAGAGGTGGTATGTCCTGATAAATACTCACAAGAGCCAGGATCATTCTGGAAATATCTGGGATTGGGCTTTAACTCTGAGTATAGAAGGGTGATTTCAAGTCAATATTACAATTACTGGCTTGCATGGAGTTGTTCCCCTGCCTCCCCTCTCCATTCTGAGTTATTTTCTCTGTTAATGACCACCAAGCCCCTCCCAGTCATTGAAGATAATCATATTGTGGGTAAGTTGGGGTTCCTATGGCCAGGATTCTCACTGAACTTAAACCACCTGATGATGTAACTGGCCTGTTGCTAGGCTACCACTGCCACACCTTTAGGCAATAAGCTATTATTGCACTATATAGAGCGCTCGGCCCAGTGCTCTGGGTGGAGGCAGAGACACTAGTGCTCAACCTACCGCCGGGAGAACAAGCTGGGTAATAACCCTTTTGCCCCAAAGAACGTTTTGCTGTCAATTTCTTTGGTCACATTGAATCCATAGTGAACTTACCTGGGGCTGAAACCCATTGGCAAGACAATTGGCGAAAGTCAGCAGGGTTCATTGTTGACCAAGGAAAAAAGCTGCCATTATGGGAGGGGTGCTTCAGCGGGCTGCCCCTGTGAATGGGGAGACAGTGGATTGTGCCCCAATGTGTATGTGGTCTGAGGTAGCTTGCCTCCTAGAGGACTGGGCCCCACCCCAGGACTGGAGGCAAGTGGAGGTGACATCTGAGGTGGTAAGGGTAGCCCTTGGTATAGTAAATGTCTTGCCAATGGGTTTCAGCCCCAGGCAAGTTCGCTATGGATTCAATGTGACCAAAGAAATTGACAGCAAAACGTTCTTGGGGTGAAAGGGTTATACCCAACTTTATTTCCGGGTGGCAGGTCAGTCACAAAAATCCTGTTCACCAGGAGTAAGTCTACATGTAGCAAGCCAGTCTCTGCCTCTGGGCCCCTCTGTCCACACAGCTATCCTCTGGGCCTCTCTGCCTGCACAGTTGTCCTACACAATGGTCCTCTGGGTCTCTCTGCACAGTCATCCCATGCAGCCGTCCTCTGGGCCTCTGTCCTTGGCGCTGCCACCACTCTAGGCTCTGCTCTGCTGCAGCCTTGCAGCTGTGCCACCGTGTCATACCCAGAGCACTAAGCAGAGGTCTTTTTATACAGTCAATAGCCAAGTATTGCCCACCGGTGTGCAGTGAGCTAGTCAACCAGGGCCAGGTGAGAATGCTGGCCACAGAAACTCTCCTTTTATACGCAGTAAATAAACTCTTTGAGAAACAGAGTGCCCGTGAGGCAGCGGGGACTGTGGGTTGGCTGCTTCTCACAGTATTAAGAAGGCCTATAGAAGAGTCCCAAGAAATGGCATCACGAGAACGCAAGCTGCAAACTTCTGTGGATTCCCTGATAAAGGAAATGGCATTTATATGAGAGGCAGCATGAGAACATGAGCTGCAAACTTCTGTGAATTCTCTGAAGAGGGAAATGGCATTGATACAAGAGGAGATGGCATGAGAATGCCAGCAGTAAGGTGCCACTGGAGAGGTAAACAATTATTTACAGAACAAGACAGAAGTGCTGCCAGGTATTCCGAAAGAGGAAGAGGCCATCAAGATAAAAGACAAACTCCTGAGGGAAGCACAGGCAGAGGTGGCACGAGAATATGAGCTGTGAAGCATTGAGGTGAAGGTAAGAGAGCTTCTGAAGACTGAGGTAGCATTGCTGTGAGGCATAGTAGAAAAGGTAAATGTTGTAGCAGAGAAGGCACTCGGGGGAGGGGAGAGAAGGGTGTCATCAGCCCCAGAAATGGAGGAGCTGGGGAAGGATGAAGGGGTGGTGCCGGAGGTACTGGGCCCTCCTGTATTGAGAGCATGCCCAGTGGTTGTGAAGAAAATAAAGACCCAGCAGCTGAAAGTTCCCCAAAGAGGAGCAGCCCCCTCCCCAGGTCATGGAGCACTCTATGCTCCACCCCTATACTAAGGCTGAGCTGGTGGATTTGGGCTCCCAGTTTAGGCAGAAGCCCTCGGAGTCAATACCAGCTTGGCTCCTGCGTCTGTGGGACTTAGGGTGGATGGAATTCTTCTGTCGGGCTCAGAGATGGGAAAGCTGGCTTTCCTGACAGTGCAGCCTGCCTTGAGGCAGCGATTACAAAATGCACATCAGAAGAAAAAAAAAGAACTAAGGAAGACTTTTTAGTGATGAAGAAATCTGAATATGTTTATGGGACAAGGGGAAGAAACCAGTGAAGAAAGAAAAAAAACAACAAAATATGCCCATAAAAACTATAATTGTGAAGACTAACAACATGGAAATGTATAACAATGTATGAAGGGTACAACTGTAATTTTGAAAAGTAAGCAAAGTATTCCCAAAGCTGGAAGTGACTATGAAAAGATTCTAACTTGTGGTAAGGTGGTAGAACTGTAGCTGATCTCTTCTCTTGGTTTCTGAACTTTCTGAAATGTTAGCAGAGTCTTCAAATTAAAATAATCTCAGCAAGTTAAAAATGCACATCAGACCCCAGGGAGTCATTCCCTCCTTGATTGGAATATGGCTGCACTTAGTGCTGTGTGGCCCAATCTGGGTGATCTACAATCCTGTTCTGTTAGATGGCAGACATATGCTGAGCTCCAACAGGTGTTATGAGAGCTAGGCATGAGAAATGCCATCTATAGTCCAGAGAATTATGGCCCAGATGAAGAGATTTTTCACTACTGGGATGAAAATATTGTACTCCAAAGGGCTCCTACATCCCTCTTTGGGTCTCTAGTGGTCATTCTTTCCCCTCACTTAGGGCATCCCATAAGTGAGGTGACACATACAGTAGCTGATTTAGGAAAGACTGAAGTAACAAGAACTCGGAAAGAAATAAGACCTGTCCCTCACAAGAATTTACAAGGCCCTATGAAGGTGACGAGGACCCAGATGTACGTTGATTTAATATGGGCAGGAGCAGATGGAAGGAAATTAGATGGGAAGTCAAATAGGATCTTACTAGTGCTATGGCAACAGCTGAAACCAGAGGAGTAGTTCCAGCCATTAAGACCAAAGACGCAGAGGTCAGAGATGGAGCCATGAGTCCAGCCTGTGTATTTGCAAGACTTCCTGCTGGAGAGCGAGCCCTTGAGCCCACACAGGAAGGTGATTGGGGAACACAGTTTGACTGAGGGGAAGATCAAGGTATCTGCCCTGAGGGACCAGGGGGAGACTAGAAGCCACATGTTGAAATAGCTATCCATTGGTCCCCAGTGAACATACAACGTGTCCTGACTCTGGTGTACACTGGGGCTAAATGTTCATTGATACATGGTAACCCTGAGTGGTTCCCTGGGACCCCCACTATCACAGATGGACACGGGGCAAGGCTATCTGAGTGAAAAAAGCCCAAATCTCTTTGGGAATAGGGCGTGTACCCCCAAAGGAGTATACTGTGTATATATCTCCTATCCCTGAGAATATTTTGGGGATTGATATCCTGTAGGGTCTATGGTTGCAGACCACTGCAGGTGAGTTCAGACTGAGAGGATGTGTGATGAACACAGTTCTGAGGGGACATGCTAGGCACCTGTCCATAGCTTTGCTTGTGCGCCAGCAGGTGACTAATACCTAACAATACAAACTGCCTGGAGGGCATAAAGAGATTGGAGAAACTCTCCAGGAACTGGAAAATGTGGATATTATAAAGCCCACCCATAGTCTTTTCAATTCCCCAGTGTGGCCAGTAAAAATGCCAGATGGCTCCTGGTGTATGACTGTGGATTACAGAGAACTGAATAAAGTCACACCCCCTATGCATGCTGCTGTCCCCTCTATTGCAGCGCTTGATGGATATATTCAGCCATGAACTAGGAACATATCATTATGTGGTAGATCTTGCTAATGCCTTCTTTTCCATTGATATTGAGCAGGAGAGTCAGGAACAGTTTGCCTTCATGTGGGAAGGACAGCAATGGACTTTCACCATCTTCCCATAGGGATTCCTCCACAGCCCCATCATCTGTCATGGACTTGTAGCCCAGGGCTTGGCTATATGGGAGAAACGGCCAACAGTGCAGCTGTACCATTATATTGATGATGTCATGCTCATGTCCAATTCTCTTTCAGATCTAGAAGGTGCAGCATCTACACTGCTGCAACATCTACAGGAGAAAGGATGGGCTGTGAACAGCACCAAGGTTCAGGGACCTGGTTTGTCTGTCAAATTCTTGGGGGTCGTCTGGTCGGGTAAGACCAAAGTTATACCAGAAGCAGTTATAGATAAAGTCCAGGCCTTTCCTACCCCTACAACTGTAGCATTGCTACGGGAGTTTCTTGGTCTTCTAGGCTACTGGAGAGTGTTTATCCCGCACTTGGCACAAATTCTGGAGCCCTTATACCGGTTGGTATGAAAGGACGTCAGGTGGGACTGGGATGAGACATGTGCATCTGCCTTTACTACAGCAAAACAGGCAGTCAAGACCATGCAGTCCTTGAGTGTGATAGCCCCATCAAGGCCCTGTGAGCTGGACATTCGTGTCACTGAAGACAGTTATGGCTGGGGTCTCTGGCAGCGGCTGAACATATTCATCAACCCATTGGATTCTGGTCACAACTCTGGAAAGGGGCAGAGGTACAATAAACTTTGATAGAAATACAACTGGCTGCAGTGTATCACGCCTTGCTGGCTACAGAACCCATCACTGGAATGGCCCCAGTAAAGGTAATAACCACCTATCCCATCTTGGGGTGGGTATGAGACTGGACCCAAAAGCCAAGGAGTGGTGTGGCACAAACACCCACACTAGCCAAGTGGGGTGCTTACCTACAGCAGCGTAGTGCCCTTTCTAGTAGCCCCTTGAGTGAAGAACTCCAATGCGTGTTGGGGCTGGTGACATATACTAGTGAAAAGCAGGAAATACTTGCTTTTGAACCATTAGTAGCAGAGAGTCCCTATTGGGAGGGAAGAGCCCCTATACCCGAAGATGCATGGTACACAGATGGCTCCAGCTGTGGGCAGCCCCCAAAATGGAGGGCCATAGCTTTCCATCCTTAGACTGAGACAATATGGATGGAAGATGGTGAGGGGAAGAGCAGTCAATGGGCAGAGTTGCAGGCTATGTGGCTTGTGATCAGCCAGGAGCCCTCCCCTATAGTTGTCTCCACTGAAAGCTGGGCTGTCTATCAGGGCTTGACCCTATGGCTACCAACCTGGTACCATGCCAACTGGCTGGTTGGTCACTGACCTCTTTGGGGGCAAGAATTGTGGCAGGACTTATGGGCCTGTGGTCAGACTAAAAGTATACCATGTGATGGGTCATTTGCCACTGGCATCCCCAGGAAATGATGAAGCAGATAAATTGTCCCAGATACGTTGGTTAGAAGGAAAGCCTGCCTCTGATGTAGCCCAATGGCTACATCAGCATTTGTTGCATGCGGAGCAAAAGACAATGTGGGCTGTAGCCCGCCAGTGGGGCTTGCCTTTGGCCTTAGAGAAGTTATTAGAGCCCTGCAGGAGTGTGTCGTGTGCTCCAAAAGGGACTTAACACTGAGTGCCACAGCAACATGGGACAATATCTAAGGGGCCTATACCCCTGGTCAGGTGGCAGATAGACTATATTGGGCCTCTACCTGTGTCAGAAGGATATCGGTATGCAATGGCTTGTGTGGACATAGCTACTGGACTTCTGGTTGCTGTTCCTACCCGTTGTGCAGACCAGCAGATGACCGAAAGTGGTGGAGTGTCTCTTTGCTGCCTATGGCCGACCACAGGTAATTGAGAGTGATCAGGGCACCCATTTTACTGGACATACACTGCAAGAATGGGTGCAACAGCTGGGAATCAAATGGAAGTTTCATGTGCCATACAATCCTAATGAAGCAGGCATGATAGAGAGGCAAGATGGCTTGTTAAAATCTGGACTAAAGTCAGATACCAATAGTCTGTGGGGATGGTCAGTCCGCTTATGGACCGTGCTATGACATTTGAATGAGAGACCCCAAAAGGGAGCCCTGAGCCCCATCGACATGTTAACACATATGGCTGCCTCCCCTATACAACTGCAAGTACAAACCAAGGAAGAATCACTGAAGCCAAGGTTCTGCCACCAGAATAACATCTTCCTGCCAGCAACAACTGCACTGAACCCCAGAGACTCCACTGAGTGGATGTGGCCTTGGACCTTTCGACACATGGAGAAACGATGGCTGGCCCTCCTGGCACCTTGGGGACAAGGCCTGGAAGCTGGCCTCCTGTGTATTCCTGGCATAGCAGCAGAGTGGCCCCCAAAGATCACAGTAGTATATCCTGAATGGCCAGAAGGTAGGAGCATCTTACCGGGGAGTTTTATCATTATGGTCAGTGCATGCACCTCCAGTAGCACTATATATAGAGCCTTCAGTAATCCCCACGGGGAAAGGAGTAAAAGTATGGTATACTAGACCTGGAAGGGACCCCCTTCCTGCTACAGTCCTATCACAGACTATCACAGAACCACTCTTCTGCATGCATCCTAGCTGATGGACAAGCTTTGCCTATGTTGGTGGCATTAAAACACGTGTCTTATCACCCCTAAAGTCTTTGTGGATTGGGAACTTCCTCTGGCTTGAGGGTTATTATAATTTTTGTTATTAGGAACCTCCTCTGGTTTGAGGATTGTTATCATTTTTGTTACCTGTATCAAAATCTTGCTGTATCTTAATTTTTATTATCTCAAAGTTGTTATCCTCTGTTGCTATTATGGAATCTGGTTACAGTACTCCAGCTTTCTCACATAGGGACCATTGCAGAAGATAGAAAGCATGTAGATTGTAAGGGAAGAATCCTGGAGGGGTGGAGTGTGGGGAAGTTGGGGTTCCTATGGCCAGGATCCTCACTGAACTTAAACCACCTGATGATGTAACTGGCCTGTTGCTAGGCTACCGCTTCCACACTTTTAGGCAATAAGCTATTATTGCAGTATATAGAGAGCTCAGCACAGTGTTCTGTGTGGAGGCAGAGATGTCAGTGCTCGACCTACTGCCAGGAGAACAAGCCTGGTAATAAACCCTTTCACCCCAAAGAACGTTCTGCTGTCAATTTCTTTGGTCACATTGACTCCATAGCGAACTCGCCTGGGGCTGAAACCCATTGGCAAGACATACACAAACACCATTTGTATCTCCTCTTTAGTAAAATATCTCTTTGTGTCTTTTGCCCATTTTCTAGTTGGATAGTTTGGGGATTTTTCTTACTATTGATTCTTGTGAATTCTTTTTATACTCCAGATACTAGTTCTTTGTGAGTGATTTGATTTACAATTTTTTTTCACAGTCTGTAGTTTGTCTTGTGATCTTTACAGGGTGTGGATAAAGTGAAGGTTCTTATGGTCAGGATTCTCACCTGGCCTTGATTGGCTTGCTTACTACACACGTGTGGGCAATACATTGTTTTTGGCCCTATATAAAGAGCTCTGCCCAGTGCTCTGGGCAACACGAACACATGGCTGCAAGAGAGCCGAGACTGGAGTGGTGGCAGCACTGAGGACAAAGACTGAGACAGCTGTGGGGACAGAGAGGCCCAGGGGCAGAGACCGGCTTGCTGCACGCAGACTCACTCTGAGTGGATGTGATTCTAGTGACTGACCTGCCACCATGGGAATAAAGTTGTGTATATACCCTTTCACCCCAAGAACGTTCCATTGTCATTTTTTGGCTTCATTGAATCCATAGTGAACTTGCCCAGGGCTGAAACCCGTTGGGAAGACAGTTGGTGATGTTAGAAGGATTCATTGTTGACCAAGGAAAAGAACAGGCCGCCCTCATGGGTGGAGTGTTTCAGCAGGCTGCCCCTACAGATGGAGAGACATTCGAGTGTCCCCCAGTGGAGGTGTGGTCTGAGGTGGCTTGCCTCCTAGAGGGCTGGGTCCCACCCAAAGACTGGGAAGAGGTGGAGGTAACACCTGAGACAGTAAAGTTGGCCCTCAGAAAAATAGGGAATCCCTTAGAGAAACCGAGTTCCTGTGAGACTGTGGGAACTGTGGGGAGTTTTCTCCTCACAATATTTAGAAAGGCCATAAGGGAGAAAGACGTCCTCCTGCAGAAAGCACAAGAAGAGGTAGCATGAGAACATAGCTGTGAGGTGCTGTTGAGGAGGTAAAAATTTTGTTGGTGACTGAAATGGAGTCACTACAAGGTGCTATTGAAATGGTAAAAGATGTTGTGGTAGCCCAAGAGGAAGCAGCACGAGAAGGAACAGTGGCCTGAGAAGCAGCAGCATGACAAGAAACAGCATGAGAATGCAGGCTGCCAACTGCTGTGGGGCAGATGAAGGATGCAGTGGAGCAGTCAGTCCCAGAAATGGAGGAGAGGAGGTTTGATGAACAGGTGGGGGTGGAGGCCCTGCCAGTGACAGAGGCATCAACTCCTCCTTGACTGAAATCCTACCTGACTGAAAGTTGGTGGAAAGCCCGAAGGAAAATAAAGACTCTGACAACTGCGGGTTCCTCCAGGAGAAGTGCAGCCCCCTTCCCAGGTCGTGGAGCACTCCATGCTCTGTTTCTATCCTAAGGCTCAAGCAATGAAAGCACAAAAGGAAATACGGTCTGCTACTCAAAGGAAGAATTTAAAGGGCCTTGTGAACATCACGAGGACCCAGATGTGGGTTGATTTGTTAAAGGCAGGGGCAGACAGAAATAAATTGGATGGAAAGACAAATAGAACTGGAGCTGTGGCAACAATTGAAACTGGAGCAGTGGTTCCGGCCTCCGAGGAAGAAGCAGAAGCCAGAGACAAAGCAACAAGATCAGCCTGTGTGTCTGCAAGACTTTCTGCTGGAGAGGCTGGACAAGGTGGGTATTGTCAGGCCCACCCATGGCCCTTTTGGTTAACTCATTTGAGTAGAACTGGTTTGAATACAGCCAGGATGACCACTTGGTGGCAATGGATCTCCTCAGGCTTGAGGGTTATTATAATTTGTCGTAATTTTTGTTATTTGTATACTGTCGTACCTATGTTGTTGCTATGAAATTTGGTTACAATGTTCCAGCTTCCTTGCACAGGGACCATTGCAGAGGACTGAGGGCACATAGATTGAGAGGGGAGAATCCTGGAGGGCGGAGTGTGGATAAAGTGAAGGTTCTTATGGCCAGGATTCTCACCTGGCCCTGGTTGGCTTGCTCACTACACACATGAGGGCAATACATTGTTATTGACTCTATATAAAGAGCTCCACCCAGTGCTCTGGGCAACACAGTGGCATGGCTGCATGAGAACAGAGACGAGTGGTGGCAGTACCTAGGACAGAGACTGAGACGGCTGTGGGGGCAGAGAAGCCCAGAGGCAGAGACCGGCTTGCTGCACGAAGACTTGCTCCGAGGTGGATGGGATTCCAGTGCTTGACCTGTCACCATGGGAATAAAGTAGGGTATAAACCCTTTCACCCCAAGAATGATCCATTGTCATTTTGAATACTCCGTGAACCCAGACTGAACTTGCCTGGGGCTGAAACCCACTGGCAAGACACAGGGTCACTTGCAGAACAACGGTTTTTAATGTTGATGCAGTCCAATGTATCATTTTTTTCCTTTTATGGATCATGCTATTGATGTCACTATTTTCGAAGTTTTGTTTTCCTTTGTCTTTCATTTTCAGAAGTTTGGCTTTAATGTGTTGTGGTGGGAATTTCTGTGGTTTTACCCTATTTGGGGTTCACTTATCTTTTTGAATATGTAGGTTTATGCCTTGTGAAATTAGGAAAAATTTCAGCCATGGTTTCTTTGAATACCCTTTCACCCCCACCCTCTTTTTCCTCTTCTGGTTATCTGATGACATGAATATTAGATCTTTTGCCATAGTTCCATAGGTCCCTTAGGCTCTGTTCATTTTTTTGAGTCCATTTTCTCTCTGCTTTATCAAGTTGGTTAATTCTATTTTGTTTTCCAGTTAACTGATTCTTTCCTCTTTTCCTTCTGTTTTGCTGTTCAACCTATCCATTGAACTTTTAATTTTGCTTATTGTATTTTTCAGTCCTAAGATTTGCATTTGGTTCTTCTTTATATCTTCTATTTCTTTGCTAAGACTTTCCATTTTTCCTGTTTCAAGACTTTGTAATTGTTGAAATATTTTTATCATGTCCGCTTTAAAATCTTTGTCAGACGATTCTATTATCTCTGTTATTTCAGTGTTGGCATCTATTGATCATCTATTTTTATTCAGTTTGAGATCGTCCTGGGTTTTGGTATGATGAGCGACTTTCAGCCAAAACCTGTACGTTTTGAGAATTATGTTATGAGACTCTGGATATATTTAAACCTCCTATTCTTTTTTATTTTTGTATCATTAATCTACAATTAAATGTGCAACATTATGGTTATTAAACTCCCCACTTCATCAGGTCCCCCCCAACAACCCCACTACAGCCACTGTCCATAAGTGTAGTGAGATGCTAGAGAATCACTACTTGTCTTCTCTGAGTTGTACAGCCCTCCCCGTGCCCCTCCAACATTGTGTCTGCTAATTGTAATGCCCCTTTTTCCCTCTTGTCCCTCCCTTCCCACCCATCCTCCCCAGTCCTTTTCCCTTTGGTAACTATTATTCCATTCTTGGGTACTGTGAGTCTGCTGCTGTTTTGTTCTTTCAGTTTTTTTCTCTTTGCTCTTATACTCCACATATGAGTGAAATCATTTGATACTTGTCTTTTTCAGCTTGGCTTATTTCACTGAGCATAATACCCTCTAACTCCATCCATGTTGTTGCAAATTGTAGGATTTGTTTTCTTCTTATGGATGAATAATATTCCATTGTGTATATGTACCACATCTTCTTAATCCATTCATCTACTGATGGACACAGGTTGCTTCCATTTCTTGGCTATTGTTAAGAGTGCTGCAATAAACATAGGGGTGCATCTGTCTTTTTGAAACTGGGCTGCTGCATTCTTAGGGTAAATTCCTAGGAGTGGGATTCCTGGGTCAAATGGTATTTCTATTTTGAGTTCTTTGAGGAACCTCCATACTGCTTTCCACAATGGTTGAACTAATTTGCATTCCCACCAGCAGTGTGGGAGGGTTCCCTTTTCTCCACATCCTCACCAACATTTGTTGTTGTTTGTGTTTTGTAGGTTGGCCATCCTTACTGGTGTGAGGTGATATCTCATTGTGGTTTTAATTTGCATTTCTCTGATTAGCGATGTGGAGCATCTTTTCATATGCCTGTTGGCCATCTGAATTTCTTCTTTGTAGAAGACTCTACTCATGTCCTCAGCCCATTTCTTAATTGGATTATTTGCTTTTTGTTTGTTGAGGTCCGTGAGTTCTTTATATATTTAGGATGTCAACCCCTTAACGAATACGTCATTTATGAATATATTCTCCCATACTGTAGGATGTCTTTTTGTTCTACTGATGGTGTCCTTTGCTATACAGAAGCTTTTCAGTGTGATATAGTCCTACATGTTCATTTTTGCTTTTGTATCCCTTGCTTGGGGAGATATGTTCATGAAAAAGTCACTCATGTTTATGTCCAAGAGATTTTTGCCTATGTTTTATTCTAAGAGTTTTATGGTTTCATGACTTACATTCAGGTCTTTGATCCATTTTGAGTTTACTTTTGTGTATGGGGTTAGACAGTAGTCCAGTTTCATTCTCTTGCATGTAGCTCTCCAGTTTTGCCAACAACAGCTGTTGAAGAGGTTGTCATCTCCCCATTGTATATCCAAGGCTACTTTATCATATATTAATTGACCGTATATGTTTGGGTTAATGTCTGGATTTTCTATTCTGTTCCACTGGTCTGTGGGTCTGTTCTTGTGCCAATACCAAATTGTCTTGATTACTGTGGCTTTGTAGTAGAGCTTGAAGTCAGGGAGCATAATTCCCCCTGTTTTATTCCTCATTCTAAGTATTGCTTTCACTATTTGGGGTGTTTTTCGGTTCCATATGAATTTAGAACTATTTGTTTCAGTTCATTGAAGAATGCTGTTGGTATTTTGATAGGGATTATGTTGAATCTGAAGATTGCTTTAGGTAGTATACCAATTTTGACAATATTTATTCTTCCTACCCAAAAGCATGGGATGAATTTCCATTTGTTAGTGTCCTCTTTAATTTCTCTTAGGAGTGTCTTGTAGTTTCCACAGTATATGTCTTTCACTTCCTTCATTAGGTTTATTTCTAGGTATTTTATTCTTTTTGATGCAATTGTGAATGGAATTGTTTTTCTGATTTCTCTTTCTGTTAGTTCATCGTTAGTGTATAGGAAAGCAACAGATTTCTGTGTGTTAATTTTGTATCCTGCAACTTTGCTGAATTCAGATATTAGTTCTAGTGGTTTTGGAGTGGAGTCTTTAGGGTGTTTTTATGTACAATATCATGTCATCTGAAAACAGTGACAATTTGACCTCTTCTTTACCAATCTGGATGCCTTTTATGTGTGTGTTTTGTCTGATTGCCATGGCTAGGACCTCCAGTACTATGTTGAATAACAGTGGGGAGAGTGGGAATCCCTGTCTTGTTACCTATCTTAGATGAAAAGCTTTCAGCTTCTCACTGTTAAGTGTGATGTTAGCTGTGGGTTTGTTATATGTGGCCATTATGATGTTGAGGTACTTTCCCTCTATACCCATTTTGTTGAGAGTTTAAATCATGAATGGATGTTGAATTTTGTCAAATGATTTTTCAGCATCTATGGAGATGATCAAATGGTTTTTGTTCCTCTTTTTGTTGATGTGGTGGAAGATGTTGGTGGATTTTCAAATGTTGCACCATCCTTGCATCCCTGAGAAGAATCCCACTTGATCATGGTGTAGATCCTCTTGATGTATTTTTGAATTCAGTTTGCTAATATTTTGTTGAGTATTTTTGCATCTATGTTCATCAGGGATATTGGTCTGTAATTTTCCTTTTTGGTGAGGTCTTTGCCAGGCCTTGGTATTAGAGTGATACTGGCTTCATAGAAAGAGTTTGGAAGTATTCCCTCCTCTTCTACCTTTTGGAAATCTTTAAGGAGAATGGGTGTTATTTCTTCTCTGTATGTCTGGTAAAATTCAGATGTGAATCCCTCTGGCCTGGGGGTTTTGTTCTTCGTAGTTTTTTGATTACTGATTCAATTTCGTTGCTGGTGATTGGTCTGTTTAGGTTTTCTGTTTCTTACTTGGTCAGTCTTGGAAGGTTGTATTTTTCTAAGAAGTTGTCCATTACTTCTAGGTTTTCCAGCTTGTTAGCATATAGATCTTCAGAGTATTCTATTATAATTCTTTCTTTTTCTGTGGGGTCCGTCGTGATTTTTCCTTTCTCATTTCTGATTCTGTTTATGTGTGTAAATTCTCTTTTTCTCTTAATAAGTCTCGGTAGGGGTTTATCTATTTTTTTTCCAAAGAACCAGCTCTTGTTTTCATTGATTTTTTTCTATTCTTTTATTCTTCTCAATTTTATTTATTTCTTCTCTGATTATTATTATGTCCCTCCTTCTGGTGACTTTGGGACTCATTTGTTCTTCTTTTTCCAATTTCAATAATTGTGTCTTTAGACTGTTCTTTTGGGATTTTTCTTCCTTCTTTAAATAGGCCTTCATTGCAATATACTTTCCTCTTAAAACTGCCTTTGCGGCATCCCACAGACGTTGAGGCTTTGTGTTATTGTTGTCATTTGTCTCCATATATTGTTTGATCTCTGTTTTAATTTAGTCACTGATCCATTGATTATTTAGGAGCATGTTGTTAAGTCTCCATGTATTTGTGAGCCTTTTTGTTTTCTTTGTACCATTTATTTCAAGTTTATACCTTTGTGATCTGAGAAGTTGGTTGGTAGAGTTTCAGTCTTTTTGAATTTATTGAGGTTCTTTCTGTGGCCTAGTATGTGGTCTATTCTGGAAAATGTTCCATGTGCACTTGAGAAGAATGTGTTTCCTGGTGCTTTTGGGTGTAGAGTTATGTAGATGTCTGTTAGGTCCATCTGTTCCAGTCTGTTGTTCAGTGCCTGTGTGTCTTTACTTATTTTCTGTGTGGTTGATCTGTCCTTTGGAGTTAGTGGTGTGTTGAAGTCTCCTAAAATGAATGCTTTGCTTTCTATTTCCTCCTTTAATTCTGTTAGTACTTGTTTCACATATGTTAGCGCTCCTGTGTTTGGTGCATATATATTTAAAATGGTGATATACTCTTGTTGGACTGACCCCTTTATCATTATGTAATGTCCTTCTTTATCTCTTGCTACTTTCTTCGTTTTGAAGTATATTTTGTCTTATACAAGTACTGGAACACCTGCTTTTTCTCCTTGTTGTTTGCATGAAATATGTTTTTCCATCCCTTCACCTTTAGTCTGTGTATATTTTTGGGTTTGAGGTGAGTCTTTTGCAAGCAGCATATGGATGGGTCTTGCTTTTTTATCCATTCTATTACTCTGTGTCTTTTGATTGGTGCATTCAGTCCATTTACATTTAGGGTGATTATAAATAGATATGTAGTTATTGTCATTGCTGGCTTTAGATTCATGGTTACCAAAGGTTCAAGTGTAGCTTATTTACTATCTAACATTCTAACTTAACGTTCTTGTTAACTTATTATAAACACAGTCTGATGATTCTTTATTTCTCTCCCTTTTTGTTCTTCCTCCTCCATTCTTTATATACTAGGTATTTCATTCTGCACTCTTTTATGTTTCCTTTGACTGTTTTTGTGGAGAGTTGATTTTACTTTTTGCCTTTAGTTAGTATTTGGATGGTCTGCTTTCTTTGCTATGACTTTATCTTCTCTGGTGACATCTTTTTAGCCTTAGGAGTGCTTCCCTCTAGAGAAGTCCCTTCAAGATATCCTGTAGAGGTGGTTTATGGGAGGCAAACTCTCTTAGCTTTCGCTTGTCTGGGAATTGTTTAATCCCTTCCTCCAATTTAAATGAGAATCATGCTGGATACAATATTCTTGGTTCAAGGCCCTTCTGTTTCATTACGTTAAATATATCATGCCATTCTCTTCTGGCCTGTAAGGTTTCTGTTGAGAAGTCTGATGATAGTCTGATGGGTTTTCCTTTGTAGGTGATCTTTTTTCTCTCTCTAGCTGCCTTTAATACTCTGTCCTTATGTTTGATTTTTGCCATGTTAATTATTATGTGTCTTGGTGTTGTACTCCTTGGGTCCCTTGTGTTGGGAGATCTGTGGGCTTCCATGGTCTGAGAAACTATTTTCTTCCCCAGCTTTGGGAATTTTTCAGCAATTATTTCTTCAAAGACACTTTCTATCCCTTTTCCTCTCTCTTCTTCTTCTGGTACTCCTATAATGTGAATATTGTTCTGTTTGGTTGGTCACACAGTTCTCTTAATATTCTTTCATTCTTAGAGATACTTTTATCTCTCTCTGCCTCAGCTTCTCCGTATTCCTGTTCTCTGTTTCTATTCCATTAACATTCTCTTGCACCTCGTCCAGTCTGCTCCTTAGCCCATCAATCGCTTGTCTCATTTCTGCATTGTCTTTCCTCACTTCCTCCCTTAGCTCTTGCATATTTCTCTGTAGATCCATCCGCATGGTTATTACTTTTATTCTGAATTCTTTTTCAGGAAGATTGTGTAAGTCTATCCCATCGTGTCCCTTCTCTGGGTTATCTGGCTGATCTTTGTCTGGACCATATTCCTCTGTGTTTTCATGGCAATAGAGGTGTTCACTGGTAGGCACCACGTGTGTCAGCTGGGAGAATAAAGTCCTTTCCTGCTTGTTGTTCTCCTTGTTCTTCTCTGGGGCCTGAGCTGTTTTCCTACACACCTGGAGGCATTCCCTGTGTGCAGGCCGCCTCAGCCTAGCCTATAGCACTGCGGGGGTTTGCAGTCTCACTGGGTGTGTTCTGGTCCCCTTGGTGCCTTCGTGACCTGGTTCTGGGGCTCTTCCCACTTAGTTGCTTGCCAGCCAGGAATAGGTTCTGTGCGGTTGCTGTGGGTGGGGCCGCTCCTCTGCTGTTCCACAGCAGTGGTGGCTCCGCAGGACCCTTTGTTGTGCCGGCCGGGGGAAATGAATGGCAGGCTTCTGATCTCTGTGGGAAGCTTCGGTGCCACTGCTTTGCCCGGCTGCCAGCCAGGGGGTCCAAATTTCCCCAAGACTCCCAGCCTGCTTGGCTGAGTGCGCTGGGATGATTTTAAAAAACCACTCGCTTTTCTTTTGTCCCAGGGAGCCAGCTGAGGGTTCCACTTGCAGTCCCTGTCTCAGATCCTGCCCTCTGTTTCTCTGATCTCCAGTACACCTGCGATGTGTGTCTGTGCTAACAGTGCAGATCACCAGGGCTGGTTATTTAGCCGGCCTGTGCTTCCACTCCTTCCCCACTCTGATTCTTTTCCTCCTGCTGGTGCGCTGGGGTTGGGGGAGTGCTCAGTTCCCACCAGGTTGTGGTTATGTATCTTACCTGCTTTGTGAGGCACTGAGTTCTCACAGGTGTAGCTGTAGCCTGGCTGTTGTACTGTATCTTCTGGTCTCTCTTTTAGGAATAGTTGTATTTGTTGTATTTTCACAAATATATATGGTTTTGGGAGGAGATTTCCGCTGCCCTGCTCATGCCACTGTCTTCTCAGAAGTCTAAACCTTCTATTTTATTTGGGTTTCTCTGACACCACTCCAGTAAGGAAAGGAGGATAGTAACATGTTATTTTCAGGTGTGAATATAAGTTCAAGTTCCTCGTTTGATCTGTATTGACAGCTAAGCAGGTGGTGGTGGGAGTTACAGCTCCCCACTAAGGAGGCATAAGTGTGCCTTGCTACTGCTCCCCAAAATAGCATCAATTAACACCCTGTAAGACAGGGGTGGCTCATTAGCACTGGGCAACACCATAAGTCCTGACCTTCTATTGGTCCTCACATCATCCTAGAGGGGAGGAGAAAAGATAGGGGTGCCTCATGATTGGCAGTCGGAAGTGTAAGTCCAGGCTTCTAACTGCTGAAACTGTAGAAGGGGTAGGTTTTGTTATCACCTAGAAAGGACTAAAGCCCCAATTCCTCATTTGCTCTTCTCCAACACTAAACTTGCACAGAGGAAGAAGGGTGCAGGTGTAAATCCAGGCTCAACACATGGTTTCCACTGACACCACAGTGTGGGGGAAGGATGTTACACGATACCACATGGCCAGAATGAAAATCTTGTCTCCCTACCTGGCCTTCTCTGACACCCCTCTGGCTAAGAAGTTCGAGTACCTCATTACATCTTGGTGAGGGTGGAAGTCTATGCTCTCCACTTGGCTTTTTCTGCCATTGATTGGGACAGGGCCAAGGCTTTTTTTCTTTGGTGTTTGGCTGGAGCTGAGTGGTTACTGTCTACAAGTTTTCTGTCTTGCTAGCTTGTCCCTTCCCTAGTCCTTCAGCTAAGGAAAGCAGGCTTTTGCATTTGTTTTTTTACTGTGTCGATTGGCATTTCCAGTTTGCCAGTTTCTTTAGCTCTAAATCTGGATATATGAGATAAAAAGAAACCAAGAGACCTCAGCACCATTTTTTCTTTGAATTTCAAGGTCCCTAGCTACTCTCGTCTTCTACCTTTCAGAGTCTTCTTGTGTTTGTTTCATATATCATGTGTAGGGTTTTTGTAATTGTACCTAGCAGAAAGAATAAAGAGAAGTATGGCTACTGTATCTTCCCAGAAGCAGAGTTCTTTACATATATATTTAACCCTGTGAACATTCCTCACATGTGTGACTGCCTGCTTTTTCCCAAATAAAGTCCTAAAAAATCTTAAGCTATCACCTCCAACATTTTGTTATTCGAATCTGTGTTGATATCTAAACATTTCTGTAACATCCTAGTTTGAAAGCAATTTTACTAATTACTATGTTCTCACTGAAGTCTGTATGGTGATGAGTGAAATTGTCACTCTCTTCAATTATGGCCACCTAGACATATTTGTACCTGTTTCACCCTGAACTTTAGAGCCCTAGAAGTTGGGTGTTTTCCCTCATTCTCCCACTCCTAGTCCTGCGGGTCTCCTTCTGTTAATGGTCTCAGATCATACTCAAAAAGTAATTCTCACCTCCTCCTGGATCACTTCACAACCAGCCCACAATCAGGTCCCAGGAATGCCACCTCAGCTGACATCTTCCTATAACAGCAACACAGTCTCAACTAGGTTCCCTGAGTTATTCTATCCCACCCTCCAATTTATCTAGGCATAACCTAGAACTCATCAATGAACTCATCACTCTTCCACTGTCCTGACCAGAGTAAAACAAAGTCATCAATAAGTTATGTCTAATAAATGGAGGCCTATCTGCCTAAATTAACATTCTGTTTGTATTTGAGTGAACTATAACATGTCTTTCAGAATACTCTGTGCTCCAGTTTCCTTGTATGCCTGGCTATTTCATTAATATAAGGCACTGTAACTGTAAGACCATACCTTTGTTCCTGCTGTTACTTACTTCTGTTTGTAAGGAGCTTCCTCAACACGGGCCTGTAGAACTCTACAACATGACACACTCCCTGAAACATTCAGGGCAGGGTAACTTGTGTTGTGGCATTGTGCCCTCTGGTGGAATAATTGAGTATAAGAATGAGTAAGATTATTTCAGAGATCGATCAAGTCCTGAGAAGACACTAACACATGGAAGGGTTATATGGAGTTATATAGGGTGTGGAAGGTACATATTGGGGAAATCTACTTAAAGTAGAAGGGCCAGGGGTTCATAAGGCTCTGAGTTGATAACAGTCAGGAGATGGAAGCAGATGCTGAGAGGATATCTTTGGGAGGAGATTTCAGGGCAGGTAAAAGAAGAAATGAAAGGCTTGGAGACAGAAGACTTTCCTGAGAGTAGGTGGTGATGCTCACAGGGGACATAATTCCATGACAAGAGGTCTTTAGTGCTGTGACCTGAAGCAGGCTCCAGCTGCATCGTGGAAGAAAGGGCACGTTCACATAGACATCACTGCATCACACAAGCTTGCTGCATCCCTTGTCCCTAATCCAGGAGGATATATGTTCTGTGTTAACTATCTCTGAAAGGAGACCCCTGATCCCCAAGCCCCCCTCACTTCCCTGGAGACTTTCACAACTTATTGATGACTTCCCCCAGACCAAGCATTCTAACATTTCTGCACAGCTGCCTAATGGCTCTTCTTTAACCAAACTTTGTACTAGAAAGACCTTACCTCAGTTTTTCAGGCCAAGCTCAAATGCTATACATTTCACACTACTAATAACCCTCATATCAATTAAATATCCTACTAACTTGGTTCCCCACTATCTGTTTCAAACCTTTAGAAAGTAATTCCCAAGTCTTATAAATAATTTCCCTCACACTTGACAAACATCAGCAAATCCATATATTTTTATCTTCACAAATTTCTGTGTTCCTATGACTTTTACATGTGCTGCATCACATTCCTAAGAACACTATCTCATACCTCATACAGTGACTACTTATGTTTTAGTTTTCAAATTAGATGGCACTCCTTCCAGAAACCTATATGGAAACACAGGTCCTGGTCAGATGCCTTTCTTAGGAGTTTCCAGTAAACCTGGTAAAAAACATTCTCTGTTTTTGATATCTCAGACCATATTTTGTTGTATATCCCAATTTTCCATGGTTCCCACTAGAGGGTAAGTTCCCCAAATGCAAGAACTCTGACAAGCATTTTCTTGTGTATGTTTCAGTGCCTAACACAGTGCCTGGACGGGATAGGTAGGCTCTTACAGAATAAATGAATGAATAAACATACTAATAAATATATGAGGGATACAGATACCTTTGTAGATAATTATATATATATATATCTTCACATATTCTTCACTCCAATCTCTTCCAGTATTTGGCAGATTCACCCAGAATAGGCCCTTTACATACCCATGACCACATCTTTCATCTGCACACTGTCCACAGTCTATCTTTTCCCAGAGTGGACTGTCTGGAATTTCGTCAGCAGGCATGGTATCTCTTTATTGTCATACAACACTCAAGGTCCTGGGGACCTGACAGAAGGATAAGTGTAGGGGAGGGGAGCAGGTGGTGATCCAGGAAAAAACTGTGGACCACTGAGACTTGAAAACCAATAAAGCAGCAATACTCAGCACAACTAGATCATGTGTTTTCCTTTAAGAACTTATCGTATGAATTCCAGCCCCCTTCAATAGTGTATTATAGTTTCAGGCTAGGAGGTTGAAACAGTTTGAAAGCAGTTCTTTGTGGAGTGGATAAGAGATCTCCTCAGGAAAATGAAGGAGGATGTACAGGCTAGTTTGGCGGCATTACCTTTCCCATAATAGGGCAGATGAGAAAAGCTAAAAAAAAAAAATGCCCAGAGAGTTCTCCAAGGTCACATGCACTTTAGTGATCTCAGTAGGCTCAGGGTATCATAATGCTGATATCTGCAGCCTTGGTTTGCTTCAAGTTGTTTCTACAAAGGAAAAAAGCACCCAGTTGACAGTGTTTCAGAGCGTGGGTTTTACAGGTTAAGGGACTATCATTCAAATCTTATGAAACAGTATGAAGAACCTGATGGATGACAAGATGCCAATCAGGTAGGAATGTTTTGAATTTAAAAGTTCCTCAGTTTGTCTTTACTTACTTTCTTCCAGACATTTAGTGAACCAAAAACCATACACCCATTTGGAAATAAGCCCTAATGTACATGGGTTAGGATATTTAGAGGGAAAAAATAATAACAACATATCCTGACTATTGCCACCTCACTCATCCGACTAGACCTTAATGTATTTACTAATCAATGTTGGTGCGATGATGGGGAAGAAAGGGACCTCATCAGATCATAAACTGCAGTACAATGAATTCCTGAGTTTCTGCATGCTTACAATTAAGGAAAAATGCACACAGGCTTCATTTGTACAATGGCTTTTCTGGTGATCATCAACAGGGATCAATGAAAGTATAAGAAAAGCATCAATATTTGGACCCATTACAGAGCTGTCATGCTCACAGTTCTTAGATTCTACCTACTAAATGGTGATATTAGGAAGCCAAACTTGGACAGCAAGATATTAGTGAAAGATGCTTGAGATGTTTGGCTAAATACTGTGTCAGAGAAATGTGCAGGGAAAAACAGGTAACTGCCTTGGAAGAGCATCCATCCCAGTCAGAGGAACCAGTCACTCGATGAATACAAGTAACAACAGTAGGGGGAAAAAGCCAGCCTGACTTGTTCAGCAAAGTCAGCCCTGGGGAAGTTCTCTCTTTAGCCCATTTTACAAGAATTCATAGCTAAAAAAAAAAACCAGAATATTCCTCTGCATAAAAATGGTTATCATGGGCAGGCTGAGAATTTTCCAAATGTTTAAGTTCTAGTTACTCTTTGCTTAACAATTCCATCTCCAATGCAGTTCTCTCTTATCACTTTTACTATGAGCAGTCAGGAGGAACCAAGCTGCTCTTTCAACACATTGCTTAGAAATCTCCTCAGCTAAATATCCAATTTCATTACACTCAAGTTCTACTTTCCACAAAACACTAGAATATAAACACAAATCATCCAAGTTCTTTGCCATTGTATAACAAGGATTATCTTTCTCTATTATCCAATAACTTGTACCTCGTTTATGAGATCTCATCAGAATGACCTTTACCATCTATTTTCTACCTGCCAACTTTCTATACATGATTATTTATAAGAATATGGAAATTTTCTCTAAATGCTTCACCTCTTTTCTTTATGAGCCTTCAGCATAATTGCCTTATTTATAACTGCCATCACTGCAATACTGGCTTTCCTAGTATGCACCTCAAAATTCTTTCAACTTCTTCATTACCCAGTTCCAAATCCATTTCCACATTTTTAGATATTTGTTACAGCAGCACCCCTGCTTCTCAGTACCAGTTTCTGTCTTAGTCAGTTTGGGCTGTTATAACAAAAATACCATAGAATGAGTGGCTTAAACAACACTTATTTCTCATAGTTCTGGAGGCTGGGAAATGCAAGATCAAGGGACCAGCAAGTTTGATATCTCGTAGGGCACTCTACCTGGTTTGCTAACAGCTGTTTACTTGTATCCTCACATGATAGAGAGAGCAGAGAAAGCAGCAACGACTATATTTCTTCTTATAAAGAGACTAATCCCATTCATGAGGGCTCCATCCTTATGACCTAATTACCCCTCTAAGGCCCTACCTCCTAATACCATCACATTGAGGGTTTAGATTTCAACATATGTATGAGGGGAGGGGACAAAAATTCAGGCAATCACATTACATACCCAATTTTAGGATAAAACACATTGGTGAAGTGACCTTTTATGAAATATTCAATGGTGTCTTGATGCCAAGATTTCTCTAAGGAATCTCAAATCAAATCCACTCTGTGTATGGTACACACTTCCTTTGTTCACGTGGTCTTTGGCTTTCTCAGTTTGGAGATACTTCCCCTCATTGTGAACAGCTGAGACACTATGGCCTAACAATATGGAAACTCTGGCCAGAAGTCCTACAGGAAGTTTCCGGAATAGGCCTTAAGGCGTAGCAGAGAAGAGAAGAAGTGGCCCTTGGAAACAAATTTTAGAGCAAGGGGAGAGGGTCTTTTACTACCTTCTCCCCCTTCTTCTGATGGTCGTTCTCTTTCTCCCTCTTCACTACCACAGCATCTATTTCTCTGAGACACAATTCTTTTCTATGAGCCACTGAGGCAGGATGCCACCCATCACACTTTCCCCACCTCTATCCAATTCTACACTTTTAACCTCTGGAATGCAACTCCATTCTGTCCACTCTTCATCCACATGGCTCCTGCCCTGGAGGAAGCCTTTGTTATGTTTCACTTAGACTGCTGAGAGAGCCTCCCAAATGACCTGCACAGCAGCAGTCTCTCTCCCCCTAATTCATCAGCAAGGTTTTATAATTCCTAGAGTAATCTGTCTAGTGTACAAATAAGAACTCTATTTCATTACACTGTCCTAAATCTCATTCATTCATGTAAGATATATTTATTTAGTGTCTACTATGAGCCAGGCACTGTTCTGGGCATTTGAAAAAACCATTATTTGCTCAGCTTGATTAAACAGCTTGGAACCACCAAGGTCTGACTCTTTCTTGTTTTATAACCCAAAGAAATTCCCACAGCATATGTTCCAGCTACAACTGATTCTTGAATCTAACCTACAAAAAGACCTTACAAGTTCTCAGATTGTCTCTTCCAACCTGTACTAATTTCCCTTCATTATATCATCATTCAAATCATGCTCAAATTTCATCACCACCTTGAAGCAATCATAGCTCACCATGTTTGAAATTTTTGTCATCCATCCACCCCATCCCATTATTCTATCACTGAAGTTAATACTTTCATTATAGTACATATAACTCACCAGCTCCAGATACTAAGATCATATGCATACGTATGGGTTCAACTTTTTAATAGATACTCCTTGGAGGGCAGTAATGGTGCTTTTTCCATCCATGTACTTCCTAAGGAGACAAGGACACTACCTTGCACAAAATGAGGACCTAAAACACGTTGAAAGATGTCATTGGAAGTGGGAAAACACGACCTGAGAGTCCAGTAGCACATGTTTTCTACATTATACTAGAGCTTGGGGTTTAAAGTAGTATAGGATCAGAGGCAGGGAAAAAGGAGAAAGTAATGTTTATTTTACCTGTATCCCCAAATTGTCAGCCTCTTTTGCAAATCTGGAACACTGAAAGTCCAGAGGCTGCCTGCCTCAGCAGGTCTGACCTACTTCTAACTTATCCAGCCCAAAATAAATAAAGTTGCCATGATAATTCCTCACTCTTTAAATTATGAGTAATTAATTTATTTTATATTTTGAAGTTTGTACCTCCTTGTCTCTTCACCTATTTCACTCATCCCCTCACCCCTTCCCCTATGGTAACCAACAGTCTGTTGTCAGTATTTATGGGTCTACTTCTTTTTTTTGTTGTTTTGTTTTTTAGATTCCACATATAAGTGATATCATATGGTATTTGTTTTACTCTCTCTGACTTAAGATACTCTCTAGATCCATCCACGTTGTTGCAAATGGCAAGATTTCTTTATATTTTTATGGCTAACATTCCATTGTGTATAGGTACCACAATATAGAGAGTATAACCAATAATGCTGTAATAGCTTGGTATGGTAGCAGGGGGTAACTACACTTACCATAGTGAACATTCAGTAATGTATATAATTGTTGAATCACTATGTTGTACATCTGAAACCAATATAATGTATATCAAGTATATTCTAATAAAAATAAATTCTGAATGAAAGAAAGAATTAACAAAAAGACAAAAGGGATGAGGACACCGTGTCTGTTTCACTGATTACATACACACTATCAATGCAGTCCCCGTGTCTGGCTAGCCTCCAAATTTGCCTCAAGTTAGAAAAAGAATTTTTCCAGCCCCAAGAATAGAGTAATAGTGTGTACATGGGAAATGCAGTCCTAATGATAATAACTATTCCATGATGGAGAACTGTGGTAATCTCCTAGTTGGTAGGGTGGGAGTAATTAAAGGCCACTCTAAAGACCAGGATTTCTAGCATCTTGAATGATGGAGGAAGTAAGCAAGGGCAGAACGGTCCCTCAGCATCTTCTTTGTCTTCATTCACCTATGCAGGGCACTGCCATGTTGCCATGGGATTTCAAGAAGAACGTACCAGCAACTACTTCTCTTCACGCTCCTGTCATATAAGACAAAGTATCCAAGAGATTACAAGATGCATTCTGTTGGTGAAGGTTTCCCCTTTGATGGGGAAGGGGTGCAACAAAGAACAAATAGATGAACTAAGAGGCAAATCAAGAATAAAGAAAGATGGCACCAATAGCCTCTGACCCAGTCTGTTCAAAATCTGAAATGCAAGAGAGAATCAACATATTTGTGTGGTAATAGGCCAAGTCCATGTGAGTGAGTTTCTCAAGTATGAAAAGAAAGGCCATTTCTCACTAAATCCATTCTTCACTCCCAAATGTTTTGTGTTAAAGACAAGCCACATGGAAAGGGTAGAGGTAGTTAAAACAGAGTATCTCAAATATCTCAAATAAAAGCACACAAGGGTCTCAAGGCTTTCCAGTATTTCCTATCAAGAAATGAAAAGTCCTAGGCAAAATTTCTGGAAATACCATTCTGAAGTAAGAATAGAATTTACTTCTCAAACATAAATTTGTAGATAAAGAAAAGGTTTCTTTTTACCCCTTTATTTTTCCTCCACCATCTTTGTATGCACACCTTATTCCATCCATCCTAAAATGTATGTTTTTTTTCACATTTTAATATCTCTTAAATCCCGATCAGTCTTATATTTAATAGCAGGACATAGTTTAACTGGCAGAGTTGTTAATTTCTTGTTAGCCCACAAAATCCCAATTGCTAATCATCCATTATCTAGAATTGGTGAATTCTTATAGGAAATTTTCAGGCAGGGTGAGAAGCCAGCAGCATTTTGGGTAACAAGGCCATAAAATCTATGCTTGAGTACATTCAATCTGCAACAGACATAATGACAGTATTACAACCAATCATTATTTACTCTAATTGTACCATGCCAAAATGATTGGCGACTGAAAGCAAAACAAAGGTCAAAGTAGACCTGCACCATTATACTCCTTTCCTTTACACTTTCAATTTGGTTTCCCTGCCCATGGCTATCTGCCATTTCTGGCTCTTTTAGGCTAGTTGGAAAAGACAGCCTAAGTTCCCCTGACAGGCTATAATGGAGGACTATGCACTTACCTGACACACTCAGTGTATATTCATGGTGGGGAATAAAATCTCATGGTTGAGAATTATCGTCATCTCCTGGAGAAGAAAGGGCAGTCCTGGGGACTAAGACATCCAGTCTTTTATGTGATAGGGTGTTCTGTATAGCCAGGGCTGGATCCTGACTTAGCATAGTCTTTCTGCTTTCACATCTTCACAGGGCTTCAGGAGGAAGGAAGCAACCTTAGCCTGAAAGATGGCAAGAAGTGGAAGCTCATGAATTCAGCAGTACCTGACCATGACCACCCATACATAACAAATTGATTTTGGACCATCCACCCAACTCAAAACACCCTAAGGTATCATTCTTTGTCCATGACCTTGTAGATAATGGTAGAACCTGAGGCAGTTTCTTGAGAGTGGATAATAGCAGTTTTGTATTTCAAATTTACATGAACTGTTCTCACAGGGGAAAAGAAATGATGAGGTCCACCACTATCCTTTACAGCCTCTCTCAATAAGCAGAGTTTACCAATGTTTTTCTGGTGAAAGTACATTTGGTCACTCATATGAAATTTTTTGTTTTGTATTTTGTGTCTCATATGCTTTTTCCTCTATCCTATTCTATTTTTTAATTGAAATATAGTTGTATACAATATTACATTAGTTTTAGGTGTACAACATACTGATTTGACAATTATACACATTATGAAATGTTCATCATGATCAGTGTGCTTTCCACATGTCAACATACAAAGTATTACTGTGTTATTGGCTATATTCCTTGGGCCACACTTTTTATCCCTGTGATTTATTTTATAACTGGAAGTTTGCACATCTTTTTCCTCTCCACCTAAATCACCCATACACCAATCCCCTATGGTAAAAACCAGTTTCTTTTCCATGTTTATGAGTTTATTTCTGCTTTATTTGGTTTTTTTTGTTCATTTTATATTTTTGGAATCTACATATAAGTGAAATCATATGGTATTTGTCTTTCTCTGTCTGACTTACCTCACTTAGCATATACCCTCTAGGTCCATTTACGTTGTCACAAATGACCATATTTCATTCTTTCCTTATGGTTAAATAATACTTCGTTGCATATATGTATCACATTTTCTTTATCCATTCATCTGTTGATGGACAGTTAGGTTGCTTCCATAGCCTGGATATTGAAAATAATCCTGCAATGAACATAGAGGTGCATATATCTTTTCAAAATAGTGATTTTGTTTTCTTCAGGTAAATAAATGCCCAGAAGTGCAATTCCTGGGTTCTACCATTCTTCTAATTTAGTTTTTTGAGAAACCTCCATTCTGCTTTCCACAGTGGTATACCAATTTACATTCCCACCAACACTGCACAAAGGTTTCCTTTCTCCACATTCTTGCCAACACTTGTTGTTTCCTGTCTTTTGGATAGTGGACAATCTGACTGGTGTGAGGTGATATCTCACTGCGGTTCTGATTTGCATTTCCCTCATGATTAGTGATGCTGAGCATCTTTTCATGTGCCCATTGGCCATCTTCACTTCTTTGTAAAAATGTCTATTCAGCTTTTCTGCCCATTTTAAAATGGATTATTTGCATTAATTTGGTGTGGAGTTTTATGAGTTCTTTTTATATTTTGGATTTTAATCCCTTATTGAATATATCATTTGCAAATATATTCTCCCATTCAGTAGGTTGCCTTTTCATTTTGTTGACAGCATCCTTTACTATGCAGAGGCTTTTGAGTTTAGTGTAGTCCCACTTGTTTATTTTTGCTTTTTTTTCCCTTGCCTGGGGAGACATATCCAGAAAAATGTTGCTAGTGCTGATGTTCAAGAGTTTGCTGCCTATGTTTTCTTTTAGTAGTTTTATGGTTTCAGGTCTTACACTTAAGTCTTTAACCCATTTAAAGTTTGTATTTGTGTGTTGTGTAAGACTGTGGCCCAGTTTCATTCTTTTGCATGTAGCTGTCCAGTGTTCCCAACACCATTTATTGAAGAGCCTGTCTTTTCTGCATTGTGTATTCTTACCTCCTTTGTCATATATTTGTTGACCATATTAAGGGTGGGTGTATTTCTGGGCTCTGTGTTCTTTTCTATTGGTATATGTAAATTTTTGGTCAACTATATCAATTTTGATAAACAATGGAAAACTGAGCAATGTGATCTTTGCAATTGGTCTATACCATTTTTAGCCCTAGTCAAGTTACTCATCACACTTTCTATCAGAGTGCGCTGATGCCACGTAGACACTAGGGGCAATGTTGGCTAATAAATGCAAGGCCTTGGAAGACCAACCTTAGAGAAAAATTTCTGGAATTCTTCCTGCTGCAAGGGATGTTAACAGTCATTTCAAATATAAATTAAAGAAATGGGAAGGTATTTTTCCCTCTGTTTTTCTATTTTCCTCTTTCTGTCCTCTTTTTTGCTCAGAATGAAATCCCTCCCTCCCCAACATACACATGTCTACACATACACACACACTTCAACTAAATTCTGAAGAACCTATCTTTACTGGCATCTCTAATAGCTGATCCCTTTTATCTATTTGCCTAAGCCCTCCTTAGATCTTTTCTACCTTGTGATACCTTCCTCTCTGGTTCCTGCATCTAGCCTCTCCCTCGCAGTGCTTCTAAGTGTGTCTGTATAAAATACTGATTAATCTATGTATAAATAATGAACTAGCAGAAAGAGAAATTAAGGAAACAATCCCATTTACAACTATATCAAAAAGAATAAAATACCTGGGAATAAATGTAACTGAGGAAGTATGAAAGACCTGTATTCTGAAAACCATAAGATATTGATGAAATAAACTGAAGGTGGCAAATAAATGGAAAGATATTCCATGCTCATGGATAGGAAGAGTTAATATTGTTAAAATGGACATATTACCCAAAGCAATCTACAAATTCAATACAATCCCTGTCAAAGTACCAATGGCATTTTTCACAGAACTAGAGCAAATAATCCTAATATTTGTATGGAACCACAAAGACCCAGAATAGTTCAAGAAATATTGAGAAAGAAGAACAAAACTGGGGGTATCATGTGCACTGATTTCAAACTATACTATCAAGCTGCAGTAATCAAAACACTGTTGTACTGGTACAAACACCAACACATAGATCAATGGAACAGATTACAGAACTAAGATACAAACCCACTCTTAATATGGTCAACTAATATATGACAAAGGAGGTAAGAATACACAATGCAGAAAAGACAGGCTCTTCAATAAATGGTGTTGGGAACACTGGACAGCTACATGCAAAAGAAAGAAACTGGACCACAGTCTTACACAACACACAAATACAAACTTTAAATGGGTTAAAGACTTAAGTGTAAGACCTGAAACCATAAAAATACTAAAAGAAAACATAGGCAGCAAACTCTTGAACATCAGCACTAGCAACATTTTTCTGGATATGTCTCCCCAGGCAAGGGAAACAAAAGCAAAAATAAACAAGTGGGACTACACTAAACTCAAAAGCCTCTGCATAGTAAAGGATGCTTTCAACAAAATGAAAAGGCAACCTACTGAATGGGAGAATATATTTGCAAATGATATATTCAATAAGGGATTAATATCCAAAATATAAAAAGAACTCATAAAACTCCACACCAAATTAATGCAAATAATCCATTTTAAAATGGGCAGAAAAGCTGAATAGACATTTTTACAAAGAAGTGAAGATGGCCAATGGGCACATGAAAAGATGCTCAGCATCACTAATCATGAGGGAAATGCAAATCAGAACCGCAGTGAGATATCACCTCACACCAGTCAGATTGTCCACTATCCAAAAGACAGGAAACAAGTGTTGGCAAGAATGTGGAGAAAGGAAACCTTTGTGCAGTGTTGGTGGGAATATAAATTGGTATAGCCACTGTGGAAAGCAGAATGGAGGTTTCTCAAAAAACTAAATTAGAAGAATGATAGAACCCAGGAATTACACTTCTGGGCATTTATTTACCTGAAGAAAACAAAATCACTATTTTGAAAAGATAGATGCACCTCTATGTTCGTTGCAGGATTATTTTCAATATCCAGGCTATGGAAGCAACCTAACTGTCCATCAACAGATGAGTGGATAAGGAAGATGTGGTACATATTCACAACAAAGTATTATTCAGCCATAAGGAAAGAATGAAATATGGCCATTTGTGACAATGTAAATGGACCTAGAGGGTATTATGCTAAGTGAGGTAAGTCAGACAGAGAAAGACAAATACCATATGATTTCAGTTATATGTGGACTCTAAAAATATAAAATAAACAAAAAAAATAGAAATAGACTCATAAACACAGAGAATAGAGTGGTGGTTGCCATGGGGTAGAGGGATGGTGGAAAGATGAAATAGCTGAAGGGGTAAAAATTAGTAAGGAAGTTCAATATCTTGATGTGGGTGATGGTTACATGAGTATATAGAAATGCTAAAATTCATGGAGCTGTATTCTAAGATTTGTGTATTTTATTTTATGTACCTCAATATAGAAATTAACTTTAAAAAATAAATGTGATTACATTTTTTAAAATACAGATTAATTTCTTAGCATTTCCCTGCACAGAAACCTCCAGTCACACAGGATGCTTGATGTCATAGACCAGAGGTCAGCATCTATTTTCTATAAAGGGTCAGACAATAGATATTTTAGGGTTGTGAGCCATATGATCCCCACCACAACTACTCAACTGCTGTGTAGCACATAAACAACCATTGACAACACATAAATGAATTGGTATGTGTGTGTTCCAATAAAATTTTATATACAAAAGCAAGTAACAGCTGGATTTGACTTGCTGGTTGTAGTGGCTTCATCCATTTACTGACTCTGAAATATATAAACAGAGCTCCCTGTTAAACAGGATAAACTAGGAGGAAAAGTTACCATAAGTCACCCAAAATAACTACAATGGAGGGATATGAAGACTACTAAGAAGAGATTTTCTACCAAGTGACTGTGAGGGAACTGAAAATGGAATAGGACGATTTTATTATAGGCAAAGGGAATGAAAAAACAATAATAATAGGTAACATAGAAAGGAGAAATGATTGAAGGGAAGTGGTCAAAGCAGAGAAACCTGTCAAAGAGGTTTTCTCTTTCTACTCACCTGCTTTTGAGGACTCTTTGCATAGTATAACATTAAAGGGTCTGAGCCTTAGAGTCAGACAACCTTAGCTTTTACTTTTTGTTTTAACTGCAGCCAACTCTGTCAAAGTTTATGCATCTCAAAAGAGGGAATGATAATAGTACAATCTCTGAGAGTTTTGACATGATTAAACAGTGCAAAGAACTTAAAATGGGGCCTAGCACATGGTAAGCAGCCAATAAGTGTTAACTATTATTATTTTGGGAATCTGGAGAGAGAACCAGCATTCACAGAACTGTCAGGTAGTGATGAATCTGCAGACTTGGTGTAGTTAGCTCTGCCTCAGGGTCCGCACTCCAGAACTTCTGTTCTGACACAAGATAGTTTTGTCTACTAAATAGACCCAAAAGCCTGCTGCTTTAAAATTTTATGGTATTGGGCTTTTAGCCACAATCCAGGAAGGAAGGGTCCTTTCAAATAAAAGACTCAGTGACAAAGCATTTTTTTCTGTCAGTCAAACTAGTGACCAGTTCCTACTTGATTTATCATGATGTTCAACAAATCTAGCCCTCACCTAACCTTTTTTATTCTTACTCTCCTTGTCATTCATTTAGGCCTTTCTCTCTCACGTACAGTATTTCCTGCTTTCTGTTTCACTCCCTTCAATCTACCTTCCCTTCTTTTCAGGGTGGTCTTTGTACAAACCAGATCACAATATACTTTTCACTGCCCAACTTAAAAACTTTCATTTCCTCTCCATTACTTGATGAATAAATCGCAGTTTCTCTGTTGGGCATTCAAGGGCATTCTGCCTCTATTCCACTATATTTTAAATGAATTAGGTCCATATTCATTAATTCTGCATGATTAGTATTTTTATATTGAATTTATTTTAAATTTGTAATTATAATTAAAATAAAGCAAAAATATTTTTTTTGGCATACAGTTCTATGAATTATAACACAGGTATAGGTTCATATAATCACTACCGTAATTAAAACCATAATAAAGGACAGTTACATCATCCAGAAAAATACCCTCATGCTATCATTTTCTACTCATACCCTACTACTATCCTTCATCCTTGGAACCACTGATCTGTTCCACCACTTTAATTTTGACTTTTTAAGAACTCATAAATAGAACCACACTCTACATGACAGTTCAAGACTGGAGTTTTTTTACTCTTGTCTTGAACTGATTTTTTTTCTATCCACTCAATTATTCTAAGAACACATTTCCAAATAATTCATTAAAGCAAATTCTGTTCCTTACTAAAGAACTTATATTCTTAGATGACCCCTTTCATTCAAAATACCTGCTCATTGTCAAAGAACTCCAAAACCCGTGGCCCTACATTTAGACCTACTCATCAGATGGTATGTTTTATCCCGTTTCTTGGATTCCCATCCACAACAACTACTGTAACATTATTTATCAAAGAAGTATTCCACATCCACAAACTTCAAAATAACCTGAAATATGACCAAGACCCTCACTTAATATCCAATTTGGAAAACATTATTCAGAGCCCTCCACATGCAGATCCATCTCTATATCACACAATACCTGCAAAATTACAGGTAATAAACAGACACGGTTGATCCAAGTTCTGGAAGGATACATGCACTGCTATACCTCCTCAAACAATATGACTAGTTCTACTCTACCATACTGACTTTGTAACAATTCACTACACTACCGAAACACTGACCCATGACTGTGGCTTCCACTCCCATAGCTTCCCCAGATAATTGAGCAAATACCACAATCCTGGAAGTCCCCATAGTACCCAGAAGAGGTAAAGGCCACTCAAGATCTACAAAGCAGTATGCTGAATAGCTCCATGGGAGATGTAAAAGTGTGACATGCTGTCTTGCTGTCTTTCAGAAACATCAGCATCACCCAACCCTGACCATAATATCTGTAGCTATTGAAGACCAAGCTAACCTCTCCATTTCCAATTGCTTCCCACCCAAACAGTTTTAATATCTCCTCCTCCACTCCCTGCTAGGTCGTATCCATCAAAGCCATCCCATACCTCTCCACTTGCCTGAGGAACTCCATATAGAGACCCAGAATACATGGTAAAACAAATATTAGACTCCCACTGATACTAATCAGTCTAATAGTGCAACTGGAGAGCAGTTATGGGAGCTTTTGTCACCATAAAACACTCCAGAATAAGTCATCATTTCCCTTCAGGCAAACCTAGAAACAGTGTGCCCCAACCCAAGAACGTGTAGTGTCTGCTCTGCCATTATTCCTTGAATAAGACTGATTTACAAGAGTATCACACCTCAGCTGATGGATAAAACCAAGCTTCAAACACTAACAGGCATCCTAGCAATCACCTCAGACCACCCTCACTATGTCTTTTTTTTTTTTACAATTTATTTTGGTATCATTAACCTACAATTACATGTGCAATATTATGGTGATTAAACTACCCCCTCCATCTGGTGCCCCCCACCAACCCCATTACAGTCACTGTCCATCAGCGTAGTGAGATGAGAATCACTACTTGTCTTCTCTGAGTTGTACAGCCCTCCCCGTGCCCCCCCTACCTTATGTCTGCCAATCGTAATACCCCTTTTACCCTCTTATCCC
>JAQQAC010016209.1:58305307-58323181 GCA_029783875.1 Phataginus tricuspis | reverse complement strand
GAAAGTTTTCCTCAATTATTTCTTCAAAGACACTTTCTATCCCTTTTTCTCTCTCTTCTTCCTCTGGTACTCCTATAATGCAAATATTGTTCCATTTGGATTGGTCACACAGTTCTCTCAATATTCTTTCATTCTTAGAGATCCTTTTTTCTCTCAGTACCTCAGCTTCTTTGTATTCCTCTTCTCTAGTTTTTATTTCATTTATCTTCTCCTCCACCGAATCCAATCTTCTTTTAATACCGTCCATTGTGTTCTTCAAGGATTGGATCTCTGACCGGAATTTATTCCTGAATTCTTGAATATCTTTCCGTACCCCCATGAGCATGTTAATTATTTTTATTTTGAACTCCCTTTCAGGGAGAGTCATAAGGTCCATATCATTTAAATCTTTCTCAGGAGTTGTATTCATAATTTTACTCTGGACCAGGTTCCTCTGGTGTTTCATATTTGTGTATGGAGCCCTCTAGTGCCCAGAAGCTCTACTCTCTGGAGCTTCTCAGCCCCTGAAGCAATGTCAGGGATTGTAGGGGAGTGGTACTGGTGTCTTGAGGGAGGAAAGGGCTGTTTCCTCGTTCCTGGCTGCTATGCCTGTCTCCACTGGCTGAACAAGTGAGCTGAGCACACAGGTATAAGCCTCTGTCCTTTGCCTTTTTAGTTGCTGTAGACAGGTCTTCCCTCTGGCTGGCCTAACACCAGGGAAGGGTTTCTAGGATTGCAAGCCTGGTGGGGCTGGACAGGCAAAAGGTACACTAGTCTGCCTGTCACAGAAGGGGTTCTTGGAGCTGTGTAGGCAGCCAGGGAGCTGGCACACCTGAAGATCAGGAAACTCCCAATCTGCTGGGCAGAGTAAACCTGAACAATTTTGTCTACCTGTCCTTTCTCCTGAGCAGTAAGCTCTGTGAAGTCCTTGCTCCCTTAGCAGGCCTCTTGCTAAGGTCTTCTTTGTTAGGAAGTCTCTCAGACTGCCTGCCTTTCTTTTGTCCCAGAGCAGCTGGGTATGGATCCCTGATTTCACAAGCAGCTGGAATCTTAGTCTCTCAAGGAATTCTGCCTGTCTTAGCTTTCCAAGCTCCTAATTACAAGAGTATCATGCAAGCACCATGAAATGTAGGTTTGTGCTCCCAGAGTAGATCTCCAGAGTTAGGTATTCAGCATTCCCAGTTCTCCACTCCCTCTCTGCTCTGTTCCTGTTCCTCCTGCCAGTGAGCTGGGGTGTGGGAAGGGCTTGGATCCCGCAGGACCACAGCTTTAGTACATTACCATTTTCTGTGAGGGCTGCTCTTGTCTCTAGGTGTATGCAGTTTGTTGTAGTTCTCTTTCCCGTTGCTCTTTCAATAGTAGTTGTAGTAGCTTTATTTTCATATTATATGCGGTTTTAGGAGGAAGCCTCTGTCTCACCTCTCACGCTGCCATCTTTAATCCTCCTTCACCCTGTCTTAAGGCACATTTTCATTCTGCCATCCTTTATCACTACCCCAACCACCTACCCACCCCACCTGCTGCTGTCATTGACTCCAAATTATTTGCATTTGTTCTTGCTCTCATCCTTTAATCTCCTTGGCTCTGGGTGTCTGTCTTTGTGTCTTAGCTTCAAATTCCTGCCTCTAGCACTCCTTAATTTGGAATAACCTCTAGTCAGTACTCCCTACTTCTTGGCCCTGATCATTCCTATGTTGTTTTCAGCTCAGCTTGTTATCTGGTTTGGGCGTCCTAAGATGCCTTGTGTAAAAACTGCCTACTCCCATGTTGAGCCCCATGAGACTCCCACCTCCAACCTGGTAAGTCTCCACTTATTTCCTTAAAAAGGCCGGATGAGATTTTGGTCCTCTAGTCTTGATGTCTGTAGTGGACTTTGGTGTTTGCACTGGTTATACCAGTGAATGGGACACTTTTTCCGAAAAGAGCAAGATAGTAAAAATTTTAGGCTTTCAATATCATATGATCTGTCACACTACTCAACTGTGCTGTTATAGTGCAAAAGTAACCAAAGACTGTGGTTAACCAAATGGATATAAATGTGCTCCAATAACACTTTATTTATAAAAAAGTCAATGGATTGTCTCTCTGACTTTTGGCGTCCATGTTACTTTGGAGGAGCTATCCCTATTATAAGCTCTCTGCCTCAGCCTAATTGATTGGTTCTTAGGCTACCATATAAGAGGAGGATTTAGATAAAATTCATCATGTCTAAAAATTAAAGTTACCATCTTCAACTACCCAAGGTGCTCCTCTCACTCTATCTTCAATCAGGGTTACTGACAACACTGTTCTTCCAGGCACTGAAGTTAGAAATGTAGTTGTTAGCTATTACTTATCCCTCTTTACTTGCCAATTGGTCAACAAGTTCTGTTGGTTCTTTTCCCCAACACTCTTACATTTTCCCCTTCTTCTTCTTCTGCACTTTCCCTATCACCTCTTGACTAGACTACTGTAATATCTTCCAGAAAGACTAGATTACCTGCAGTCCCACATATATGCTGTGATGTTTCACAAATCTACTACATATTTTCTTCTTCTTGGAAATTCCTCTCCCCCTTACCCCCTATCCCCATCTCATATCTTCTTGGTAAGCTCTAATTCACTATTCAAAAATCAACTCAGACTTTCACTTTCACATTTTATCATCACCTCTTCAAGGCTACTTGGTTTAAATAGTATACCTTTGACATTCCCAAGAGATATGTTTCAAGAGCCCCAAATTCAAGAATAATGGAAAATTTAGAGAGAGACATGATAGAATAGGAGGTCCTCCACACATATCCCTGCACAGCAACAATAATTTGGTAGTAATCCATGAGGAACAAAAGTCCCTTTGCAAGAGCACTGGAATCCAGGTAGGAGACTGCAAAAACCCAGTAGAGCCCAACACCAAGGAAGGTCATTTTGAGAGGGCAGGCATGCACCCAGGTGACAGCCTTGCTAACAGTGGTCCTGACTACAGACACAGAAACAGACCTGTCCTCCTGTGGACTCACCTACAACTCTATTTGGTCTTAGTCCTGGAATTATCACTATCTGCCAAGGGAACCAGGAGGACCCTTGCGACATGCTCACCCATGCATTGGGTAATAGGCTTACCAAACTCAGTTCAACTGAAGTTCCTGAGGCAGCCTTATGATTCAGCTCCATCTCCTTTCAATTGTGGTCCAAGATCAGTCCTTCCAACCTAGGGAACTGGCAGGAGTCATACCCATATATACCTGCAGAGCAGGCCTGAAGACCTCAGACTTGGCTGTGGACCTGTGACTTCTTTCATCCCTTCTCAGGCAAGTCTGGAGCCACTCCTTCCCATCCAAGGAACTTCCCAGTGACCTGCAAGGAGCCCTCTGCAGGGCCCAGCAGGATTTACACCTGTCTGTTTATACAGTAATAGGCCCATCACCTGTGGATCCTGAAATATAATGTTGTACCCACACCAGCCCTACTGGCCAAGGTCTTGGAGGCAGTCTCACTAGCCCAGGTACCAGGAAGGATACACACCTGCCTAAGCCCTTGGTAACAAACCTGCGAACCATCCACTTCACCATGAATCCAGCAACAGCCACATCACCTACTCCAACCCCACTCAACTGAGATCCCAGAGGCAATACCATCAGCCCAGAGATCCAAGAAAAGAAGGTCTTTACCTGCTAAAACCAGTCTTTAAAAACTGGAAAAGGTGTTTTCCCCTTTAAATGGATAGACACCAACATAAGGCTACATGGATCATGAAGAACCAGTCAAATATGATACCACCAAAAGAAACCAATAAAGCTCCAGACACTGATTTTAAAGAAAAGAACATCTATGAACTGCCTGACAAAGAATACAAAATAATCATCTTAAAGAAACCAAATGAGATGTAAGGAAGCACAGACAACTAAACAAAATTAGAAAAAAATGCATGAATAACACTAATCAACAAGGAAATGCAAATCAAAATGATAATGAGATACCACCTTACACTAGTCAGAATGGCTGCTGTCCAAAAGATAAGAAATAACAAGTATCGGTGATGATGATGAGAAAAGGAAACCATGTTCGTGGGAATGTAATTGTGTACACTGTTGGTGGGGATGTAATTGGCCCAGCCATTATGGAAAGCAGTATGGAGGTTCCTCAAAAAGCTAAAAATAGAAATACCATATCATTTGGTAATTCTACTTCTGGGAATATGACCAAAGAAAACAAAATCACTGATTCAAAAAGATATATGCATTCTTATGATTATAGCTGCAATATTTACAATAGCCAAGATATGCTGGGCAATACTTTTTTGTATCTATCTCCTCAGGCAAGGGCAACAAAAGCAAAAATAAACAAGTGGGACTACATCAAACCAAAAAGCTTTTGCAGAGAAAAAGAAACCATCAACAAAATGGAAAGGCAACCCACTGAATGGGAGAAGATATTTGCAAGTGATATAACCAATATGGGGTTAAGATCCAAAATATATAAAGAACTCATATAACTCAATATCAAAAATTCAAACAATTCAATTAAAAAATGAGCAGAGGACATGAGTAGATATTTCTCCAAAGAAGGGATACAGAAGAAGGCCAACAGGTACATGAAAAGATGTTCCACATCACTAATCATCAGGGAAATCAATTCAAAACCACAATGAGATATCACCTCACATCTGTTAGAATGGTAATTATCAAAAAGACAAAAAAAAAATAGTATTGGTGAGGAGAAAGGGAGCCACTGTTGCACTGTTGATGGGAATGCAAAATGCTGCAGCCAGTGTGGAAGACAGTATGGTGGTTCCTCAAAAATCTAAAAATAGAACTACCATACAATCCAGCAATTCCACTTCTGGGTATTTATCTGAAGAAAACAAAAATACTATTTTGAAAAGATACATATACCCGTACATCTATCCCTGCATTATTTACAATAGCCAAGATATGGAGGCAACCAAAGGGTCCATCAATACATGAATGAATAAAGATGGGGTACATATATACAATGGAGTAATCCTCAGTCATAGAAAAGAATGAAATCATGCTATTTTGGCACAACATGAGTGGATCTAGAGGGTATTATACTAAGTGAAGTAAGCTAGACAGAGAAAGACAAATATTGTATGGTTTCACTTATACGTGGAATCTAAAAAGACAAAATGAACAAAACAGAAATAGACTCATAGAACAGACAAGACACTGGTGGCTGCCATGGGGGAGGAGAATGGAGGTTTGGTAAAATAGGTGAAGGAGATAGAGAGGCACAAAATTCCAAGTAAAATAAATTAGTCACAGAGATAAAAGTACCACATAGGGAATATAGTTAATAATATGGTAATATCATTTTATGTTGACAGATGGTAACTACACTTACTGGGGTGATCATCTAATAATGTAAACTGTTGAATCACTATGTTGTACTCATGAAACCAATATAACATTGTATATCAACTATACTTTAAAAATGCATGAATAAAATTAGAATTTTAATAAATAAATAAAAACCATAAAAATGAACCAAACAGAAATCCTGAAGCTGAAGAATACAATGACAAAAACTGAAAAGTTCAATATAGAGCTTCAACATAACAATTATGCAGAAGTAAGAACCAGCAAACTTGAAGACAAGTCATTTGAAATTAGCTAAAGGAATAAAAAGAAAAATAATTAAAAGGGTGAAGAAAGTACGCAGGACCTATAAGACACCACAAGCATAAAAATACATGCATTATGGGAATCAGAAAAGGAGGGGAGAAAGAGAAAGAGACAGAAAGCTTATGTAAAGAAATAATGGCTGAATGGATCAAAGACCTGAATGTAAGACATGAAACCATAAAACTTTTAGAAGAAACATAGGCAAAATCTCTTGGACATAAACATGAGCGACTTCTTCATGAACATATCTCCCCGGGCAAGGGAAACAAAAGCAAAAATGAGCAAGGGGGACTATATCAAGCTGAAAAGCTTCTGTACAGCAAAGGGCACCATCAGCAGAACCAAAAGTCATCCTACAGTATGGGAGAATATATTCATAAATGACATATCTGACAAGGGGTTAACATTTAAAATATATAAAGAACTCACATGCCTCAACATCAAAAAAGCAAATATCCCAATTAAAAAATGAGCAGAAGATCTGAATAGACACTTCTCCAAAGAAGAAATTCAGATGGCCAACAGGCACATGAAAAGATGCTCCACATCGCTAATCATCAGGGAAATACAAATCAAAACCACAGTGAGATACCACCTCACACCAGTTAGAATGGCCACTAAAAGATAAGAAATAACAAGTGTTGACGAGGATGTAGAGAAATGGGAACCCTCCTATGCTGCTGTTGGAAATGTCAATTGGTGCAGCCACTGTGGAATGCATCATGGAGGTTCTTCAAAGGACTGAAAATAGAAATATCATGTGACCGAATAATTCCACTTGGAATTTTCCTGAAGAAAACAAAATCCCTGACTCAAAAAGATATATACACCCCTATATTTACCCCTGTATTATTTACAGAAACCAAGATACGGAAGAAACCTAAGTGTCCATCAATAGATGAATGGATAAAGAACAGGTGGTACATATACACAATGGAATACTATTCATTCATAAAAAAGCGAAATCCTGCCATTTGCAACAACATGGATGGATCTAGAGGGTATTATGCTAAGTGAAATAAGCCAAGTGGAAAAAGACAAATACTTTATGATTTTACTTATTTTTGGAATATAAAAACAAAACAAAACAAAATGAAGAAAATAGCAGTAAACTCACAGATACTGGGAAGTGATGGATGGTTACCATGGGGGAGTAGTTGCAGAGGGTGGGTAGGAAGTGTGAGGGGGATAAAAGGGCACAAAAATTCTCAATTATAATGTAAGTTGGTCATGGGGATAGTAGTACAGCATGGAGAATATAGTCAATGATTCTGTAACATTTTCCTATGTTGACAGTAACTGCATTAATGGGGGTGAGGATTTAAGAATATGTGTAACTGTTGAACCACTCTGTTGTATACTTGAAACCAATATAAGGCTATATATGAATGATACCTCAATAAAAATAAGCAAATAATGGTTGAACACTTCCCAAATCTTAAGGTAGATATGGACATCCAGAGTCATGAAGCTCAAATATTCCCAAGCAAGATCAAACCAAGGATTACCCCAAGACACATTACAATGAAATTGTAAAATGTCTAAAACAAAGACAGAATTTTGCAGCTGAAAGAGAAAAGCAGTGTATCACACACAAGGGAACCCCAATAAGTCTATCAGCAGATTTCTTAGCCAAAATCTTGCAGGATGGAAAGGAGCGGGATATGTTCAAAGTACTCAAGGAAAAAGTACAACCACATTCCATACCAAATATATGAAATACTATACCCAGAAAAGCTGTCATTAAGAAATGAAGGAGAGTTAAGACACTCCCAGATAAACTAGGGCTGAGGAAGATCATCACTACTAGACCTGTCTTACAAGGAATGCTAAAGAGAGTTTTTCAAATTGAAATGAAGGGAAGCTAAGGAAAAACATGAAAACCTGTGAAAGTGTAAAATTCACTGGGAAAGGCAAATAAATAATCAAATTCAGAACACTCTAATACTGTAATGGTGTTATATAAATCACTGAACTCTAGAATAAAAGTTAAAAGACAAAAGTAGTAAAAACAATTATAGATGTAACAATTTGTTGATGTACAATATAAAAGGATGTGAAGGGTGATATCAGCAGCATAAAATGTGGGAGGGGAGTAAAAGTATTAAGTTTTTGCAAGTGGGTGATGTTAAGTCATTTAAAGCAGAAGTTATAGTTATGTTTTATGTAAGCCTCATGTTACCTACAAAAAAAAACCCCTGATATATACACAAATAGTAAAGAGAAAGGAATCATAGCATGACACTAGAGAAATTAACAAACCAAAGGAAGACAGCAAGAGAGGATAAAAGAATAAAGAAACCTTAAAAAGTCATAAAATAATGAAAAATGGCAATAGGTCCTTAGCTGTCAATTATTAAATGTAAATGTATTAAATTCTCCAATCAAAAGACATGGAATGGCTGAATATATTTTAAAAAACAAGATCCAACAGTATGCTGCCTACAAGAGATTCACTTTAGCTTTAAGTGTACATGTTTAAAAGTGAAGATATGGAAAAAAGATATTTTATGCAAACAGTAACCAAAAAAACATAGAAGTGTTTATACTTACATTAGACAAAATAGACTTTCATTCAAAATCTGTCAAAATAGACAAAAAAAGGTCACTATATAATGATAAAGGAATCAATCCAGCAAGGGGATATAACAACTTTAAACATGAATGCATCAAATATTGGAGCACTTAAATATGTAAAGGAAATATTGACAGAACTGAAGGGAGAAATAGACAGCAATACAACAGAAGTAGGGGACTTCAATACTCCACCTCAGGGAACTAGAAAAACTAAGACTAAGCTAGCATAAGGAAGAAAATAATCTAGGAAAAAAACAGGAAAAAAACTAGAGACGAGAAAGACAATAGAATAGATTGATGAGACTTAAAGTTGGTTTGCTGAAAGATAAATAAAATTAACAAAATTTTAGCTACAGTAAACAAGTAAAAAAGAGAGAGGACCTAAATACCCAAAATTGTAAATGAAAAGAGGAGATACTGCAACTGATAAGAACTAAAAAAGGATCATAAGAGAATACTATGAACAATTATACACCAACAAATTAGGTGACCTAGAAGAAACTGATTAATTCCTAGAAATATAAAACCCAAGAACAAATCATGAAGAAATAGAAAATCTGAACATAACAATAATGAGTAAGGATTTTGATTTAGTAATGAAAAATCTGTCAACAAAGAAAAGTCCAGGTGGCTTCACTAGTAAATTCTAACTAACAATTAAAAAAGAATTAATGCTAATCTTTCTCAAAGTTTTTCACAAAAAATTGAGCAAGATAGAACACTTCCAACTCATTTTACAAAGCTAATATTACCGTGAAACCAAAACCAAAAAAAGGGCACTAACAGAGAATAAAACTGCAGGCCAATATCCTTGATGAACATGGATGCAAAAGTGCTCAACAAAATTGTTGCAGACCAAATTCAACAGCACATAAAAAGGATCATATAACAAGCTCAAGTGAAATTTATCTCTGGGACACAAGGATGGTTCGACGTACACAATTAATAAATATGATATATCACATTAACAGAATGAAGTAAAAATGATATGACCATCTCAACAGATACAGAAAAAGCATTTGACAAAATTCAACACCTTTTCATGATAAAAGTCTCAACAAAGTAGGTATAGAAACTATGTCGCTCAACATAATAAAGGACATATATGACAAGCCCACATCTAACATTATACTCAATGGTGAAAATATGAAAGCAATTCCTTTAAGATAAGGAAACAAGATGAGAATGCCCAGTCTTATCACTTCTATTCAACATAATACTGGAAGTCCTAGCCAGAACAACTAAGCAAGAAAAAGAAATAAAAGGCACGCAAATAAAAGTTAGAATAAAATTGTCTATGTTTGCAGATGACATGATCTTACATAGAGAAAACCCCAAAAACTCCACCAAAGTCCTGTTAGAACTAACAAATTAATTTAGTGAAGTTGCAGGGTACAAAATCATCATACAAAAACCAGTCACATGTCTGTATGCTAATAACAAACTATGTGAAAGGGAAATTAAGAAAACAATCCCATTTGCAATAGCATCAAAAAGAAAAAAAATTACCTAGAATTAATTTAACTGAGGAGATGAAAGATCTTTACACTGAAAACTGAGGTTATTGGTGAAAGAAATTTAAGAAGACACAAATAAATGCAAATATATTCCATAGTTATGGATTGGAGGAATTAATAATGTTAAAATGTCCATACTACCCAAAGTGATCATAAATTTAATGCAATTTCTATTAAAATTCAAGTGGTGTTTTTCATAAAAATAGAAAAGCTATTGTAAAATTCATGTGGAAACACAAAAGAGTGAATAACCAAAGGAAACTTGAGCAAGAAAAACAAAGCTGGAGGCATCACACTTCATGGTTTCAAATTCTATTAGAAAGCTATTATAATCAAAACAGTATGGTACTGGCATAAAAACAGATACATAGTTCAATGGAACAGAATAGAGAGTCCAGAACTCACACATATGAAGTCTCATAATCTTTTTTTTACCTTATCAATATTTATTACTACCATATTTTCACCATCAAAACTTGTGATCTTCGTCTTTCCTTCTTGCCTTTGTATAACGCCAAAAGAGAGACACTGGCTATTTTGACAACCTTAAGGCAGACTCCAGCGACGTCACTAACAGCATGACCTTTGTGACCAAATCCAGCAACCAGAACTTCATCATATTCCTCAATAAAATTAAAACAATCATCATTGGGCACAAAGGCTGTGATTTGTTTTTGCCTTTCTTGATTAGCTGGACCCTGACACACTTCCTGATGGCAGACTTTGGCTGACTGTCTTCAACCCCTACTTCTTCCAGCACAATTCCTTTGGCATGGAAGCATCTCCAAAAGGGGCTGGCCTTCAGGGCTGTTACTAAATGGGTTTTCTTGTACTGTTTATCATGCTACTTCTGAACTCGTTGGTGGCTATGGTTCTTCCTGGCAATACAAAGCAGTCTACTAATCTTTTACAAGGGTGATAAGAATACACAATGGGGAAAGACTAGTCTCCTTAATAAATTGTGCTCAGAAACCTGGATATCCACATGCAGAAGAATGACAATATACCCTTACATTACATCATACACAAAATTCAACTCAAAATGGATTAAAGACTTAAACATATAACCTAAAGCTGTAATATTCCTAGATGAAAACATAGGGAAAATGCTTCTTGGCATTGGTCTTGACAATAAAACAACAACCCAAAGAATAGGAAAAAAAATATTTGCAAACCTTATATCTGACAAGGCATTAATCTCCAAAATATATAAGGAATTTAAACAATTCAGTAGCAAAAAAAATACATAATAACCTAATTAAAAAATGTACCGAGTACCTGAACAGTCATTTTTCCAAGGAATACATACCAATGGCCAACAGGTAGATGAAAAGGTACTCACCATCACTAATCATCAAGGAAATGCAAATCAAAACTACAGTGTGATATCTCATATTTGTTAGGATGGCTAATATCAAAAAGACAAGAGACAAATGTTGGGGAGGGCATAGAAAAAAGGGAACCTTTTTGTGCTGTTGGTGGGAATGTAACTTGGTAGTGCCATTACGGAAAACAGTATGGAGGTTCCTCAAAAATGAAAAATAGAACTACCACATGGCAAACCCACTTCTAGATATATTTCCAAAGGAAAGGAAATTTGTGTTTCAAAGAGATATCTACACTCTTATGTTCATTGCAGCATTATTCATGGTCTTCAATATATGAAAACAACCTAGTGACTGTGATGGAGGACTGGATAAAGAAATGTGATAAATAAATATATATATATATAATATTGAAAACAGGAAATCCTGCCATTTTCAACAACTTGGATGTACCTGTAAGACATTATGCTAAGTGAAATAAGCCAGACACAAATACTAAGATGATCTCATATATGAAATCTAAAAATGCTGAAATCATAGAAGCAAACAGTAGAAAGGTGGTTGCCAGGGGCTAGGTTTAGGGGAGGAATGAGGAGATGTTGGTGTAAGTGTACAAACTTAATGTTGTAAGATGAGTAAGTTATGGGGATCTAATGTACAACATGATGACTATAGTTAATAATACTATATTGTATATTTGAAATTTGATAAGAGCAGATCTTAAGTGTTTTTATCACAAAAATAATGGCAATTACAGTGAGATATCATCTCATACAAGTAAGAATGGCAATCAAGAAGACAAAAGATAAGTGTTGGCAAGAATGTGGGGGAAAGGGAATCCTTGTGCACTGTTAGAATTCTAAACTGGTTCAGCCACTATAAAGAACAGTTTGGAGTTGCCCTATAAAATTAAAACTATAACTACCATATGATCCAGCAATTGCACTTCTGAATATATATTCAAAGAAAATGAAAACAGTTTACCAAAAAGCTTCATTCACTCCCATATAATTGCAGCGTTATTCATAATAGCCAAGATATGGAAACAACCTAAGTGCCTGTCAATGATGAATGGATTAAGAAGAGGTGGTATATGTATATAACATTATTCGGCCATGAGGAAAAAGGAAATTCTTCCATTTGCAATAACATGGAATTTGAGGGTATTATGCTAAGTGTGATAAGTCAGACAGAGGAAAATCAAATAGTGTATGATGTCTCCTATATGTGAAATCTAAAAACACTGAAATTGTAAAAGCAGAGAGTAAAATGGTGGTTACCAAGGGGCTTGGGGATAGGGGAATGAAGGAGATGATGTTTAAAGGCACACACCTGCACCTAGTGGATAATTACATCCTGGAGACCTAACACAGTGATTACAGACAACAAACCAGTATATAAACAGTAGACTTGCTAAGAGACAGGATCTTAATTGTTCCCAACATTTGAAGAAACTACAGTTATTTGATGTGATGGATCTGTTAGCTCCTGCTACAATGGCAATCATATTGCAATATAAATGTATTAAATAAATATGTTGTACACCTTATATTTACACAATGTTGTATGTGAAATATATCTCAATTTTTAAAAATAATTGTCAAAAACATGGTAACTATGTGAGGTGATGGATGTGTTAATTAGTTTGGTTGAGGTAATGATTTCACGATGTATATATATATCAAATTATCACATTATACATCTTATATACAATTTTCATTTGTCAATTATATCTCAATAAAGCTGAAAAAATAATATTTAATTATACATGTCAGAACCTTAGGTCTTAAACAATTAATTGGGGTATTTAAATAAATATTGCAACTGAAATGGGTTTGCATTTCATTACATCAGTAATTTAGTAATATCAACCATGGAGTTAATTTAAGCTGAAAAGAGACAACAAAGCTCTTATCACTTCAGGAAATTTACTTTATATATAACCATGAACAAAGAACATGAATAAAGATCTTGTTGAAATCCTTGCTCCCAATACAGAGTGTGAATCACACACAGGTCTCAGCAAAATCACAAATTTCTTCATGTCATGGACCTTTGAAAATCATTAAACAGTGAGCATCAAATCCATAAATGTCAAAAGCTTACTATATTTCTATTATTGTACTTGTGTCATTAAACACCTATTGAGAACGTGTCACTGAATACCTGATGAGAACATGAGCTTCTTGGGGACAGGCCCCCTGCTTTATCATTCCTTTTATACCAAATTCGACCTAACACAAAACAACCATTCCAAAAACATTCGTTGAATTAAATTGCTTCCTAACTGATTTCTGCTACCAGGCCATCCTCCCCTCCAAACTCCTGCCAGTTCTTGTACAAAAATACATCTCTGATAATGTCATTCTATTGTTCCAAAACCTTTAATAGCTGTTCAGAATCTGCTTTACAAGATTATGTTCACACACCCTGACAGGGCATATAAGGACCTTTACACCTCAGCCTATGTTCCCTCTCACTTCCAGTCTCTCTTATTCACACACCCTCTCATGCCATACTAGGTGCTCCTTGAACGCTTTTGTATTGTCATTACTGTATACCTTTGCAAAATGCTATTTCCAAGTCTAAAAGGTCCTTCCCTTCTCATCTGCCTAACAAACTTATTATTAAAGCTCAGCTTAAATTTCACTACCTCTGTAGTTTTTCCTGAACCCTCACAGAACTAATGTCTCCCCCAACTGTTTTTCTGAACCAATATGCTTATTTATTCTGAAAATGGATAAAGCTAACTCAGGCAGAAGGGAAGAAGGGAAGAGGTGCGCCCTGTCAATGGACTTACCCAAGCAGCGACTATGGCACTACGTGTTAAGCATATTGTCCAAGCAGCAGTTGGAGGATAGGGCTGGACGGCCTTTAAGTCTTGAGCTGCTAGGGCTCGCATACTGCATGTACGTGTGCTTGTGGCGGGGGGGGGGGGGGGGGTGGGTGGGAAGGGTGGCAGGATGGAGAGACAGAGAGAGAGAAACAGAGAGAGACAGAGATCAGAGAAGGGATGAGGGGGCACGCAGTGCAGTAAGAGCAGGTGGGCGGACCCAAATTTCTTGCGCTTAACAGTTTTGTAGAGGTCCAAACCCTGCATCTAACCCTGTAGCAAGTGGGTGGGAAAGAAGGAAAGGGGAGGAGCTGCACTCCATCGGTGCTTGCCCAGCCTCGACTGTCTGACGGATCACCTTCCGCTCCAGTATGGCCAGTTCCCCCTCGCCATGACTCAAGTCTATTGTGACAGGAAGGGCGCCCTCTGCCCCGCAGCCCCACAGGTGGTATCGGTTCCTTGAGACGGTTCCCGTCAGGCTAGGCAGTGGAGCGCCGCACAGCGCGCCTTCCCACCTCGCAGCTGCAGCCCCAGCAATTTCGACCCAGCGCCAGCAGGCCTGCTCGGTCGATCTTCGAGCCGAAGATGCGGCGAGGCTGGAAGATGGCTCTGTCCGGGGGCTTGCGGTGCTGCCGCCGTGTACTTTCCTGGGTACCAGTGCTCGTAATCGTCCTCGTCGTGCTCTGGTCCTACTATGCCTACGTCTTTGAACTCTGCCTGGGTAAGTGGAGCTTGGCATTTGAGGTGGGGAAATTATGCTCCAGCATAATCACTTGCCCTACCCCTTACACTGGTGTCCCCAGTGTTCTTAGCCCTCACACTGCGGCTTTCCTTTACTCTCTGGAGAGCTCCCCGTATCCAACCTCTCTGGCTTCCCACAATATTTCTTGCACCCTCCCACGAGGGTCCCACCATGTCGCCATCGTTTCCCACGTACGGTTTCTTACATTATTTCCTGGCCCTAGCCACAAGCATTTCCTGGTTCTTCCCACTAGGGCCCCCTTTTCTCATACCGGACAGTCACTTGTGCCTTGTATTCTCCTTGGGGATCCCACCCTACCGAATTGAGGAAACAACATACCGTGTACTCTTAGACCGTCTGCTTACACTAGGAATCCCACCATTGCATCCAGCTAGGAGCCACACATTTCCCCATTCCCTTCTACTAGGAATCCCAAAATATTTCCTATGCTTTCTCACTAGTTCTCCTTTATCCATTACTGGGATTCATCCTTTTCCCATGATCCTCTCACACTGGCTGAAGTGCTTCACATCTTTTCCCACTTAGGACCCCACAGTACACCTTGTTCTATCCCATTGGATTCTCCCACTTTCACAAAGAGGTAGACCTTCCATTCTGTTTACCTATGGTTTCAACATTTTCTCATCTCCAATGGAATGGGAATCCTACAATACATCCCGTCGTGTCTCCTCACACTAGAGCCCCTGATTTTATCACACTGGGGTTCCCCTTAGTTTCCTGCATTTCTGTTTTGAGGAGCATTCACTACTTTCCATTTAGGGGTCCACATGTACTCTTCACCAGAGTTCCCACCATATCTCTCATACTCCTTCAAAGAGTCACTACTTTTCTAATGATGATTCCCCCTTGTTTTCTTTTTTGAATCCTACTCCCCACCTCCTGCAGTCCTCTTCTCCTGTTAGCCTCACTTTTTGCCATGCTTTTCCTCTGTGGTTTCTTATTATTTTCTGTTATTTCCCACTAGGATTGCACTTGTACTCCTCTATCTTCTCAAACTAGGGAAACACCATTCTTTCTTAGTGTGGTTTCTAGTAAGTATTTCCTGCTCCTTCCAATGGGAGCCTCATTTCTTATACCCTCTCATTAAACCACCCATTTTATAAACCTGGGATCTCCTCTTGTACCCCGTCCTGTCATATGAGGGAGCATTCCATACCCTCGTCATCTATAAAATGGCTCCCACAGTATATCTTATGCTTCCAAACTCATAATTCCACAATATCCCTACACAAACCCCAAGGCCCTATCCTGTATTTTCCCCAGTTGGATCACCCCCCATCCTCCTAGCCTATCGCTAATATTTATAGTGATCTTAGCAACTCATAATTGAGTTTTCATACTATATCTTGTCTTCTCACAGCCAAGCCTCTGCTTTTCTCACAGTGATATCTCTCCTTGTCCTTATCCTCTCACACTGAAGAATCCCCATCTCTTCTCAAAGGAGATTTCACCAATAGTTATTGTCACTTCAGTACTAGAATTCCACTTCTAGCACCCTTAAACTCGTATTCTACCACATTTTGTATTCATTTAGTGTGATGTCCCGGTATATTTCCAGTCCCCTCACATTAGGGTTTATAGCTGTCCTTTTGGACATCTCCTTCTTACAAATCTTTCCAAAACTCCTTTATTTCTTCAGACCAGATTCTTCTCATCTTAAAAATTATGGCTGGGGCCTCCTTCTTTTTCCAACCCTGGAAACTGATTCCAGTTATTACTTTTTTCTATTACATATTTGACCAAGCAATGCTACTTCAGGTAGAGTAGGATTAACTAAGAGGCAGGAAAACTTGTTTCCCCATGTAGAACTTGCTTCTATTCAATCCTATGCATTAGAGTTTGATTTTTCTTCATCTCCTTATTAGACTAATTATGGAAAAATACAGAAAGGGTTATTTAAAAAATTCAATTAGTTGCCTTCATATACAGATTTACGTTGTTTTTCTTTTTATATCTCAATCTGGTACTAAAGTGTACTAAGTGCGATGGAAAGTTCTTTTCTCAGATCTTACCACCTTGCTTTTTTGAATGATCGACTGAAGGGTTAAAAGTTCAGCTCCACTACTATGGTATAGACTTTGCTCCTAGGGTCAATGCCATATTGTAAGCACTATAATATATATTTTGTGGTTTTTCAGTACTGACCTACATGAGCTTTGCCAGGCAATAATTTCAAAAATTAATAATGATAATGGCTAACACATACTGTTTAGTCTGTGCCAATTTTCTAAGTACTGTAGATATATTAAATCTCTCTATATTAACTCATTTAATAATCACGAGAACCATCCAAGCAGGTACCATTACTGTTCCCATTGGACAGATGTGCAAACCGAGGAACAGATGGGCAAACTGAGATAAAGAACAAGTTAGAATCAGTGCAAATAATCAGCTTTCTACAAGTTCATATTAAGTTATATAATATTAAAAGCTAAAAGGAAGTTTAGAGTTTACTTTTATGTTATTTATTTTTAAATATGTATTTATAACATATTTGCAGGGAACTTGTTATATGCCAGGCATTCTTTTTTTTTTTTTCATACAACTTTTTTTTTTTTACAATTTATTTTATTTTAGTATCATTAACCTACAATTACATGAGCAATATTGTGATGATTAAACTACCCCCTTCATCAGGTCCCCCCACCAACCCTATTACAGTCACTGTCCATCAGTGTAGTCAGATGAGAATCACTACTTGTCTTCTCTGAGCTGTACAGTCCCCACGTGCCCCCCCAACCTATGTCTGCCAATCGTAATGCCCCTTTTACCCTCTTATCCCTCCCTTCCCACCCATCTCCCCAGGCCCTTCCCCTTGGTAACTGTTAGTCCATTCGTGGGTTCTGTGAGTCTGCTGCTATTTTGTTCCTTCAGTTTTTTTTTCTTTGTTGTTATACTCCACATATGAGTGAGATCATTTGGTACTTGTCTTTTTCGGCCTGGTTTATTTCACTGAGCATAATACCCTCCAGCTCCATCCATGTTGTTGCAAATGGTAGGATTTGTTTTTTTCTTATGGCTGAGTAATATTCCGTTGTGTATATGTACCACATCTTCTTAATCCATTCATCTACTGATGGGCACTTAGGTTGCTTCCATTTCTTGGCTATTGTAAATAGTGCTGCAATAAACATAGGGGTGCATCTGTCTTTCTCAAACTGGGCTGCTGCATTCTTGGGGTAAATTCCTAGGAGTGGGATTCCTGGGTCAAATGGTATTTCTATTTTGAGTTTTTTGAGGAACCTCCATACTGCTTTCC
>JAQQAC010016209.1:58290246-58300307 GCA_029783875.1 Phataginus tricuspis | reverse complement strand
CTTTCTTTGCTATGCTTTTATTTTCTCTGGTGACATCTTTTTAGCCTTAGGGGTGTTTCCCTCTAGAGCAGTCCGTTTAAGATATCCTGTAGTGGTGGTTTATGGGTGGCAAACTCTCTCAACTTTCTTTTGTCTTGAAATTGTTTAATCCCTCCGTCATATTTAAATGATAATCGTGCTGGATACAATATTCTTGGTTCGAGGCCCTTCTGTTTCATTACGTTAAATATATCATGCCATTCTCTTCTGGCCTGTAAGGTTTCTGTTGAGAAGTCTGATGACAGTCTGATAGGTTTTCCTTTGTAGGTGATCTTTTTCCTCTCTCTAGCTGCCTTTAATACTCTGTCCTTGTCTTTGATCTTTGCCATCTTGATTATTATGTGTCTTGGTGTTGTCTTCTTTGGGTCCCTTGTGTTGGGAGATCTGTGGGCTTCCGTGGACTGTGAGACTATTTCCTTCGCCAGTGTGGGGAAGTTTTCGGCAATTATTTCTTCAAAGACACTTTCTATCCCTTTTTCTCTCTCTTCTTCCTCTGGTACTCCTATAATGCGAATATTGCTCCGTTTCGATTGGTCACACAGTTCTCTTAATATTCTTTCATTCTTAGAGATCCTTTTATCTCTCTCTGCCTCAGCTTCTCTGTATTCCTGTTCCCTGTCTTGTAATTCCTTGATCGTGTCTTGAACCTGATTCAATCTGCTGGTGAGCCTGTCGATGGCTTGTCTCATTTCCGCATTATCTTTCCTCACTTCCCTCACTTCTTCCCTCAGCTCTTGCACATTTTTCTGTAGATCTGTCAGCATGGCTATGACTTTTATTCTGAATTCTTTTTCTGGAAGACTCTGTATGTCCATTTCTTCAGATTCTTTTTCTGGGGTGGTGTTTGTCTGAAGCTTTGTCTGTATCATATTCTTCTGTCTTCTCATGACTATAGAATTGGTTGTTGGTAGCAAGGAGAGATAAGAAAGGAGAGAAAAGAAAAAAAAGAAATTTCTACTAATAATAAAAAAGTAAAAGGAGAGAGAAAGGAAAAGAAAAGAAAGAAAAAGAGAAGGCAGCAACACGTAAAAGAAAACAGCAACAACAACTACAAAAAAAAAAAAACCACCAAAACGCCCACCGGAGGTGGTTTCTGTGTGAATGCTGTAGGTGGCGCTATTGCTCCACTATTCCAGAGCTGTTGCTACGTCGCTCCACACGGCCCTTTAAAGCTGTGGCCGGGTGAGAATGAATGGGAGGCTGTTGAAAGAGAGGGAAAGAAAAAAAGGCAAAGAAAGGGGAGAAAAAACAATAACAACAAAAAAAAAGCCACTGAGAGTGGATTCTGCGCGAGTGCTGTAGGTCGTGCTGTTGCTCCACTATTCCAGCGCCACTCTATAGTTCTGGCTGAGTTTGAAACAATGGGAAGCTGTTGATCTCCGTGGGGGTTTCAATGGCGGGCACCCTTTCCCAGTCGCCAGCCAAGGGGTCCAAAGCTCCCCAGGAATCCCAGCGTGCTGGGCTCAGTTTGCGGGGCTATCCGGCCCCTCTACTGAGCTCCTGTCTCTTTAAGACTGCTGAGGTAGAGCGCGCGCTTTTCTTCCCTTTTTTCTCCTTTCTTTTTCCTTCCCGGAGCCTGCCGCGGGCAACTTGCACGTTCCCGGCTGGGACCCTGTGCCCTCTGTCTCTCCTATCTCCGCTACACCGCAGGCTGTGTGTCGGCACTCCCGGCACAGACTTCCACTCCCTCCCGGCTCTGAATCCTCTCCTCCCGCTGGAGCGCTGGGGGAGAAGAGCGCTCGGTCCGCTTGCGGCTCCGTACCTTACCCACCTTGCCGGGACTCCCGTGGGAGTGCTGGGGTGGAGGGGCGCTCTGGTCTCGCTGGATCGCGTTTCCATCCCGCCTCACCGGGTGACAAGTCCTCTGTCCGGAGTGTCTGGCCACCTGAGCTCTGGGGGTGGGGGAGCCCTCGTTCCCACCGAGTCGCCGCTCCGTATCCCGTCCGCCTCACCGGCTGCCAAGTTCTCACAGGTGTAGCTGTACACTGTGCACTTTCCTGTGTATTCTGGTCTCTCTTTTAGGGATAGTTGTATTTGCTGTATTTTCGTGAATAAATATAATGTTGGGAGGAATTTTTCTGCTGGTCCGTTCACGACGCCATATTCCCGGAAGTCCATGCCAGGCATTCTTTTAACTGAGCACACACACACACACACACATCTTCTTTATCCATTCATCTATCAATGGACACTTAGGTTGCTACCAAATCTTGGCTATTGTAAATAATGCAATAATAAAATAGGAGTGCATATATCTTTTCAAAATACTGTTTTTGTTTTCTTCAGATAAATACCCAGAAAAGGAATTGCTGGATCGTATGTTCTATTTTTAGTTTTTTGAGGAACCACCATACTGTCTTCTATATTTGCTGCAGCATTTTGCATTCCCATCAGCAGTGCAACAGCGGTTCATTCCCTTTTCTCCACATCCTCACCAATACTTGTCTCTTGCCTTTTGATAATTACCATTCTAACAGATGAGGTGATATCTCATTGTGGTATCGATTTGCATTTCCCTGTTGATTAGTGATGTGGAGCATCTTTCCATGTGCCTATTCACCTTCTGTATCCCTTCTTTGGAGAAATATCTGTTCAGGTCCTCTGCCCATTTTTTAATTGGATTGTTTAAGTTTTTGATATTGAGTTGTGTGAGTTCTTTATATATTTTGTATATTAATCCATTTTTGGTTATATCATTTGCAAATATTTTCTTCCATTCAGCGGTTGCCTTTTCATTTTGTTGATGTTTTCCTTCTCTGTGCAAAAGCTTTTTAGTTTGATGTAGTCCCACTTGTTTATTTTTGCTTTTGTTGTCCTTGACTGAGGAGACAGATACAAAACAGACATTGCTCAGACTGATGTTCAAGAGCTTATTGCCCATGTTTTCTTCCAGGACCCTTGTGGTTTCCAGTCTTACATTTAAGTCTTTACTCCATTTTGAGTTTATTTTTATATATGGTGTAAGAAAGTGGTCCAGTTTCACTTTTTACATATAGTTTTTAGTTTTTCCAATATTATACCCATTTTAAAGTGAAAAAATCTAGGCACAGACTGATTAAGAACCTTGCCTAAAGCCACAGAGCTAGTAAATGGCCAAGTTTGGATGACAACCCAGACAGTATTGCCCCATAGTCCATGCTTTAACTACCACAGTGTCTTAACTCTGCCTCCTCTCATCTAATACAGAGGTCAAAACTTGTGACTCACAGGTTAAATGCAGCTTGCAAATGTATTTTATTTGGCCAGCACAGTGCTTTCTTAACATTTTGTGTATCAATTATCATTATTTAAAAAACAAGAAAAAGGTAGACTTAATTTTCAATTCTGGTTCCACCAGTCCATCCTGCCATCTTCATTTTATAATCTATGGATTCTGAAAGGTTAAATCAAATTTTCCTGAAGTTACACATTTAGTAAATAATGGACATTTGGGTATCAGGGCTGCCTGATACCAAAGCAACACAACCAAACGAACAGATTTGAGTATCTATATGACTCAAAAAGTAATATTAAGGACCTAATTTCTTCCTAGAAATAGAACCTGGTTTCTTTCTCCCTAATGTCAGGCTAGAGCTGAAGCCAAAAGTGTATTTTTGTCATACAATTCTTAGAGCTTGAATTCTGCCACTTCCTAACTAGCAGACCTGGGGCACGTTACCTAATCTCTCTCAAATTCAGTTGCTTCACATGCATCTTCTACAGTTGTTCATACCACGAATACTTGGTTAACACCTACTACGTGCCATTATAGCATTGTTGTGGGATTTAAGTAATATAGTGAATGAAAAAAGCCATGCATCATAGTTGACAGCACATTGTAAGAGTTCATTAAATAACAACATTTTATCACTATTATTAATGAGGACATAAGTGATTTTGCATGGCTAAAGAAAATAAAAAGGTTAGACTTTTAGACAGGGAGAGAAAAAGTAACAGTATCAATTTTTTAGGTAAAATTCACATAACATAAATTTAATCAGTTTGAAGTGTTTGATTACGTGACATTTAGCACATTCACAGTGTTGTAATACCATCACTAATATCTTGTTCCAAAACATTTTCGTCATCCCAGTAGGAAACTTATAGTCATTAAATAGAAACTCCTCATTCCCTCCTCCCCCTAGGCCTTACCAATCACTAATCCTTGTTCTGTCTCTATGGATTTACTATTCTGGATGTTTCACATAAAATCATACAATATGTATCTTTTTATATCTGGCTTCTTTCAATTTGCATAATGTTTTTGAGGTCCTTCCACGTTGTAGTATGTGACAGTACTTCATTCCTTTTTATGGCTAAATAATAATCCCATTGAATGTACATACCAGACTTTATCCATTTATCCACTGATGGACATTTGGATTGTTTCCACCTTTTGTCCTTTCTGAATAGTGCTGCAGAAACAATCATGTATAAGTATTTGCTTGACTATTTGTTTTCAATTCTTTTGAGAATATACCAAGGAGAGAGGTGGGAATTGCTGAGCTGTATGTTAATTCCATGTTTAACTTTTTGAGAAACCACCAAACTATTTTCCACAATGAGTTCATCATGTAAAATCCACCAGTACTGTAGCAAGGTTCCAATTTTCCACATCCTCACCACCACTTGTTATTTTCCCTTCTTTGTTATTATAGCCATCATAGTGTGTGTGAAGTGGTATCTCATGATTGTGATTAGCATTTCCCTGATGATTAGTGATGTTGAGCATCTTATCATGTGCTTCTTGGCCATATGTATATCTTCTTTAAAGAAATGCCTATTCAAGTCCTTTCAATTTTTAATTGGGTTATTTGTCTTTTTGTTATTGAATTGTGAGATTTCTTTATATATTCCATGTACTCAACCCTTGTCAGATAAATGATTTGGAAATATTTTCCTCCATTCCATGAGTTATCTTTTCACTTTCTTGATAGCATTGTTTGATGCATAAAGGTTTTAATTTTGATAAAGTTCAACTTATCTATATTTTATTTTGTTGCCTGTGCTTTTGGTGTCCTATCTAAGAATCCATTGCTAAAGGTCATAAAAACTTACCCCTGTGTTTTCTTGCAAAAGTTGTTATAGTTTTAGCTCTTACAGTTAGGTCTTTGATCCATTTTGAGTTAATTTTTGTATATGGTCTGAGGTAAGAGTCCAGCTTCATTTTTTCACATGTGGTTAAGCAGTTGTTGCAGCATCATTTGTAGAAAGTACTACTCTTTCCTCACTGAATAGTCTTACATGGATGGAGCTGGAGGGTATTATGCTCAGTGAAATAAGCCAGGCCGAGAAAGACAAGTACCAAATTATCTCACTCATATGTGGAGTATAAGAACAAAGAAAAAAAAAATGAAGGAACAAAACAGCAGCAGACTCACAGAACCCACGAATGGACTAACAGTTACCAAAGGGAAAGGGACTGGGGAGATGGGTGGGAAGGGAGGGATAAGAGGGTAAAAGGGGCATTACGATTGGCAGACATAGGGTGGGGGGGCACGGGGGGGACTGTACAGCTCAGAGAAGACAAGTAGTGATTCTCATCTCACTACACTGATGGACAGTGACTGTAATAGGGTTGGTGGGGGGGACCTGATGAAGGGGGTAGTTTAATTATCACAATATTGCTCATGTAATTGTAGGTTAATGATACTAAAATTAAATAAATTGTAAAAAAAAAATCAATTGACCATAGATGTATGGATCTATTTATGGACTCTTAATTTGTCCTATTGATCCATTTGTCAATTTTTCTACCAGTACCACACTATGTTGATTACTATAGCTTTGTAATAAATTCTGAAATCAAGAAGTATTAAACTTTCAACTTTATGTTTTAAGACTGTTTTGCCTAGTCTCTCTTGCAATTCCATATGAATCATCTTTTACTCTTTTGTAAATTGGTCATTAGAATTTGATAAGGATTACACTGAATTGTATATTGTTTTGGAGAGAATTGCCATCATAACAATATCAAGTTTTCCAGTTCATGAAAATGGGATGTCTTTTCATTTATTTGGGTCTTTAATTACTTTCAGCAGTGTTTTTGAATTTTAAGTATAGAAGTCTTGAGCCTCCTTAGTTAAATTTATTCTTAAGTATTTTATTATTTTTGATGCCATTATAAAGGAATAGTTTTATTAATTTCCTTTTCTGATTGTTCACTGCTAGTACATAGAAATAAAACAAATGGGCTATTGATATTTTATTCTGCAACTTTGCTGAACTTGTTCATTATTTCTAAAGTTTTTCAGTGGATTCTTTGGAATTATTTTTACATAGGATTACATCATCTGCAAATAAAGATAATTTTATTTCTTTCCAATTTGGATGTTTTCTTGCCGAGTTATACTGGCTGGAACTTCCAGTACAGTGTTGAATCGAAGTGGTATAAACAGACATCCTTTGTTTCTTATCTGAGAAAGAAAATTTTCATTCTTTCACTATTGAGTATACTGTTAAGCTATGGATTTTCCTTTAATCAAGTTGAGGAACTTCTCTCCTTTTCCTAGTTTCTTGAGCATTTTTTCATGAAAGTGTGTGGAATATTTTCAGATTCTTTCTAGCATCAATCGAGGTGATCATGTGGGTTTTTCCTTCATTCTATTAATGTAGTGTATTACGTGATTGATATTCATATGTTGAACCATCCTTACATTTCTTGGCAAATCTTACTTATCATTATATATAATCCTCCAATATGCTACTGAATTTGGCTTGCTAGTAATTACTTCAGTAATTTTGAACCTGTATATATAGGAGATATTTGTATGTAGTTTTTTGTGATATCTTTATCTGGCTTCAGTTTCAGGGTAATGCTGGCCTCATAGAATGAGTTAGGCTGTGTTCTCACCTGTGCAAATTTTTATAAGAATTTGAAAACGATTGATATTGATTCTTTAAATATTTGGTACAGATGACCAGTGAAGCCATTGAGTCTTTGCTTTTATTTGTTAGGAGGTTTTTGATTTCTGATTCAATCGTTTTCCTTGTTAAAAGTCTGCTCAGATTTTCTCTTTCATCTTAACTCAGTTTTGGTAGTGTCTGTGTTTTAGGAATTTGTCCATTTCACCTAGGTTATCTAATTTGTTGGCATATAACTGTTCCTTCTATTGTATTATAATCCTTCCATTTACACAAGTTTTCTATTAATCTCTACTTTCATTTCTGATATTAATAATTTGAGTCCTCTCTGTTTTTCTGTTCAGTCTAGTTAAAGGTTTGTCAAATTTGTTGATTTTTTCATGTCTTTTAACAAATTTGGGAAGTTTTCAGTCATTTCTTAAAGTACTCTTCCAACTCTCTCCCTTCTCTCTCTCTCTGAAGCTCTCATTATGCATATGTTAGTATGCTGGATGATATCCTACACGTATCTTAGGCTCTGTTCAGTTTTCATTATTCCTTTCTCATTTTTCTCTTCAGGGTGGGTAATTTCAATTGACCTGTCTTCATGTACACTGACTCTTTATTCTGCCCGCTCAAATCTGGTTCCTTTCTCTAATTTCTATCTCTTCATTTATATTCCCTATTTTCATTCTTATAATTTCCTTTAGTTCTTTGTACCTGGTTTCCTTTAGCTCTTTGAGCACGTTTAAGGCGGTGGTTTAAAGTGTCCATTAAGCCAATGTCTGAACTTCCTTATGGAAAGTTTTTGTTAATTTTCCCCTTTTAATGAGCTGTACTGTTTTGTTTCTTTGCATACCCTGTAATTTTTTGTTTAAAAATGGAAATTTAGAATATTTATAAAGTGGCAACTCTGGAAAAAAGATTCTCCCCCTCTCTGGAGTTTGTTTTTGCTGCCTGTTTTGAGTTGTTTACTTGTTTTTCTATATTAAATTGATTTTTGATTTCTATATTAAATTGGTATGTGATTTTTCTGTATTAAAGACTCTGTTATGTGTGGTCTCTGAAATCTCTCTTCCTTAAATTTGTGCTCAGTTAGTGTTATGATAAAGATTTCATGAATGCCTGAAGTCATAAAAGAAATGGAAAAGAAGAAAATATATATTCTTGAAGCCTTTACAGATTAGCTCTGTGTTGGGGCACTTTCACTTCAATTCCTTCCAGGCTGTTTACAACTCTGCCTTAGCCTTCATTCCCTGCTTTGCAGTACCTGAAAGCCAGATAGAAGTGAAAGCTTGCGGTCTTCTCAGGCTTTCTCTGAGCATGCATCCCATCCTTTTTCTGCATGTATGTGTGTGTGCCCTTCTCAATTCTGTGGGATACATGGTGGATGTCAGACAATTATTCCACCACTTATCTTCTTTATCAATATCTTCCTTCCCAAGTTTTTTATTTTGTCAATTGCCAGTCTGAAGTGTTGTCCTTTGCTGCAAGCTGCTATGGTCAATGCCTGTTCCTATAAATGCTTTCAGCAAAAGCCACCCAAGAAAGTGCCTGAGGCCTGGGAATGCCTTGTGTCAGACAAAACACAAGGAAGCCTTCATATTGGTCTTTGAGGGAGCCACCACCAGACAGTCAAGACACACAACCACAGTCCTTTGAAAATAAGGTCTGTATTCCTCCCCCTAGCACTATAAACCTGCTCCAGGCCCTACTCACAACCCCTTCTTATCTTGTGCATGGAGAAAGTAAGCAGATAATTTAAAATGTCACAGCATTCTTTTTTTTTTTTACAATTTATTTTATTTTAGTATCATTAACCTACAATTACATGAGCAATATTGTGATGATTAAACTACCCCCTTCAGCAGGTTCCCCCCACCAACCCTATTGCGGTGACTGTCCATCAGCGTAGTGAGATGAGAATCACTACTTGTCTTCTCTGAGCTGTACAGTCCTCCCCATGCCCCCCCACCCTATGTCTGCCAATCGTAATGCCCCTTTTACCCTCTTATCCCTCCCTTCCCGCCCTTCTTCCCCAGTCCCTTTCCCTTTGGTAACTATTAGTCCGTTCTTGGGTTCTGTGAGTCTGCTGCTGTTTTGTTCCTTCAGTTTTTTTTTTGTTGTTGTTGTTCTTATACTCGACATATGAGTGAGATAATTTGGTACTTGTCTTTTTCAGCCTGGCTTATTTCACTGAGCATAATACCCTCCAGCTCCATCCATGTTGTTGCAAATGTCAGGATTTGTTTTTTTTCTTATGGCTGAGTAATATTCCATTGTGTATATGTACCACATCTTCTTAATCCATTAATCCACTGATGGGCACTTAGGTTGCTTCCATTTCTTGGCTATCGTAAATAGTGCTGCAATAAACATAGGGGTGCATCTGACTTTTTGAAACTGGGCTGCTGCATTCTTGGAGTAAATTCCTAGGAGTGGGATTCCTGGGTCAAATGGTATTTCTATTTTGACTTTTTGGAGGAACCTCCATACTGCTTTCCACAATGGTTGAACTAATTTGCATTCCCACCAGCAATGTAGGAGGGTTCCCCTCTCTCCACATCCTTGCCAATATTTGTTGTTGTTTGTGTTTTGGATGTTGGCCATCCTCACTGGTGTGAGGTGATATCTCATTGTGGTTTTAATCTGCACTTCTCTGATGATTAGCGATGTGGAGCATTTTTTCATGTGCCTGTTGGCCATCTGAATTTCTTCTTTAGAGAAGTGTCTATTCATGTCCTGTGCCCATTTCTTAATTGGGTTATTTGCTTTTTGTTTGTTAAGGTGCGTGAGTTCTTTGTATATTTTGGATGTCAACCCCTTATCAGATACATCATTTATGAATATATTTTCCCATATTGTAGGATGTCTTTTTGTTCTACTGATGGTGTCCTTTGCTGTACAGAAGCTTTTCAACTTGATATAGTCCCATTTGTTCATTTTTGCTTTTGTTTCCCTTGCCCGGGGGGATATGTTCATGAAGAAGTCACTCATGTTTATGTCCAAGAGATTTTTGCCTATGTTTTTTTCTAAGAGTTTTATGGTTTCATGACTTACATTCAGGTCTTTGATCCACCTTGAGTTTACCTTTGTGTATGGGGTTAGACAGTAGTCCAGTTTCATTCTCTTACATGTAGCTGTCCAGTTTTTCCAACACCAGCTGCTGAAGAGGCTGTCATCTCCCCATTGTATATCCA
>JAQQAC010016209.1:58230374-58290146 GCA_029783875.1 Phataginus tricuspis | reverse complement strand
GTTTGATTCCTCCTTCTCAGGATTGCTTTGGCTATTCGGGGTCTTTTCTGGTTCCATATGAATTTTAGAATTATTTGTTCCAGTTCATTGAAGAAAGCTGTTGGTAGTTTGATAGGGATTGCATTGAATCTGTAGATTGCTTTAGGTAGTATAGCCATTTTGACAATATTTATTCTTCCTAGCCAAGAGCATGGGATGCATTTCCATTTGTTAGTGTCTTCCTTAATTTCTCCTAGGAGTGTCTTGTAGTTTTCAGAGTACAGGTCTTTCACTTCCTTCGTTAGGTTTATTCCTAGGTATTTTATTCTTTTAGGTGCAATTGTGAATGGAATTGTTTTTCTGATTTCTCTTTCTGTTAGCTCATCATTAGTGTATAGGAAAGCAACAGATTTCTGTGTGTTAATTTTATATCCTGCAACTTTGCTGAATTCAGATATTAGTTCTAGTAGTTTTGGAGTGGAGTCTTTAGGGTTTTTTATGTACAGTATCATATCATCTGCAAATAGTGACAATTTGACTTCTTCTTTACCAATCTGGATGCCTTGTATGTCTTTGTTTTGTCTGATTGCCGTGGCTAGGACCTCCAGTACTATGTTGAATAACAGTGGAGAGAGTGGGCACCCCTGTCTTGTTCCCGATCTTAGATGAAAAGCTTTCAGCTTCTCGCTATTAAGTATGATGTTAGCTGTGGGTTTGTCATATATAGACTTTAAGATGTTGAGGTACTTGCCATCTATACCCATTCTGTTGAGAGTTTTAATCAAAAATGGATGCTGAATTTTGTCAAATGCTTTTTCAGCATCTATGGAGATGATCATGTGGTTTTTGTTCTTCTTTTTATTGATGTGATGGATGATGTTGATGGATTTTCGAATGTTGTACCATCCTTGCATCCCTGGGATGAATCCCACTTGATCATGGTGTATGATCCTCTTGATATATTTTTGAATTCGGTTTGCTAATATTTTGTTGAGTATTTTTGCATCAACATTCATCAGGGATATTGGTCTGTAATTTTCTTTTTTAGTGAGGTCTTTGCCCGGTTTTGGTATTAGAGTGATGCTGGCTTCATAGAAAGAGTCTGGAAGTATTCCCTCCTCTTCTATTTTTTGGAAAACTTTAAGGAGAATGGGTGTTATTTCTTCTCTATATGTCTGGTAGAATTCAGAGGTGAATCCATCAGGTCCAGGGCTTTTGTTCTTGGGTAGTTTTTTGATTACCGATTCAATTTCGTTGCTGGTGCTTGGTCTGTTTAGTTTTTCTGTTTCCTGCTTGGTGAGTCTTGGAAGGCTGTATTTTTCTAAGAAGTTGTCCATTTCTTCTAGGTTTTGCAGCTTGTTGGCATATAGATGCTCGTAATATTCTCTTATAATTCTTTGTATTTCTGTGGGGTCCGTCGTTATTTTTCCTTTCTCATTTGTGATTCTGTTTATGTGTGTAGATTCTCTTTTTCTCTTAATGAGTCTGGCTAGGGGTTTATCTATTTTGTTTATTTTTTCAAAGAACCAGCTTTTGGTTTCATTGATTTTTTCTATTGTTTTATTCTTCTCAATTTTATTTATTTCTTCTCTGATCTTTATTATGTCTCTCCTTCTGGTAACTTTGGGCCTCATTTGTTCTTCTTTTTCCAATTTCAATAATTGTGTCCTTAGACTGTTCATTTGGGAATGTTCTTCCTTCTTTAAATGGGCCTGGATTGCAATGTACTTTCCTCTTAAGACTGCCTTCGCTGCGTCCCACAGAAGTTGTGGCTTTATGTTGTTGTTGTCATTAGTCTCCATATATTCTTTGATTTCTGTTTTGATTTGGTCGTTAACCCATTGATTCATTAGGAGAATGTTGTTAAGTCTCCATGTATTTGTGAGCCTTTTTGATTTCTTTCTGAAATTTATTTCTAATTTTATACCTTTGTGATCTGAGAAGTTGGTTGGTAAGATTTCAATATTTTTGAATTTACTGAGGTTATTTTTGTGGCCTAGAATGTGGTCTATTCTGGAAAATGTTCCATGTGCACTTGAGAAGAATGTGTATCCTGCTGCTTTTGGGTGCAGAGTTCTGTAGATATCTGTTAGGTCCATCTGTTCTAGTGTGTTGTTCAGTGCCTCTGTGTCTTTACTTATCCTCTGCCTGGTTGATCTATCCTTTGGAGTGAGTGGCATGTTAAAGTCTCCTAAAATAATTGCATTGCTGTCTATTTCCTCCTTCACTTCTGTTAGTATTGGTTTCACATATGCTGACGCTCTTGTGTTGGGTGCATATATATTTATAATGGTTATATATTCTTGTTGGACTGACCCCTTTATCATTATGTAATGTCCGTCTTTATCTCTTGCTACTTTCTTCGTTTTGAAGTCTATTTTATCTGATACAAGTACTGCAACACCTGCTTTTTTCTCTTTGTTGTTTGCTTGAAATATTTTTTTCCATCCCTTCACTTTTAGTCTGTGTATATCTTTGGGTTTGAGGTGAGTCTCTTGTAAGCAGCATATAGATGGGTCTTGCTTTTTTATCCACTCTGTTACTCTGTGTCTTTTGATTGGTGCATTCAGTCCATTTACATTTAGGGTGATTATTGATAGATATGTACTTATTGCCATTGCAGGCTTTAGATTCGTGGTTACCCAAGGTTCAAGGGTTGCTTCTTTACTATCTAAGAATCTAACCTAACTTTCTTGTTAAGTTATTGTGAATGCCGTCTGATGTTTCTTTATCTCTCCCTTCCTATTCTTCCTCCTCCTTTCTTTATATATTAGGTGTTTTATTCTTTGCCTTTAGTTGGTATTTGGATGGTCTGCTTTCTTTGCTATGCTTTTATTTTCTCTGGTGACATCTTTTTAGCCTGAGGGGTGTTTCCCTCTAGAGCAGTCCGTTTAAGATATCCTGTAGTGGTGGTTTATGGGTGGCAAACTCTCTCAACTTTCTTTTGTCTTGAAATTGTTTAATCCCTCCATCATATTTAAATGATAATCGTGCTGGATACAATATTCTTGGTTCGAGGCCCTTCTGTTTCATTACATTAAATATATCATGCCATTCTCTTCTGGCCTATAAGGTTTCTGTTGAGAAGTCTGATGACAGTCTGATGGGTTTTCCTTTGTAGGTGATCTTTTTTCTCTCTCTAGGTGCCTTTAATATTCTGTCTTTACCTTTGATCTTTGCCATCTTGATTATTATGTGTCTTGGTGTTGTCTTCCTTGGGTCCCTTGTGTTGGGAGATCTGTGGGCTTCCATGGAATGTGAGACTATTTCCTTCCCCAGCGTGGTTAAGTTTTCAGCAATTATTTCTTCAACGACACTTTCTATCCCTTTTACTCTCTCTTCTTCCTCTGGTACTCCTATTATGCGAATATTGTTCTGTTTGGATTGGTCACATAGTTCTCTTAATATTCTTTCATTCTTAGAGATCCTTTTATCTCTCTCTGCCTCAGCTTCTTTGTATTCCTGTTACCTGTCTTGCAATTCCTTGATCGTGTCTTGAACCTACTTCAATCTGCTGTTGAGCCCGTCAATGACTTGTCTCATTTCTGCATTGTCTTTCCTCACTTCCCTCACTTCCTCCCTCAGCTCTTGCACATTTTTCTGTAGATCCGTCAGCATGGCTATGAGTTTTATTCTGAATTCTTTTTCTGGAAGACTATGCATGTCGATTCTTTCAGATTCTTTCTCTGGGGTGGTGTTTGTCTGAAGCTTTGTCTGTAGCATATTCTTCTGTCTTCTCATGACTATAGAATTAGTTGTTGGTAGTTGTCACGTATGTCCTCTGGGCTCTTTATGACTTTAAAAAGGAAAGAGAAGAGAGGAGAGAAAAGGAAAAAAAACAAAGAGAAGGAAAAAAAATTCTTCTACTTATAAAAAAAATTAAAAGAGAGAGAGAAAAAGGAAAAGAAAAGGAAGAAGAAGAAAAAGCAGCAACACATAAAAGAAAAACAAAAACAAAAACAAAAAACAAAAAAACCCACCAAAACGCCCAACGGGGGTGGTTTCTGTGTGAATGCTGTAGGTGGTGCTGTTGATCCACTATTCCAGAGCCATGGCCACGTCGCTCCACACGGCCCTTTAAAGCTGTGACCGGGGTGAGAATGAATGGGAGGCTGTTGAAAGAGAGGGAAAGAAAAAAAGGAAAAGAAAGGGGACAGAAAACACTAACTAAAAAAAAAAAAAAAAACCAGTGAGAGTGGGTACTGTGTGAATGCTGTAGGTGGCGCTGTTGCTCCACTATTCCAGAGCCCTGGCCATGCCACTCCGCAAGGCTCTTTGTAGCTCTGGCTGGGTTGGGAACAAATGGGAAGCTGTTGATCTCTGTGGGGGTCTTAATAGCAGCCCCCTTTCCCAGTCACCAGCTAAGGGGTCCAAAGCTCCCCAGGACTCCCAGCGTGCTGGGCTCAGCTTGCAGGGCTATCCAGCCCCTCTACTGAGCTCCTGTCTCTTTAAGACTGCTGAGAAAGAGTGCATGCTTTTCTTCCCTTTTTTCTCCTTTCTTTTTCCTTCCCGGAGCCTGCCGCGGGCAACTTGCACGTTCCCAGATGGGACCGTGTGTCCTCTGTCTCTCCAATCTCTGCTACACCGCCGACTGTGTGTCGGCGCTCCCGGCGCAGACTTCCACTCCCTCCCAGCTCTGAATCCTCTCCTCCCTCTGGAGCGCTGGGGGAGAGGACCGCTCAGCCCCGCCGGGTCATGGCTCCGTACCTTACCTGCCTTGCCGGGACTCCCGCTGGAGTGCTTGGGTGGAGGAGCGCTCTGGTCTCGCTGGGTCGTGTCTCCGTCCCACCTCACTGGGTGCCAAGTCCTCTCTCCGGAGTGTCTGACCGCCGGAGCTCTGGGGGGGAGGAGCGCTCGGTCCCACCGGGTCGCCACTCCGTATCCCGTCCGCCTCACCGGCTGCCAAGTTCTCTCAGGTGTACCTGTACGCTGTGCACTTTCCTGTGTATTCTGGTCTCTCTTTTAGGGATAGTTGTATTTGCTGTATTTTCGTGAATAAATATAATGTTGGGAGGAATTTTTCTGCCGGTCCGTTCACGTCGCCATATTCCCGAAAGTCTCCCACAGCATTCTTTTAGTAAAAAGCAACAGCTCCTTTTTCAGCATGTCCTCCTTCCTGATTGTTGTAGAACTCGCTCCAGAGTTCTTCAAAAGTTGATTCTGACAGTTTTTATCACTTCACTTATGGCTTTTGGGGAAGGATGGTTTGGATTTATTCCCTACTTTTCTGACCTTAAGCATTTATCATTACGTACAAAAACCATCTTAATTTAATAGCTTCGCAAGATTGAAAGCCATGCCTTATAATTCCCCTTTACTTTAGTACCTAATACATATGCACACAGATGTTGGTAGTTAGTAAGACAGGTAGGACTCACTTTGTACCAATGACATCCTGAAAAAGATTACATATATATCACATAGCACAGGGTATGATTGGGGAAGTTAGACATGGCTCATGGGAAAAGCCTTGAGACTGGAGTCTAGACCTAACTCTACCAGTAACTTGTTCTATGACTTTGGGCAAATCTTTTGATACTACTCTAGACCATTTTTCCCATCTTTAAAACAAGATAGATAAGCCAGATAGTCCTAAAGTCCTTTTTGGTTCTGATATTTTATGAAATCTTACTTCAAATATAATAATTAATATTCATTAAGTACTTGCCTTGTAGTAGATACTATGCAAAACAGCATTTATTAATTAATTTATTTGATTTTCAAGTAGTCTTGTGAGGTAGATACTGTTAGAGAAGATAAGGAACTTGCCCAGGGTCATAAAATAGTGCAACTGGGCTTCTAACCCATACAGACTTCAGAGCTTGCATGCAACCTCCACACTATATTACCTCTAAGTATACAATAGGATCTTCTTATTTAAAATATTCTGCAGTTATGGGAAAATGAATAATCATCTAATTTATCAGCTTTTAAGTTCTTACTGTCATGTTACATAGCCTGAGTGTTTCCATTCATTGTTTTTATTAAAATCAGGTTATATCTGTATTTGTTAAATGAGTAGAAATTCTTAATTACTCAAGGTTTAAGATGAAGGAAGATAGCAAAGGATGGAATTTAATCATCCTTGCCTTCCCTTAGAAGGCTGATGGTTTCAAGTACTACTGAATAAATTCCTGAAAATTCATGTTATAGAAAATGGATGTGAAAAATAATGTTTTTAAATTTAATTAGTTTTAATTTTTCTTTCTTTTACAGTGACTGTTTTGAGCCCAGCAGAAAAAGGTAAGAATGTATTGTAAATTGTTTTGGTCAGGACTGTATCCCTCTTTCTATCTAAAAGTGAATTACATAAAAGCCTATAAATTGAGCATCCCAGGAAAATACTGAGGTGAGTGGAAAGTTTAGCATGATGATTTTTACAACGCTTACCCACAGAGAGAGCAGAACATATTTTCAGTGGCTCCATTGTCTATAAGACAGGAATTGAAAGTTACCAGGTTTCATGATAGAGAAGGGTACAGGTAATCACTCTGTTGGTAATAGTTACCCTAGGCTCTCTCTTGGTTCATCACTGTTGTCCTAGGTACATTGCCTTTCTGCCCAAATCATTCCTTCTTCAAGGCATGAAGTAAGGGGCCACAGGGGGCTTTTTATTTTTTATTTTGGTATCGTTAATGTACAAGTACTTCAACAACATTATGGTTACTAACCCCTATTATCAAGTCCCCACCACATACCACGTTACAGTCACTGTCCATCAGCGTAGTAAGATGCTATAGAATCATTACTTGTCTTCTCTGTAAATACTGCCTTTCCTGTGTCCCCCCCTGCTACATTATGTGTGCTTATGAGTGCTAGTCGTAATGCCCCTTTTTCCCTCTTATCCCTCCCTTCCCACCCATCTTCCCCAGTCCCTTTCCCTTTGGTAACTGTTAGTCCATTCTTGGGTTCTGTGAGTCGGCTGCTGTTTTATTCCTTCAGTTTTTGCTTTGTTCTTATACTCCAAAGATGAGTGAAATCATTTGATACTTGTCTTCCTGCACCTGGCTTATTTCACTGAGCATAATACCCTCTAGCTCCATCCATGTTGTTGCAAATGTTAGGATTTGTTTTCTTCTTATGGCTGAATAATATTCCATTGTGTATATGCACCACATCTTCTTTATCCATTCATCTACTGATGGACGCTTAGGTTGCTTCCATTTCTTGGCTATTGTAAATAGTCCTGCGATAAACATAGAGGTGCATGTGTCTTTTTCAAACTGCACTGATGCACTATTAGGGTAAATTCCTAGGAGTGGGATTCCTGGGTCAACTGGTATTTCTATTTTGAGTTTTTTGAGGAACCTCCATACTGCTTTCCACAATGGTTGAACTAGTTTACATTCACACCAGCAGGGTAGGAGGATTCCACTTTCTCCACATCCTCGCCAACATTTGTTGTTGTTTATCTTTTGGATGGTGGCCATCCTAACTGGTGTGAGGTGATATCTCATTGTGGTTTTAATTTGCATTTTTCTGATGACTAGCAATGTGGAGCATGTTTTCATGTACCTGTTGGCCATCCGAATTTCTTTGGAGAGGTGTCTGTTCATTTCCTATGCCTATTTTTTAATGGGCTTATTTGCTTTTTGTTTGTAGAGGTGCGTGAGCTCTTTATATAATTTGGATGTTAATCCCTAATCGTATATGTCATATATAAATATATTCTCCCATACTGTAGGATGTCTTCTTGTTCTACTGATGGTATCCTTTGCTGTACAGAAAATTTTTAGTTTGATATAGTCCCATTTGTTCATTTTTGCTTTTGTTTCCCTTGCCCAGGGAGATATTTTCGTGAAGAAGTCGCTCATGTTTATGTCCAAGAGATTTTTGCCTATGTTTTTTTCTAAAAGCTTTATGGTTTCATGACTTACATTCAGATCTTTGATCCATTTTGAGTTTACTTTTGTGTATGTGGTTAGACAGTAATCCAGTTTCATTCTCTTACATGTAGCTGTCCAGTTTTGCCAACACCAGCTGTTGAAGAGGCTGTCATTTCCCCATTGTATATCCATGGCTCCTTTATCATGTATTAATTGACCCTATATGGTTGGGTTTATATCTGGGCTCTCTATTATGTTCCACTGGTCTATGGGTCTGTTCTTGTGCCAGTACCAAATTGCCTTGATTACTGTGGCTTTGTAGTAGAACTTGAAGTCAGGGAGCATAATTCCTCCTGCTTTATTCTTCCTTTTCAGTACTGCTTTGGCTATTCATGGTCTTTTGTGGTTCCATATGAATTTTAGAACTATTTGCTCTAGTTCATTGAAGAATGCTGTAGGTATTTGGATAGGGACTGCATTGAATCTGTAGATTGCTTTAGGTAGGATGGCCATTTTGACAATATTACTTCTTCCTACCCAAGAGCATGGGATGGATTTCTGTTTATTAGTGTCCTCTTTAATTTCTCTTCAGAGTATCTTGTAGTTTTCAGGGTATAGGTATTTCACTTCCTTGGCTAGGTTTATTCCTAGGTATTTTATTCTTTTTGATGCAATTGTGAATGGAATTGTTTTGCTGCTAGTTCATCATTAGTGTATAGGAATGCAACAGATTTATGCACATTAATTTTGTATCCCTCAACTTTGCTGAATTCAGATATTAGATCTAGTAGTTTTGGAATGGATTATTTAGGGATTTTTGTGTACAATATCATGTCATCTGCAAACAGGGACAGTTTGACTTCTTCCTTGCCAATCTGGATGGATGCCTTTTATTTCTTTGTGTTGTCTGATTGCCGTGGCTAGGACCTCCAGAACTATGTTGAAAAAAAGTGGGGAGAGTGGGGATCCTTGTATTGTTACTGATCTTAAAGGAAAAGCTTTCAGCTTCTCGCTGTTAAGTATGATGTTAGCTGTGGGTTTGTCATATATGGCCTTTATGATGTTGAGGTACTTGCCCTCTATACCCATTTTGTTGAGAGTTTTTATCATGAATGAATGTTGATTTTTGTCAAATGCTTTTTCAGCATCTATGGAGATGATCATGTGTTTTTTGTCCTTCTTTTTGTTGATTTAGTGCATGATATTGATGGATTTTCAAATGTTGTACCATCCTCCATCCCTGGGATGAATCCCACTTGATCATGATGGGTGATCTTTTCGATGTATTTTTGAATTTGGTTTGCTACTGTTTTGTTCAGTATTTTTGCATCTATGTTCATCAGGAATATTTGTCTGAAGTTTTCTTTTTTTGTGGTGTCTTTGCCTGGTTTTGGTATTAGAGTGATGTTGGCCTCTTAGAATGAGTTTGGGAGTATTCCCTCCTCTTCTACTTTTTGGAAAACTTTAAGGAGGATGGGTATTAGGTCTTCACTAAATGTTTGATAAAATTCTGCAGTGAAACTATCTGGTCCAGGGGTTTTGTTCTTAGGTAGTTTTTTGATTACCAATTCAATTTCTTTGCTGGTAATTGATCTATTCAGATTTTCTGTTTCTTCCTGGGTCAGCCTTTTAAGGTTGTATTTTTGTAGAAAGTTGTCCACTTCTTCTAGGTTATCCAGTTTAAATTACTATATAATTTTTCATACTATTCTCTTAGTATTCTTTGTATTTCTGCAGTGTCCGTAGTGATTTTTCCTTTCTCATTTCTGATTCTGTTTATGTGTGTAGACTCTCTTTTTTTCTTCATCAGTCTGGCTAGGGGTTTATCTATTTTGTTTATTTTCTTGAATGACCAGCTCCTCCTTTCATTAATTCTTTCTTTTGTTTTATTCTTCTCAATTTTATTTATTTCTGCTTTAATCTTTATTATGTCCCTCCTTCTACTGTCTTTGGGCCTCATTTGTTCTTTTTCTAGTTTCATTAATTGTGAGTTTAGACTGTTCATTTGGAATTGTTCTTCTTTCCTGAGGTAGGCCTGTATTGCAATATATTTCCCTCATAGCATGGCCGTCGCTGCGTCCCACAGATTTTGTGGTGTTGAATTATTGTTGTCATTTGTCTCCATATATTGCTTGATCTCTGTTTTTATTTTGTCATTGATCCATTGATTAGGAGCATGTTATTAAGCCTCCATGTGTTTGTGGGCTTTTTCACTTTCTTTGAGTAATTTATTTCTAATTTTATACCTTTGTGATCTGAGAAGCTGGTTGGTACAATTTCAATGTTTTGTAATTTACTGAGGCTCTTTTTGTGGCCTAGTATATGATCTATTCTTGAAAATGTTCCATATGCACTTGAGAAGAATGTGTATCCTGTTGCTTTTGGATGGAATGTTCTCTAGATGTCCATTAGGTCCATCTGTTATAATATGTTGTTCAGTGCCTCTGTCTCTTTATTTATTTTCTGTCTGGTTGATCTGTCCTTTGGAGTGAGTTGTGTGTTGAAGTCTCCTAAAATGAATGCATTGCATTCTATTTCCCCCTTTAATTCTGTTAGTAATTGTTTCACATATGTTGGTGATCCTGTGTTGGGTAAATAGATATTTATAATAGTTATATCCTCTTGTTGGACTAATACTTTTATCATTATGTAATGCCTTCTTTGTCTCTTGTGACTTTCTTTGTTTTGAAGTCTATTTTGTCTGATACAGGTATTGCAACTCCTGCTTTTTACTCCCCATTAGTTGCATGAAATGTCTTTTTCCATCCCTTTACTTTCAGTCTGTGTATATCTTTGGTTTTGAAGTGATTCTCTTGTAAGCAGCATATAGATGGGTCTTGTTTTATTATCCATTAAGTAACTCTATATTGATTGGTGCATTCAGACCATTTACATTTAGGGTGATTATCGATAGGTATGTACTTATTGCCATTGAAGGTTTTAGATTTGTGGTTACCAAAGGTACAATATTAATTCCCTTACTATCTAACAGTCTAATTTAACTCACTTCAAATCCTCTTACAAACACAACCTAAACATTCTTTTTTTTGCTCCTTTTTCTTCCTCCTCCATTCTTTGTATGTTATGAATCATATTCTGTACTCTTTATCCCTTGGGTGACATCTATTCAGCCTTAGGAATACTTCCATCTATAGGAGTCCCTCCAAAATGCACTGTGGAGTTGGTTTGTGGGAGGTAAATTCTCTCAGCTTTTGCTTATCTGAAAATTGTTTAATCCCTCCTTCAAATTTAAATGATAACCTTGCCGGGTAGAGTATTCTTGGTTCAAGGCCCTTCTGCTTCATTGCATTAAATATATCATGCCACTCCCTTCTGGCCTGTAAGGTTTCTGTTGAGAAATCTGATGATAGCCTGATGGGTTTTCCTTTGTATGTGATGTTTTTTCTCTCTCTAGCTGCTTTTAAAAGTCTGTCTTTATACTTGATCTTTGCCATTTTAATTATTATATGTCTTGATGTTGTCTTCCTTGGGTCCCTTGTGCTGGGAGATCTGTGCACCTCCATGGCTTGAGAGACTATCTCCTTCCCCAAGTTGGGGAAGTTTTCAGCAATTACCTCCTCAATGACATTTTCTGTCCCTTTCTCTCTCTCTTCTTCTTCTGGTACCCCTATAATGCAAATATTGTTCCATTTGGATTGGTCACAGAGTTCTTTCAATATCAATATTGTTTCATTCTTAGAGATTCTTTTTTCTCTCTGTGCCTCATCTTCTTTGTATTTTTCTTCTCTAATTTCTATTCCATTTACCGTGTCGTATACTACTTCTAATCTGATTTTAAATCCCTCCATTGTATGTTTCATTTCAGATATGGAATTTCTTAATGATTGAATCTCCGACTTAAATTCGTTCCTGAGTTCTTGAATATTTTTCTGTACCTCCATAACCATGTTGATGATTTTTATTTTGAACTCTCTTTCAGGAAAATTGGTGAATTCAGTTTCATTTGGCCCTTTTTCTGGGGTTTGTGAGATTTTGGTCTGAACCATATTCTTTTGACATTTCATATTTTTGTGTGGTGCCCACTAGTGCAGTCTCTGGAGCTGCTCAGCCCCTAGAGTGAGGTTGGGGTTGTAAGGGAGTGGAGCTTGTGTCTTGGGGGAGGAAGATCTTTTTCCTGATTCCTGTCTGGTGTCTGTCTCCAGTGTCAGAGCCAGTGGGCCAAGCACACAGGTGTAAGCCTCTGTGCTCTGTGTCTCTATCTTTTGTAGGCAGGGCCTCCCTCTGGCTGGCCTGATGCCAGCACAGTGACTGCCAGTTTGCAAACCGGGGCTGGGAGGCTAGGAGGAAGGTTCACCAGGCTGCGTTGTCACATGGGGGGGGCCTCAGAGCTGAGTAGGCAGCCAGGGGCACCTGAAACTCCTCAAAGTTTCCAACCAGCTGGGCAGAACATGCCAAGACAACCTTGTCCAGCTCTCACTTCTCCCATGCAGCGAGCTCTGTGCAAACCCCACCTCTTTAGCAGCCCTCTCGCTGCTAGGAAGCCTCTCAGGCCACCCACCCTTCCTCCGACACAGAGCGGCCAGGTGTGGATCCCGTCCTGCACCAATGGCTGGAATGTCAGTCTCCCAGGCCCTCTGCCTGTCTGAGCTCCCCAAGGTCCAGAGCACCACACACTATAGGTTTCTGCTCACAAAGCAGATCTCCAGGGCTAGGTGTTCAGCAGTCCCAGTCTTCCACCCCCTCCCTGCTCCATTTCTCTTCCTCCTGCTGGTGAGCTGGGGTGGGGGAAGGGCTGGGTCCCATCAGATCAAGGCTTTTGTACATTACCCTGTTTTGTGAGGTCTGCTCTGTTCGTCAGATCTGTATGCAGTCTGGTTCAGCCTTCTTTCTTGTTGCTGTCTGAAGGTTAGTTGTATTAATTATCTATATTTTTGTACTATTTGTGGTTTTGGAAGGAGTTATCCATCTCACCTCTCATGCTGCCGTCTTGAATCTCTGTTTGCCTAAAGGGTCTTTTAAGAGCTACTTCCTTCATCATCACAGTTCCAGTATACTTACTGTACTCTTCTGCACTGCTCACCCCCATCTTGGCTTGATCTGCAGTTGATACTACATTCTGAAGAGATTCAGACATTTTCCATTAAAAAATGTGGTAGCTAAACATGACTCTTAATAAACCTTTAGCTTTATGTTACTTTGTTTATAGCCATAAGTATTTATGTAGCCACATATTTCATGAGGATTAATTGTTATAATTCATTAACTATGTTTCATTTGTATTATGCTATTTAAGCTCCAGTTTGTTTCAGTTATAAAATAAGTTAGTCACAGGGATGAAAGCACAGGATAGGGAATATAATCAATAGTATTGTAATATCTTGAGAAGTTGGCAGATAGCAACTACACTTATCATAGTGAGCATTTAGTAGTGTATATAATTGTTGAATCATTGTTTTATATACCTAAAACTGATATAATATTGTATATCAACTATATTTCAATAAAAAGTGAAGCTCCAGTTTGCTGTTGCTTGTTTAACAGAGGTGTTGGCTGTAGAGGCAACAGAGAAGAGTGGTGAGAAGATAGCAGACCATACTAGTTAAAAGTATGCATTCTGGAACTAGACTGAATTCAAGTCCTGCCTCTGCTACTTCCTAGTAAATTATTTTACCTCCTTGTGCTCATTTTATTCGTGTGTAGGATAGAGGTACTAATACTACCTGTTTCATAGAGTTGTGAAAATTTAATGAATTAATATATGCAAAGCACTTAGAATAATGGTGAGTAAAGCACATACTGATGACCCAATAAATGTTTGCTACTATTATTACAGCTTTGGAGCAAGTCTTGAGTTGCCTCTTATTCTTATGCAAGGTTCTTAAGGTCAGATTTAATTTTATGAATACAGATGTGAAATAAATAAATATCATTTTTCCACAATAAACTCCCAAGGCATGTTGGGTGGGGGCTTAGATGATGCTTTACCACAACAGGAATGACAATGATATTGTTATTATTACTTGAAACGATTGTTAATTGTGCTGGGTATCCTACTAAGTATTGTATATACATTAGGTCCTTCAATATTTACATCAACACAATGATGCAAACACTCTTATATCCATTTTATTGAGAAGGAAAATGACGTTTAGAGAGTTTAAGTAACGTATCTCAAGTCATCTACCTAGTAAATGATAGGATTCAAACCCAGAACTGTCTGATTTCAAAGTCCATGCTCTTATGCAAACCTGCACTTGCCTTTTACTGTTCATTCTACAACTCCCTCATTTGCTTACATGAGCTCCTCACTCAGAAACTTGATGCTCAATTACTCTTTTTTCTAGTGTTCAAAGTACTGTATCTTCATGCTTTTTTGTGTGTTATGAGTTAACTCAACCACACCAGTATAGAGTATAATGTAAGCTCAACTCAGTTCAAAGCTTTCCTAGTAGCATCAATCCAGTTATCAGGATTTGAGCTCTTTAGGAGATAATGTTACCACAATGTATGACTTTTTCAAGTTCCCTTCTGACTCTAGAATTCTATGATTCCAAAGCACTTTTCTCCTGATAGCTCTTAAATTTATCAATACAGTAAAGAATAAGATTAGATTTTGCTTCTTTATTCTGCAGTGGGGCATAATGGGACAAAGCACAGGATTTAGGGACAGAAGATCTGGGTTGGAGTTCCAGCTCTATCATTTACTAGCTCTCTGATCTTTGGCAAGTAACTCAACTTCTCTGAAACTCAATTTCTGTAAAATGAAACTAGTTTAATAACATCTTACAGATGTATTGTAAGCTAGTGGGAGTAAAAGTATACAGCAAAAAACTGCTTTGTAAATGTTAAGCATTACCAGTCTCAATTATAATGTTTTTTATACATCAGGGATCTCAAAGACAGTGGAATCTATAAACTAAAATTAGATCAAATTGTAACCAGAAGGTCGAAAGTTAGACTTGTGAAGAACTTCTGAATACTAGGGCAGGTTACTAGGAGATGCCATTAAATGTCCTTTTCAGAAGGTATCAGACACCTAACACATCTGTCATGAATCAGTGGACCTTGTGTAGAAAGAAACCAATAGGCCTAATGACTATCTGAGGTCCTTTTGAACCCTGTGAATCTGTGATTTATTTTAAAGTAAATTGCGCTATTAATGTATAATACAGTACAGCATATAACTTCCAATAGGAACATTATTTGGCATAGGCAAAGAAAATATAAGGTGCAAATTAGTGAAGGCCTCAAATCACAGCCTTTTATTCAGTCTCCAGAGCTTAAGAAAATATTAGTCAAAGATACTGAAAAAAATTTCCATTTCTTATCTACTTAATGGTTCCTCTACTGGGTTGAAGAATGCACCCCACCCCCAAATTCATGTTCACCTGAAACCTGTGAATGTGACTTTATTTGGAAATAGTGTCTTTGCAGATGTAATCAAGTTAAGATGAGATCATACTGGATTAGGGTGGGACCTGTGACTGATGTCATAAGAAGAGGGAAATTTGGATTCACACATACACACAGAGAGAAGACAACCATGTGAAGATGGAGGCAGAGATTGGAGTTATGCTGCCACAAACCAAGGAACACCAAGGACTGCCAGGAACCACCAGAAGCTAGGAAGAGGCAAGGAAGGATCCTCCACTGGAGACTTCAAGGAGAACATGGCCTTGCTTATATCTTAATTTCATACTTGTAGGCTCCAGAACTGAGAGAAAATAAATTTCTATTGTTTTAAGCCACTCAGTTTATATAATTTCTTATGATAGCCCTAGGAAACAAATACAGTTCCTGATAAATTTCAATCTCTAATGCAATAAAAGCACTCTAGTAGTAGCAAATAAGCACAGAATTTGGTGTCAGATGTACCCAGGATGAAATCTTGACTTTGCTACTTACTATATGTATATGAACTTGGGGAACTTGCACTTTCTTCCTCTGTAAAATTGGGATAACAATACCTACTTTAATGGTTGTTTGGAGTACTAAATGAGATGATGTGTATAACTGTCTCGACATGGTACCTGGCATATGATAAGTACAAAATAAGTAGTAGTAGATACTGTTATTGTTATTGCTATTTACATTGGAAAGGACCTAGTCTAAGAAGCATAACATATATCAGGACTATAATTTTTACTATTACTCTTGTAAATGTATTGTCATGTACTCTATTTGTAAGCAGGAAAACTGAGACCCAGGGAAGTAAAGTATGTTGACCTAGTCATGCTGACTCTAGTGCATAGAAAAGACTAATGCCCAGATTATCTGAACTGCAGTCTAGAATATTATATATTATGTCATCCTTGACTATACAGGACTCAGAAATTCTTCTTTTAAGACATGACGCCATATCCTCTTCCACAGATCATAGTAGAAAACATAATAATAATGTATTTATTTTGCTTTTATGAGAGTGTTTTGCATATATGGTCTCATTCAGCATCATATTATATGTTTTTCGAAGATCTTGACTGGAAGATCTTCCCTCATCTACCTCTGGAGTAAGGATCTGGGATGAGCTGGAGGTTAGAAAGTTAATAGGGTCTAAGGATGGTAAAGCCAAGAGATGAATTTATGAATATGATTAGGCACAATCTGTCAAACTACATATAATCAAGAATAATGTATTGACCACAGTTGTTCATCTTCATAAAGAGCCATTAATCATTTTAAGCAAAAGCTTAACATCCTCTGATAATGCATTTACATTTTGAATGGTTTACATACTAAATTCTCTGATTTGTCCTCCAAAGTTAAAAATGATTATAATTATTTACTTTTTTAGAAATAGATGTAATTCCAAAGTAAAAGAACTGCTATGGGTTGAACTGTGTTCTTCCAAAATTGAAATGTTGAAATCCTATCCCCCAGTACCTCAGAGTGTGACTGTATTTAGGGACAGGGTCTTTAAATAAGTAATTAAGCTAAAATGAGATCACTAGGATGGGCCCTAAACAATATCACTGGTGTCCTTATAAGAAGAGATTAGAACACAGACAGATACAGAGGGAAGACCATGTGAAGATTCAGGAAGAAGACTGCCATCTAAAAATAAAAAAGAGAGCCCTCAGAAGAAAGGGGTATCCCTGCCAATACCTTGATCTTGGACTTCTAGACTCCAAAATTATGAGAAAGTAAATTTCTGTTGTTTAAGCAACTCACTGTGTGGTACTTTTTTACAGCAGCTCCAGCAGACTAATACAAGAACTTATTCAGGTTTCCATTTTAAAATCCAGAGCATGGAAATAAATGCTTTGTGCCAGCTTCTTGATTATACTAATCTTAATTTATGCATGATATATTAGACACCAGGAGAGTGAGAAGGCACCGGGAGGAAAAATTGGGGACCACATTATGATCTTTTATTCTCACTTCCACACTGTATAGGAAATCCTCAATTAGGTTTTGAGTAGTTATCTCAGTGCTCTTAATAACATACTATTTTATATTTATTATTATAAAACCACTTTATAATTATTTTCAGAGCAAGACAATAGCTTTTTTAAAGGCTAAACCACTTCTAAAAGAATATTATATTAATATTAATATAATAATTATAATTATTATAATATAAATTATATATAATATAAATAACTATTACATACAATTAATATTATTTTGTTACAAAAGCAATGCTTATTGAAAATTCAAACAACACAAATATATGATAAAAAATTAAAATTTTCTCACACTTCTATCTCTACTTACAGAAACCTACTATAATTAGCTTGATTTGTATCCTAGATCTTTTTCTCTGTATTTACATATAAACATATGAGTATAGATTTGTGTATTTGTATAGGCTTGTTGTTTTTAACTGGATAATACAATGAATATTATTTTATGACCTACGTTTTCCACTTAATATATTATAGATATCTTCCTATAGGCAAATGTATTTAATTAGTTAAATGATCTAATGGTATTCCATAGCACAGATATGCTATGATTTATTTAACCATTCCCCAATGATGAACTTAAAAAATAAATCAATTTTTTTCTTGATTATAAAACTAATAGAACCTCATAAAATACAAACAGTATAGAAATGGATGAAGTATAAAGTGTGAGTCCTTTGTAAACACTGCAGAGGTTAAGGATGGAGCAAAATTCAGTGGTATCTATAAAGCTCACCACGTCATAAATTTTTTAAAAAGTGATTTTTCTCCTTTACATTGTGACAAATCTTTCAATGTAGCTACATCTAAATGGAACATTTCAAAGCTATGACTCTTTCTTATGCTTTAATTCCTCCCCTTTAGGCTGGATGGCACTTTCCTGTTCCTATGCCCTTACCAATATGACTCCCACAACCCCCACTTGTATCAGGTTACCACTTGGTGGTGGCATATATGGAGCCAAAATGATGAGATCTATATGTGTAAGGAAAATCAGCCAGATGCAGCCAATGTTAGGTTTCAATCATTATTTTACTTCCTACTCTAGTTGTGTATCCACTGATACTGCTTTCATGTAGCCTGTAACTCCTAACACATTTAAATATGGCTATGAAGAAAATAAAAATATTAGTCTGGGAAGTCAGAATAATTAGCTACCTATTGTGCTAAATGTTAGAAAATCTAAGATGAAAATATGTCAAAGGAAAAGGCCTATTTTATTTATTTGAGGTTGCTTGACTAGGTCATTTTATTATTACCTGTTAACAGGTGAAAGAACCAGAGGCTCAAAAATGACTAAGATCATTACTACTTCAAGTGTACTTACTGTGTGCCAGCTATAGCTCTACCATGCCTTAGGTGTATTTATTCATTTAATTCTCATTACAGCCGTGTGAAGTATTATCATATGCCCATTTATAGATGAGAAAACAGTATAGAGATTATATTAGTTTGCTAGGGCTATCATAAATTAGTACAAATATGGAGGAATAAAACAACAGATATTTATTCTGTTATGGTTCTGGAGGGCAGAAGTCTGGAATCAAGGTGTTGGCAGGCCATGTTCCCTCCAGAGAATCAAGGGTAGATTCTGAATCTTTGTATTTTCCAGGTTCCGGTGATATTCTTTGTTCCTTGGCTCATGGCTGCTTCACTTTACCTCAGAAAAGGGCTATTTTTATATCTCTTTGTTTCTGTTTTTGTCAGTTTATTGGGATGTAATTTACATACATTAAGAATCACCCTCTATAAGTGTATAGGTTGATGAGTTTTGACAAATGTATACTGTGATATAAATACCATTAATATCAATATAGAATATTTACATTACACTCATAATATTCTCTCTGCCCCAGTTACGAGCAGTTTTCTTACTCTGTATCCTGACAAACACTGATCTGTTTTCTGCCCTATACTTTTTTAACTTTTCAGAATGTTGTATAAACCAAATCATGCAATACAAAGCCCTTTGTATCTGGCTTCTTTCACTTAACACTATGCATTTAAGATTCATCTAAATCATGTGTGTGTGAGTAGTTTGTTCCTTATTATTACTGAGTAGTATTTTCTATTATGGATGTACCACAATTTGCTTACTTATTCACCAGTTGATGAGCATTTGGGTTGTTTCCAATCTTTGACTATTATGAATAAAGTTAATAAGAATATCCATATGCAGGCTTCATGGAAATTATGTTTTTATTTTTCTTAGATAAATATCTAGGAGTGGATTCCTGGTTTATATGGTAATTATATATATAACTTTATAAGAAACTACCAGACTCTTTTCCAAAGCAGTTGTATCATTTTGCATTTCCCATCAGTGATATATGAGAGTTCCAGTTGCTCTACTTCTTCACTGTTACTTGGTGTCATGTTTTTAAAACCATTTTATTGTGCATGAAGTAGCATCTCCTTGTGGTTTTAATTTGAACTTCTGTAAGTACTGGTAAGTATCTTTTCATGTGCTTGTTTGCCATCTATATATCTTCTTTTATGACATGTTTAATTCTTCTATTTCTTATTGACTTATTTGTCTTATTATTGAGTTGTAAGAGATCGTTAAATGTCTAGATACAAATATCACTGTTTTTAAGCAAATACGTTTCCTCTCTAGGGAGCAAAATTAGGATAAATGGGAGAGAATTACCAGGAGTCACATTTCTGCTTAATATAAGGAAGATGTGTCTAACAATCAGTATTATCCAACAATAGAATGTATTTCCCCAAGAGTTGTTAAGTTTTCCATTACTTCAGATGTTCAAACAGAAGCTGGGAGACCAATTATTAGGGATAATGCAAAGTATATTTATGCATCATGGATACTGTTGGACCAAATGGTATCTAAGGTCTCTTCTAAATCTAAAATTTTATAATACAAAATAAATCAAGTGAACATCTTATTAATGAGGTAGAGGATTCATTCCTTGCAACAACAAAAGGAAATATATTCTAAGAAAATGAAGCTAGGATTGTAATAATTCCTGCCACTTCCCCAGCCAGTGAAAAATTATCTCACAAATCTCTACCTACCACATAGACAGTAAAAATTATCTGATCTGCTTTTGTGTCTACTATGAGTATCCCTAACAACATGGAAACATTAGGCTTTGTTTAATCCAAATGATATATACAGAATTTTGACATCTGTACTATCCATTTTAAATGAGAAAAGCAGCCAAAGATTATTCCCCAAGGGATGGTGTCCTGTGTACTTCTTTATTCTCAAGATCAATTAATCACAGAAATGTTAAATGGACATTGTCAAGAAGACTGGAAACAGAATTAAACAAGATGGCAGTGTGAAAAGTAAAGCAGAAACCTCCTCCCCAAACCACATATAACACCAAAATACAGCAAACACAACTACTCCTGAAAGAGCGACCAGAAAGAAGGCTGCAACAGACGACCTACATCTGGGGAAAAGAGAACACCTAATGGAAAGGGTAAAGTGGCAAACTCATGATCTTGTGGGACCCAAGCCCTCCTGCAACCACAGCTCACTGGTGGGAGGAAGACAAATGGAGCAGGGATGGAGGAGAAGCCCAGGAATGCTAAATACTCACCTCTGGAGTTCTGCACCAGGAGCACGAACCCACATTACATGGTGCTCTGGAGATTAGAGGGGTTGAAAAGCAAAGACAGCCAGAATATTTGGAGAGACTGAGATTCCAGCCATTTGTGGATAACAGGTACCCACAACCGGCCACCCTGGGACAAAAGAAAGGTGGGCACTTTGAAAGACTTCCCAACAGTGAGAGAGCTACTAAAGGGGTAAGGATTATACAGAGTTTGCTGCTCAGGAGAAAGGACAGGTGGACAAAATCACCACAGCACACTCAGCCCAACAGGTTGGGAACTTTCAGGAGCTTCTGGTGCTCCATGCCCCTGGCTGGCAATGTAGCACTGAGGCCCCCCACTGCGACACACAGCCTGCTGCTCCTTCCTCCCAGCCACCACTGTTTTGCAAACCTGCTGCCCCCACCATCATGCCAGGCCAGGTGGAGTGTAGCCCCACCTATGGAAGCTACAAGCATGTAGCATAGAGGCTCCTCCCTGCACGCTTGGCCCACTGGCATGGCAGTGGAGGTAGGCACTGCAGCTGGGAAGCAGGAAAGAACTCTTTCCTCCTGGCAGGCACTGTGGCTTCACACATGTGACCCCCACCATCGCTCCAAGTGCTGTGCAACTCCAGAGAGTAGAGCTTCTAAGCACTAGAGGGTGCCACCTGCACAAAGTTGTTATTCCATAGGAATCATTAAAAATATGAAATGGCAAAGAAACTGGTACAAACCAAAATCCCTCAAACACCAGAAAGAGAGCTAAGTGAAAATGAAATCACCAATCTTCCTGATAAAGATTTCAAAATGAAAATCATAAACATGCTCACAGAGCTACAGAAAAATATTCAAGACTACAGGAAGGACTTCAAGAAAGAGAAACTTTGAAAAATACAGTATCTGAAATGAAACATACAATGGAGGGATTTAAAAGCAGATTAGATAAGGTAGAGGAGATGGTAAATAAAATAGAAATTAGAGAACAGGAATACAAAGAAGCTGAGGCACAGAGAGAAAAAAAGATCTCTAGGCATGAAAGAATAGTAAGAGAACACTGACCAATCCAAATGGAACAATATTCACATTATAGGGGGACCAGAAGAAGAAGGGATAAAAGGGGATATAAAATCTCTTTAAGGAAAGAATTGCTGAAAACTTCCCAAATCTGGGGAAGGAAATAGCCTGTCAGGCCATGGAAGTGCAAAGATCTCCCAACGAAGGGACCCAAGGAAGACAACATCAAGGCATATAATAATTAAAATGGCAAAGATCAAGGACAAGTACAGAGTATTAAAAGCACCCAGAGTGTATAGACTTTTAGAGGAGATTAAAGATGGTGGTGGGAGAGGTGAGACAGAGGCCTCGTCCCAAAACCACATATAATACAAAAATATAGTTAGTAGAACTAATCCTGAAAGAGCAAAAGAAAAGAAGGCTGCACCAGACTGCATACACCTAGAGAAAAGAATAGACCTCATGGAACAGGGTAACATACCAAAGCCATGATCAGCAGGACCCACGCCCTTCTCCCACCCCAGCTCACCGGAAGGAGGAAGAGAAACAGAGTGGGGAGGGTTGGAGGCCTAGGACTGCTGAACACCCAGTCCTGGAGATCCATTCTGGGAGAATGAACCTACATTGCATGGTGATCTGGAGGTTAGTGGGGTTCCAAAGCTAAGACAGGCAGAATACTTGGAGAGACAGAGATTCCAGCCACTTGAGGAAAACAGGGATCCACATCTGACTGCTCTAGGACAAAACAAATGTGGGCTATCAGAGAGAATTCCTAACAGTGAAAGGGCTGCTAAAGGGGCAAGGATTGTGCAGAGTTTGCTGCTTAGGAGAAAGGACAGGTGGACAAAATTGTCAAGGCACACTCTTATCAGCAGTTTGGGAACTTTCAGGAACTTCAGGAACTCCATCCCCTTGGCTGGTTATGCTGCTTGAAGGCCCCCCACCAAGATACGCAGCCTGCTGTGCCTTCCTCCTGGCTGGCCAGCATGGCTCGCAAACCAGCAGTCCCTGCCCTGGTATCAGGCCAGCCAGAGGGTTGCCCCGCCTATGGCAGCTACAAACACAAAGCATAGAGGCTTACACCTATGTGCTTGGCCCACTGGTACTGGCAGTGGTGACAGGCACAGCAGCCAGGAAGCAGGAAACAGCTCTTTCCTCCACCCAGGCACAAGTGCCACTCCCCTGCTACCCCCAACATCACTCCAGGGGCTGAGCAGCTCCAAAGAGTAGAGCTTCTGAGCCCTAGAGGGGGACACATGCAAATATGAAATGTCAAGGGAACTTGGTTCAATCCAAAATCCCACAAACACCAGAAAAAGGGCCAAGGGAAAGTGAACTCATCAATCTTCCCGAAAGAGATTTCAAAATAAAAATCATAAACATGCTCATGGAGGTACAGAAAAATATTCAAGAACTCAGGCAAGAATTCAGGACTGAGATTCAATCATTAAGGAATACAATATCTGAAATGAAACAAACAATGTATGGACTTAAAAGAAGATTTGATGTACTAGAGGAGACAGTAAATAGAATATAAATTAGAGAAGAGGAATACAAAGAAGTTGAGGCACAGAGAGAAAAAAGGATCTCTAGTAATGAAAGAATATTTAGAGAACTGTGTGACCAATTCATATGAAACAATATTCACATTATAGGGGTATCAGAAGAAGAAGAGAGAAAGGGACAGAAAATGTCATTGAGGAGGTAATTGCTGAAAACTTCCCCAGTATGGGGAAGGAGATAGTCTCTTGGACCATGGAAGTGCATAGATCACAAGGGACCCAAGGAAGACAACACCAAGACATATAATAATTAAAATGGCAAAGATTAAGGATATGGACAGACTATTAAAAGCACCCAGACAGAGAAAAAGGACCACCTACAAAGGAAAACCCATCAGGCTATCAGACTTCTCAGCAGAAACCTAACAGGCCAGAAGGGAATGGCATGATATATTTAATGCAATGAAACAAAAGGGCCTCTAACCAAGAATACTCTACCCAGCAAGATAATATTTAAATTTGAAGGAGGGATTAAACAATTTCCAGATAAGCAAAAGTTGAGAGAATTTACCTCCCACAAACCTTTTCTACAGTGTATTTTGTAGGGTCTGCTATAGATGGAAATGCTCTTAAGGCGAAATAGTTGTCACAAGAGAAAATGATATCACAGTGAATAAAGTAGACCAATTAATTTCTAAGGAGATGCAAAATTAAATAAAAAACCCACAAAGTCAGTCAAGGGATAAACAAATACTACAGAATGTGACATCTAGTATATAAAGAATGGAGGAGGAATAAAAAGAAGGGGAAAAAGAACCTTTAGATTGTGTTTGAAATAGTGTAATAAGTGAGTTAAGTTAGACTTAGATAGTAAAGAAGCTGCCCTTGAACCTTTGGTAACCATGAATCTGCAGCCTGCAATGGCAATAAGTACATATCTTTTGATAATCACTGTAAATGTAAATGGAATGAATGCACCAATAAAAATACATAGAGTCACTAAATGGATAAAAAACAAGACCCATCTATATGCTGCTTACAAGAGTCTCACTTCAAACCCAAAGACATACACAGACTAAAAATGAAGGAATGGAAAAAGATATTTTATGCAAATAATAGGGAGAAAAAAGCAGGAGTTGCAGTCCTTGTATCAGAAAAAATATATTTCAAAACAAGGAAATTAGCAAGAAACAAAGAAAGACATTACATAGTGATAAAGGGGGCAGTCCAACAACAGGTTATAACCATTATAAATATCTATGCACCCAACATGAGAGCATCCACATATGTGAAACCAATACTAACAGAATTAAAGGAGGAAATAGAATGGAATGCGTTCATTTTAGGAGACTTCAACACACCACTCACTCCAAGGACAGATCGACCAGGCAGAAAATAAGTAAGGTGACAGAGGCACTGAACAACACATTAGAACAGATGGACCTAACAGACATCTACAGAACACTCCACTCAAAAGCAGTACTGTACACATTCTTCTAAAGTGCAAGTGGAACATTTTACAGAATAAATCACATACTAGGACACAAACAGAGCCTCAGTAAATGCAGAAGAACTGAAATTGTATCAACTAGCTTCTCAGAATACAATGATATGAAACTACAAATAAATTATGCAAAGAAAGAAAAAAATCCCACAAATACATGGAGACTTAAAAACATGCTCCTAAATAATCAATGGATCAATGACCAAATAAAAACAGAAATCAAGCAATATATGGAGACAAATGAAAACAACTCAACACCCCAAAATCTGTGGGATGCAGCGTAGGCAGTTCTAAGAGGAAAGTATATTGTCATACAGGATCACCTCAAGAAAGAAGAACAATCCTAAATGAACAGTGTAAACTCACAGTTAATGAAACTAGAAAAATAAGAATAAATGATGCCAAAAGTCAGTAGAAGGAGGGACATAATAAAGACCAGAGCATAAATAAATAAAATCAGGAAGAATAAAACAGGAAGAATCAATGAAACCTGGAACTGGATTTGAGAAAATAACCAAAATAGATAAACCACTAGCCAAACTTATCAAGAAAAAAGAGAGTGTACACACATAAACAGAATCTGAAATGAGAAAAGAAAAATCACTATGGACACCACAGAAACACGAATAATTATTAGAGAATATTATGAAAAATTATATGCTACAAATTTGGATAACCTACAAGAAATAGACAACTTTCAAGAAAAATACAACCATACAAGATAACCCAGGAAAAACAGAAAATCTGAAAAGACCAATTACCAACAATGAAATTGAATTGGTAATCAAAAACTACCTAAGAAAAAACTCCAGGAACAGATGGCTTCACCGCTGCACTTTATCAAACATTTAGAGAAGCCCTAATACCCATCCTCCTTAAAGTTTTCCAAAAAGTAGGAGAGGAGGGAATATGTCCAAACTCATTTTATGAGGCCAGCATCACTCTAATACCAAAACCAGGCAAAGACATATCAGAAAAGAAAATTACAGACAAATACCCCTGATGAACATAGATGCAAAAATACTTAACAAAGTATTAGCAAACTGAGTTAAAAACACATAAAAAAGATCACCCATCATGATCACGTATGATTTATACCAGGGATGCAAGTATGGTACAGTTATCAAAAATCCATCAGTATCAAACCCCACATCAAGAAAAAGAAGGACAAAAATCACATGATCATCTCAATAGATGCTGAGAAAGCATTTGAAAAATCCAACATCCATTCATGGTAAAAACTCTCAACAAAATGGGTATCAATGGCAAGAACCTCAACATAATAAAGGCCATATATGACAAACCCACAACCAACATTATACTTAACAGCAAGAAGCTGAAAGCATTTCCTTTTAGATGGGGAACAAAACAAGGATGCCCACTCTCACCACTTTTATTCAACATAGCACTGGAGGTCCTAGCCATTGCAGTCAGACAAAACAAAGAAATAAAAGGCATACAGATGCATAAAGAATAAGTTAAACTCTCACTGTTTGCAGATGACATGATATTGTACATAAAAATCCTAAATAATACACACTGAAAGTACTAGAACTAATAACTGAATTCAGCAAAGTTGCAGGACAAAATGAATACACAGAAATCTGTTGCATTCCTATATACTAATGATGAACTAGCAGAAAGAGAAATCAGGAAAACAATTCCATTTACAATTGCATCTAAAACAATAAAATAACTAGGATTAAACCTAACCAAGGAGGTGAAAGACCTATACCCTGAAAACTACAAGATGCTCATGAGAGAAATTAAAGAAGACACCAACAAATGGAAATACATCCCATGCTCATGGATAGGAAGAATTAGTATTTTCAAAATGGCAATCATGCCTAAAGCAATCTACAGATACAATGCAATCCCTATCAAAATACCGACAGCATTCTTAGAAGAATTAGAAAAAATAGTTCTAAAATTTCTTGGAATCACAAAATACCCCAAATAGCCAAAGCAATCCTGAGAAGGAAGAATAAAGCTGGGGGGATCTTGCTTCCCAACTTCAAGCTCTACTACAAAGCCACAGGAGTCGAGACAATTTGGTACTGGCACAAGAACAGACCCATAGATCAATAGAACAGACTTGAGAGCCCATATATAAACCCAAGCATATATGGCCAATTAATATACAATAAAGGAGATATGGATATAAAATGGGGAAACGGCAGCCTCTTCAACAGCTGGTGTTGGCAAAACTGGACAGCTACACATAAGTGAAAGAAACTGGATTATTGTCTAACTCCATACACAAAAGTAAACTCAAAGCGGATCAAAGATGTGAATGTAAGTCATGAAACCATAAAACTCATAGAAGAAAACATAGGCAAAACTCTCTTGAATATAAACACGAACAACTTCTTCACAAACATATCTTCATGGGCACGGGAAACAAAAGCAAAAATGAACAAGTGGGACTACATCAAACTAAAAAGCTTCTGTACAGCAAAGGGCATCATCAGTAGAACAAAAAGACACCCTACAGTATGGGAGAATATATTCATAAATGACATATTTGATAAGGGGTTGACATCCAAAATATACAAAGAGCTCATGCACCTCTACAATCTAAAAGCAAATAACCCAGTTAAAAAATGGGCAGAGGCTTATTTCACTGAGCATAATACCCTCCAGCTCCATCCATGTTGTTGCAAATGGTAGGATTTGTTTTTTTCTTATGGCTGCGTAATATTCCATTGTGTATATGTACCACATCTTCTTAATCCATGGACAGTGACTGTAATAGGGTTGGTGGGGGGGACCTGATGAAGGGGGTAGTTTAATCATCACAATATTGCTCATGTAGTTGTAGGTTAATGAAACTAAAATAAAATAACTTGTAAAAAAAATGGGCAGAGTATCTGAACAGACACTTCTACAAAGAAGAAATTCAGATGGCCAACAGGCACATGAAAAGATGCTCCACATCGCTAATCATCAGGGAAATGCAAATTAAAACCACAATCAGATATCACCTCACACCAGTTGGGATGGCCAACATCCAAAAGACAAGGAAAAATAAATGCTGGCAAGGATGTGGTAAAAGGGGAGCAGTCCTACAATGCTGGTGGGAATGTAAATTAGTTCAACCATTGTGGAAAGCAGTATGAAGGTTCCTCAAAAAACTCAAAATAGAATTACCATTTGACCCAGGTATTCCACTCTTAGGAATTTACCCTAACAAAACAGGATCACAGATTCAAAAAGACATATGCAGCCCTATGTTTATCACAGCACTACAATAGCCAAGAAATGGAAGCAACCTAAGTGTCCATCAGTAGATGAATGGATAAAGAAGATGTGGTGCATATACACAATGGAATATTATTCACCCATAAGAAGAAAACAAATCCTACCATTTGCAACAACATGGATGGAGCTAGAGGGTATTATGCTCAGTGAAATAAGTCAGGCAGAAAAAGACACATACCAAATGATTTCACTTATTTGTGGAGTATAAAAATGAAACAAAAGTGAAGGAACAAAACATCAGCAGACTCAAAGACTCCAAGGAGTGACTAATGGTTACCAAAGGGAAAGGTATTTGGGAGGTTATGTGGGAAGGTAAGGAGAAGGGGATAAGGGGTATTATGATTAGCATACATAATATAAGGGGGCACTGGGAAGGCAGTATAGCACAGAGAAGACAAGTAGTGACTCTACAGTGTCTTACTATGCTGATGGACAGTGGCTGTAATGGGGTGTGTGTGGGTGACTTGATAATATGGGTGAATGTAGTAACCACAGTGTTGCTCATGTGAAATCTTTGTAAGATTGTATATCAGTGATACCTTAATAAAATAAATACCAAAAAAAAAAGAAGACTGGAAACAAACCATTTTCCTCTTTTTGAACAATGCCATGGTATGTCTGACCCTGGGGTTTGTGTAATTTTTACCACCATATCTCTAAAATGTAATCACTAAGATTTAAGAAGAAAGGGATAGGAAGGCAACTGCTATTAGTGTAATTAAGTCTTTAGAGTATGTGAGCTGCTTCCTCATGCAAGTCAGTTAATTCTTACAACACCCTTATCAGGCAACGTGACAAAGTTATTTGTGTGTGTGTGTGTGTGTGTGTGTGTGTGTGTGTGTGTGTGTATACACATATGTTGAAATAGGGAAGGTTAACCCGATCCTCAAGGACACAACGGTTATTAAGTGGCAGATCCAGAATTTAAACCCAATCATCTGATTCTAAACCTGTTGTATTTTGCGACATCTCAATGCCCAAAGCAGACCAAAAAGAGAGGCCTGTTCAGCATGGAAATAGAAAAACTGAAAGGGGCTATTAATCCAAGTAGATAAACACATGAAGGATACATATTTTGTTAGCTTTGTGTTGTTTAAGAAATTCAAGTACGCTGGCACTAGAAAACTCTTTGAAACAGAAAAATACTAAGTTTAAGACAACTAAAATGAAGCTCTGTTTTTCACAGTGATTTGCAAACTTATGAAACTGATTACCTTCAAGAATTAGTATAAACTGAAGACAACCAGCTTCATAAAACTTTTATATAAATTGAGTGGTAGATGCTTAATAGATAATTAGAAGAAATTAGAAAACAAAACCTTAACTTTTGAAGTTGATACTGATAAGGAGAACCATGCTCTCAAAACATGATGCCGTATGTTGGCACTAGATTATGATCCCACCTTCAGGAAAATTCCTACGGGGTAGGGGGCTAATCCTGGTAGCTAAATCATGGAAACAACTCTTGAGCAACTGTATTCTCTTGAATTATCCTTAGCTCCTTTGTTATAACCTATGGGCCTCTAACTCCATTCTTTGTTAGAGCTTCTAAGTCAGTGAAAGTAGGGCATGAACTCAAACATGAGTCAACACCTCATTGTTAGGTGTTCTACTCAAAAGAAGAAGTGAATGGCTGACAGATTTCCCTTGATCATAATCTGGGGGTTTCTATCTTTAGCCAAATATGGGAATTTTTGTGAAAACTCTTTCAATTGCTGAAGCTACAGATGCTGTTCCTATTTGAATTACTGTGTGTAGTCGAAGGGTACACCTCTCTCCCAATTACCCTCTCTCCCAACTCAAATGCTTTTAGTCATCAATTACAGAAAATAGTGTCTTTTTAAATTACAAAGTTTCCAACAGTAGCTTTTTTATTTATTTATTTTTATTTTGGTATCATTAATATACAATTACGTGAACAACATTGTGGTTACTAGATTCCCCCCATTATCAAGTCCCCACCACATACCCCATTACAGTCACTGTCCATCAGCATAGTAAGATGCTATAGAGTCTCTACTTGTCTTCTTTTTTTTTTTTTTGGTAACTGTTAGTCCATTCTTGGGTTCTGTGAGTCTGCTGATGTTTTGTTCCTTCAGTTTTTTCTTTGTTCTTATACTCCACAGATGAATGAAATCATTTGATACTTGTCTTTTTCCACCTGGCTTATTTCACTGAGCATAATACCCTCTAGCTCCATCCATGTTGCTGCAAATGGTAGGATTTGTTTTCTTCTTATGGCTGAATAATATTCCATTGTGTCTATGTACCACATCTTCTTTATCCATTCTCTACTGATAGACACTTAGGTTGCTTCCATTTCTTGGCTATTGTAAATAGTGCTGCGATAAACATAGGGGTGCATATGTCTTTTTGAAACTGGGCTCCTGCATTCTTAAGGCAAATTCCTAGGAGTGTAATTCCTATGTCAAAAGGTATTTCTATTTTGAGTTTTTGAGGAACCTCCATACTGCTTTCCACAATGGTTGAATTAACTTACATTCCCACCAGCAGTGTAGGAGGGTTACCCTTTCTCCACAGCCTCGCCAACATTTGTTGTTGATTGTGTTTTGGATGTTGGCCATCCTTACTGGTGTGAGGTGATATATCGTTGTGGTTTTAATTTGAATTTCTCTGATGATTAGCGATGTGGAGCATCTTTTCATGTGCCTGTTGGCCATCTGAATTTCTTCTTTGGAGAAATGTCTGTTCAGATGCTCTGCCCATTTTTTAATTGTGTTATTTGCTTTTTGTTTGTTAAGGTGCTTGAGCTCTTTTTATATTTTGGATGTCAACCCCTAATCGGATATGTCATTTATGAATATATTCTCCCATACCCAACAGTAGCTTTTATTTTATTTTATTTTTTTTCCAACAGTAGCTTTTAAAGAAAAGCGGTATAGATAATTGCCACAGTGCCTTAGCATTTATGTCTAAATATATACAGTAAAAAAGTTTCAATATTTTCCTCTCTTCCCCATTTTATTACTCATCTTGCTGCAATCAGAGCAGTCTATCTGCTGCATTTATTTTACTCACAGAAGAATGTGTATTCTTGTGCCTGCATGCACACACACACACAAGTATGTACACATAAAATCACTCACTTCCCATCAGTCCCTGGTAGCAACACCTAGAAAAGGCATCCTGCTGGCCAAAGATGTTGCTAATAACAACTTTATGCTACTTCCACCATGTAGTTTCAGATTCCATAGTTTTAATCAAGGTATTTATTTATCATTATTTCAGGAAATAAAGCTCAAGTAATCATTATTATTACAGAAGGTATTCCTACAATGGGATATTAAAATTGCAAAACAGTGACTAAATTCAGAACAACTATATGCTTAGGTGGATTTTTTTTGACACTTGGTCATGTTCTTTATGGCTTATTTCTGCTTCTCCTGAAAACCTTTGCACATTGTGTAAGGACAAAAAAAAAACACTTGAAAGGCTTTTTGCATTCATTTGGTAATCACAGCTACAGCAGCTTCTGATGCCCCACGACTGTCATCAGTAGCAGATAAGTGAAGGATTCTACTGTCCCTGTTTGCTTAAAAAATATGTTTTTCCATTTCATTCCAATGTCAATGATTAGTGGCAGTTCAGGGATACAGTTTACAAGCTGACTTTAATGGATCTGAAATCTCACTGGAGCACCACACTTTTTTTGACTCAGTATCCCTGCAGTTTATAAAGATGATTATCCTAGGTACAAAATAATTAATTAAAAGAAATATTTTCCCCCGTTTTTAAGGCAAAGAATGTACTGCCACCCATATGAGACCATAACTTAGGAATATCATATATATAGGGAAAAACATAAAATTGAGAATAATGGGGCTTATTCATAATTCAATAATATTCACTGCAGGGTGAAATGTACCACAGATGTCCATATCCCGCCAGTGATGTTTGAGAGGAACTTCCTCTTTAGGATGATAGGCTGAACAACAAAATGACCTCTCAAGCCTTGTTCTGCATGGTTCATCTGTCTCAGAATCACCTAGGGGAGGGGTCAGATTCTTGGATTCCATCTCAGACTACTGAATCAGAATCTTTCTGTAGAGCTTGGGAATCTACATTCTAATGACCTCCTGCAGTGATATTTATGCACACTGAAATTTGAGAACCACTGCTCTAAGGAAAAGAGCTCTGGAGTGGAAGTGAGGAAATTTGGGCCCTAGTTTCATTGCTTCCATAACTTTGCTGGGTAACCCTGACTAAGTCACTTACCCAGTCTGGGCCATCTAACCTGTCTGTAAATTGAGATTGAACTATATGATCTCTATGATCTCTAAGATTTTTATGAAATCTGTTTTACAGTCACTATTCTACCAATCTACTAAATTACTTTGACTGTCACTTGACTTCATGATCCCTCATTTACTACCCATCTAGAGAAAAATACTCCCAACTTCTATAAAACCTTGAAATATAAGAATGGAAACAAGCTGTTTCCAGTTCCATGATTAAACCAGTTATTAACTTGTAATATGATGTGGAACAAGTTAAAGTCCTATACTTCCCATCTCAATAATTGAAATAAAAATATATACTCTTAAAATACTACCAAATGCAAGTATTTAGGTCTCACCTTTCAGGTGATCCAAAGTGCTAAAACTATTCTTTGAAGTGCACAACGAGAGTGTGAATGTAAAATTATTTTCTCCTAATTTCTTTGCACTCCCATTCCATACTGAAGGAGCAAGGGTTAATATAGGTGTCTTCTAACTTAGCTAGCCATGGGATTTTCCATGACAAACTTGATAAAATCAAAGGAACAAAAACAACAAAAGATAACACATAAAGAAACAATTTATAAGACTTGTCTAAGGTCATAATTTCTAATAACATTTCATGAGGGCTAAGCTATGAAGGGAGAGTCACTCTCATTTGTTGTTGATGAGAATGTAAAGTACATAAAACTTCTTTTAGTGTCAACTTGGCAATATCTATGAAAAGGCTTATGTTTGGGTCTAGCAATCCCACTTCAGGGAGTTGATCCTAAAGATATTTTTAGTACATGTGCCAATGACATATATACAAAGCTATTCATTATGGCATTATTTGTATTAGAGAAGAGGAAAAAAATTAATTTTCCATCAGAGATAGTCTGGTTAAATAAATTATGGTACATTTATGCCATGGAATCCCATGGAACTTTTTAAAAGGAGATTGGGGAAGCTTACTCTCTCCAAGTTACATTAAGTGTAATAATCTCCAACTTATAGCAAGTGAAAAACAATAAGACGCAAAACTGTGAAAAAGCACACTTTTAGAAGTATAAAAACTGAAAGGACACAGAATAAGGTCATGGCACAATGACATTTGTTGCTTCCAGGGAGGGGAACTAAGTGGCTGAGGGGCAGGAACAGAAGGGAGACTTTTCACTGTGTACTATTTTATACCTTCAAAATTTGAACCTTGTGAAAGTATTACCTTTCAAAAGAAATACAATGAAAAAATATTTAAATGTTACAAAAGTTTTATGTATGTACTGTGTTCATATACTTATATAAACATATAAATATAAGAAGATCTAGAATGATACACACCAAACACCAAGCAGGTATTATGCCTTAGAAGGGGGAGGTGGGAGGCTAGATGTATGTGTGAGGTAAACATTTACTTTTTTGTATTGCTTGAACTTGAAAAGAGATTTTGTAATTACAGAAATCAAGCACATAAAAAAGGTCTTGTACCAAAACAGCTGGGAACATTGGGTTAAGGAGAGTGCAGATTTTTTTAATTCAGCCATAAATGCATGAGAGGCTCAACCCTATTAACTTGCTTTTGAGTCACATAAGTCTCTTAAGTCTTTCTGATGGATTAAAGTAATAAGACCTTACCATGCAAGGACTCACAATAAAACAGTAAACTGACCTTCAGTCTTATAATGACCTCTGTGGAGAATTGAAATTTCTAATATCAGAAGAGATATCTAGAAGGCAAAGAATATAAACAGGGGGAGGCACTTTTATAGCTCAAGGTGCAACTCATATTTCAAACGTTTGTATGTAGCCTTTGGGCTATTGTATAAAACTTGTGATTTAGAGTCAGAAGTCCTGTGTTTAGGATCTGGCTGCATGATATGGTAGCTGTGACTTTGGATAATCACCTTCCCCTGAGATTTAATCAACTATCCCTATCATGTTAGCTATCTCATATTACTGAAAAAATAAAATGAGATATTATGAAAGCATGTTGTAAACTATAGTGTTGTGCCAATATTGTCATTATCATTATCATCTTTCAGCACCCATAGTGACAGAGATAACAAGTTGTAACATTAGCTTCCCCTATATTGTCATAAAGGACATTTCCCCTTTACTCCCAGAATCACATGGCAGCTTTTAAAATATGTGATTTCTAGAAAGTCTCTGTCTCAAAATTTGGCATTATAACTTGTTTCTGTCACTGCATGGGAAAAAGGCAAGAATTTGCATTGCATAATAATACTAGAAAGCACTTGGTAAGAGGAAAACAAAAATTTGTTGTTGAGCTTTATGTCTTTCTGAACTCTTAGAAATGGACAAAAAGATACTGATTATTTTTTCTTATATTTCAGTTATCTACCTCATATTCTACCATGCCATCTTTGTATTCTTTACCTGGACGTACTGGAAGTCTATTTTCACAATCCCACAACAACCAAACCATAAGGTAAGAACACTGGTTACTTCATAAAGGCTAAAACAGAGGAAAGTAGAAATACCAATAAGAAAAGAAAATGGCAAAAAGAGGAACAAGTAACCTTTCATTACAAAAGAGAGATTCAGGGTAATTTTTTAAAAAAGACTCGGTGATAAAGGTAAATTGAGAGTAGGATAGTGTATTGAGGGAGTTTGTGAAATCACCAGCCATGGATATCATCTTTAGGACTAGAAAATGACTACCTGCATTAGTGATATAATTAAAGAAACAAGAACCTACTTGATTCTGAGGACTCATTCTATGAAACTGTTTTGTAGAGCCCAGCAAGATTCTGGAAGACAACTCCTAGAAAAATAAAAAGAATTACCATAGTTAAATTGATCATTTTTAAACTATTCCCTTGAATCAAAGGGTTTTATGCAATATATAGGAGGGTTCATCAAAGAATATATGACCATATCAGTCATTTATGTGTGACTACTGTAAAACAGATTAGGTTCCAAACTAGAAAAAGACAACAGAAGAGATCTTAACAGCCTCCAAATACTAAGAAAACACTAGTTTAAATTTTCCCATTTATGGAATCAAAATGGTACACAATAAAATTAAACACAAAGGAAGTTTTAATGAAAGAACTGAGGAATGTGAAGAGATATAAGATATATAGAAAATGGCAGAAGTCCTTCCTTATGAGTAATTATGTAAAATATAAATTGATTAAACTATCCAATTAAAACTCGGACATTGGGATAATGGATAAATATGATCATCTCTCCTTATGCTCTCTACAAATGACTCACTTTAGAACCAGAGACATAAATAGTGACATCAAAAATTGAAAGACATCAAAAGTTAAGGAATGGAAAAAGTTATTCCAAGCAAATAGTAATGAAAAGAGATCAAGGATAGCAATACCACTATCTTGTGAAAGAAGTTTTAAGCCAAAAATGGAGAATAACCACACAGAAAGGATTGCTAGGGATATCAGCAGAGAAGAGATATCTGCGGAGGACTAAGAACAAAGAAATATGAGGCTACCAGTCTCAGCCATGTGGGGGATGCCAGGGCAGTACCTTGTGGCCTGCTCTGTATTGAACTCTGGTAGCTTTTGCCTCTGAGGACCTCAACAGGCCCCATTACACCCACAAATTCCCACAGCTTAAAAGCAAGGATTCCCAGAGTATATGTTGGTGTGGACCCCAGCAGTCTATCTACAGAGGACACTGACAGCTTTTGCCAATGAGGTGACAACAGCCATCACTGCCACAGATGCCATAGATTGTGAAACACTGTTGAGATATCCATACAAGGAGCCACTGTTGCACCACTCCATTACCAAGGCTGCCAGTCACCCAATCCCGCATTTGCCCTGAAGCATGCATCTCAGAGCCATGGTCATTCTGCATGCACCTGCCACCAGACCTCAGCTTGACAGCCATTGCCTGCATGACCATGCTCCAGACCCTGGCTTCATGGCTACTCCACATGCACCAGTGCCTCAGACACCAGAGCCACTGACACTGCAGGGTATCCCATGCTCCAGTTCCTGGAGAAGCTATTATTCCATGCACATCTGTGCTCTGGACCCTGGATTCATGGCCACTCTCGAATTGCTTGCACCACAGAAACTGGAGCACTCCTTCAGTGGGTGCAGCAGCCCTCTATAATTTAAGTCCATAGCTACTCCACAAGTACCCAAACCTAGGACACACAAGTCACTGTCATAGTGGACTCATCCATGCACCATGCACACCCAATATCTAGACCCCTGCTTCGTAAGTGCAGGAAACTAGAGCAATGAAGTCTCTGCCACAGTGTGAGCACCTATGCCTCAGACTGCAGAGCCTCTGTAGCACTGTGCAAGCCTGTACTCTGAACCCCACCTCCATGGCTGCTCCACAAATACCTGCAACTCACAATTACCAACACTGCAGTGGGGGTGCCTATACCTCAGACAGTAGCACCACCTCCACCACCCTAGACTTGAGAACCACTCCAGTGACTTCATGTAAGCTACTCCAGACTCTGGCTCCATGGCACATGTGCATCAAATTCCATTGAAACAGCCACCATAAGCATGCCCACAAGCTGGACCTGGGGCCTTGAGGAATCCCCTCAGTCATGACTTCTACCATGGGGGAAAAAGAAATCAGGAGGACCCCAGCAGCCTTCACCAATGAAGATCTCAAAAACCCTCACTGCCACCAAAGCCCCCTTTAGTCTTGTTGCTGATGAGGGCTGACAGAGCTGCACAAAGACTAAGAATTGCACCTTCCCTGGAGCCAGAACTGCCTCATTACACCCAGAGAGCATTCTTACATCCACTCATAGATGAAGAACTTACCCCACTGAAATAAGTTCATAGATGTGAAGAGATGACTGTGCCATCAAATGTGCACACATCAATGCAATGCTTCAAGAAACACAAACACTCAAGGAAAAATGACACCACTAAGGGAACACAATATTCCAGCAACCGACTGCAATGAAATGAAGATCTATGAAAAAACTCAAAATAATTGTTTTAAAGAAGCTTAGCAAACTACAGGAGAACATAGACAACCCAACACAATCAGGAAAACAGTACATGTAAAAAAAACAGAAAGTAAATGAAAAAATCATAATACAGAGCCAAATGGAAATTCTGTAGCTGGGGAATACAATGAATGAAATGAGAAACAACATAGAAAGCATCAACACCAGATTAATTGAGCAGGAGAAAGAATCTGCAAACTCAAGAAAAGGTCATTTGAAATTATCCAGTTAGGGGAACAAAAAGAGTGGAAAAGTAAAGACAGTGCATGGGACCTGTGGAACATCATCAGGCATAGAATATCACATTATGGAATAAAAGAAGGAGAAGAGAGAAAAGGGGAGAAAGCTTACTTAAAAAATAATGGCTTTCTGAGAAAAAGATGGTGGTATAAGAAGCAAGGCAGAAACCTCCTCCAAAAATCACATAAAACATGAAAATACAGCAAATACAACTAATCCTGAAAATGACCTGAAGACTGAAGAACAGACTGCCTACATGTGGGAAGAAGATAAGACATTACAGAAAAGGGCACCAGTCCAGCATGCTTGCACCCCCCACCATTGCAACACACCCAAAGTACTCTCCCTGCTCATAAGATCAGTTGACAGCTCACAGAGCCCACCTGAAATCAGATCACTACAAGCCATACAGGTACCTCACTCACTGCAAACCAACAGCTGGGGTCCTGCACAGGAAACTGAGGTTCTGGGCACTAGAGGACACCTCCTACACAAAGCTATTATTCCATGGGAAACACTATAAAAAGAACCAGAGGAATTTGGTCCAAACAAAACTACCCAATAAAACACCAGTAAGAGGGCTTAGTGAAAACTGAAATCACAATCTGCTTGATAAAGATTTCAAAATAAAAGTCATAAATATGCTTACAGATTTACAGAAAAATATTCAAGATCTCAGGGAGGACTTCAACAAAGAGATAGAAATCTTGAAAAAGAACCACTTAGAGGTAAAGAATACAGTATCTGAAATGAAACATACACTGGAGAGATTTAAAAGTACATTAGATGATGTAGGCAATGGTAAATGAAATTGAAATTAGAGAACAGGAAAACAAGGAATCTGAGAAACACAGAGAAAAAGGATCTCTAGAAATGAAACAATAACAAGGGTGCTGTGCAACCAATCCACATGGAACAACAGTCACATTATAGGGGCACGAGAAGAAGAAGAGAGAGACAAAGGAATCAAAAGTCTCTTTGAGGAAATGATTGTTGAAAACTTCCCCAATCTAGAGAAGGAAATAGTCTCTCAGGTCATGGAAGCAACAAAAGGAACCCTAGGAATACAGCACCAAGACATATAATAATTAAAATGACAAAGATCAAGGACAAGGAGAGAGTATTGAAAGGAGCCAGACAGAGAAAAAAGATCACTTATAAAGGAATCCCCATCAGGCTGTCAGCAGATTTATTAGAAGAAACCTTACAGGCCAGAGGGGAGTGGCATGATATTTTTAATGTAATGAAACAGAAGGGCCTCCATCCAAGAATACTCTATCCAGAAAGATTATCATTTAAATTTGAAGCAGGGATTAAACAATTTCCAGATAAGCAAAAGTTGAGGGAATTCACCAACAGTAAACCATCATTACAGGGTCTGTTAAAGGAAATGGCTAGATGAAAATGCTCCCAAGGCTAAATAGCTATCACCAGAGAAAATAAACAGACAGTAAAAGTAGTAAAACAATTACTAAGCAAATATGAAATGAAATCAGCTACTCACAAAGTTAGTCAAGGGATACACAGAGTGCACAATATGACACCTAATACATAAAGTGTGGAGGAGGAAGAAGAAAAAGGGGAGGAAAAAAATACCTTTAAATTTGTTTGAAATAGAGTAATTAGTGATTTAAGACAGACTGTTAGATAGTAAGGAACCTATCCTTGAACATTTGGTAACCACAACTCTAAAGCCTACAGTGGCAATAAGTACATATCTATGAATAATCACCTTAAATGTAAATGGACTGAAAGGACAAATCAAAAGACATAGAGTGGCAGAATTGATAAAAAATAAGACCCATCTATATGCTGCCTACAAGAGACTCATTTCAAACGTGATATATATACAAACTAAAAGTGAAAAGATGGAAAAAGGTATTTCATGTAAAAAGTAGGGAGAGAAAAGCAGGAGTAGCAGTACTTATATCAGACAAAATAGATTTCAAAGCAAATAAAGTAAAAATAGACAAAGCATGACATTTCATAATGATAAAGGGGTCAGTCCAACAAAAGGATATACCGTCATAAATATCTATGAACCCAGTATGGTAGTACCTAAATATGTGAAACAAATACTAACAGAATTAAAGGGAGAAATAGACAGCAACACAATCTTTTACACGTCACTTACATCAATGGACAGATCATCCATGCAGAAAATTAATAAGGAAACAGAAGTGTTGAGTGACATATTAGACCAGATGGACTTAACAGATATATACAAAATGTTCCACCAAAAAGCAGTAATATGCACATTTTTCTCAAGTGCACATGAAATGTTCTCCATAAAAATCACATATATATAAGGAATCAAGCTTCATTAAATTCAAAAAGATTGAAATTGTATCAATCAGCTTTTCATATCACAATGGTATGAAAATACAAATCAATTACATTAAGAGAAGACACAAATACATGGAGGATAAACAATATACTTCTAAATATCAATGGATCAATTAACAAATCAAATTTGAAATCAAACATTCATGGAAACAAATAAAAAGAGAAACATGACAGTGCAAAATAAGTGGGATGCAGCAAAAGTAGATCTAAGAGGGAAATACATAGCTATACAGGCCTATCTTAAAAACAACAATCCCAAGTAAACAGTCTAAACTCACAACTAAATAAACTAGATAAAGAAGAACAAATTAACCCAAAGTTAGTAGATGGGGGAACATAATAAGGATTAGTGCATAAATAAATAAAATAGAAAATAATAAACAATAGTTAAAAGTAATTGAAACCAATAACTGGTTCATTGAGAAGATAAACAAAACAGACAAACCCTTAGCTACAGTTACCAAGAAAAAAAGAGAGAGGACATAAACAAAATCAGAAATGAAAAAGAAGTTACAGCTGACACCACATAAATACAAAGAATTATTAAAGAATTCTATGAAAAATGATATGCAAATTAATTAGATTATCTAGAATAAAAGGACGAATTCCTAGAAAAGTATAACCTTCCAAGACTGACTCAGGAAGAAAGAGAAAATCTGAACAGAGAATTCCCACCAAAAATAATGCCAGAACCAGATGGCTTCACAGCTGAATTTCACCATTCAAAGAAGAGCTAATACCCATCCTTAAACTAGTCCAAAAAATGGAAGAGGAGGGTATACTTCCAAACTTATTCTATGAGGCCAGCATCACTCTAATACTAAAACAAAAGACAATACAAAAAAAAAGATTACTGACCAGTATCCCTGATGAACATAGATGCCAAAATCCTCAAGAAAATATTAGCAAATGAAATTTAAAAATACAGCAAAAGGATCATCCAACATGACCAAGTGGAATTTATTCCAGGGATGCCAGGATGGTACAATTTTCATAAATCACTTAATGTGATACACAACATTAACAAAAGGAAGGATAAAAACCATATGATCATCTCAATAGATGCTGAAAAAGCATTTGACAAAATTCATCTTCATTTCATAATAGAAACACTTAACAAAATGGGTATGGAGGGAACATAGCTCAACCTAATAAAGACCACATGCTACAAACCCACAGCTAACATACTCAAAGACAAAAAGCTAAAAGCTTTCCCCTGAAGAACAGGAACAAAACAAGGACTCTTACCACTTTTATTCAACATACTATGGGAACACCTAGCCATGAGACAATATAAAGAGATAAAAGTCATCCAAATTTGTTAGGAAGAAGTAAAACTGTCACTATATGCAGATGACATGATATTCTATAAGACTAAAGACTCCAAAAAACTGAACCTAAAGATTCCACCAAAAATCTCTTCGAACTAATAACTGGATTCAGGAAAGTTGCAGGATACAAAATCAATATAAATCTGTTGCATTCCTATACACTAACAATGGACTAGCAGAAAGAGAAATCAGGAAAGCAATTCCATTTATAATTACATCAAAAAGAATAAAATATTTTGGAATAAACCTAATCAAGGAAGTGAAAGACTTGTACTCTGCAAAACACAAGACACTGATGAAATAAATTGTAGAAGAGAAAAAAACAATAGAAATCTATCACATGCTCATGGATAGGAAAGGAAGAATTAATATGATTAAAATGGCCATCCTGCCCAAATTTATAGATTCGATGCTGTCCCTATCAAATACCAATAGCATTTTTCAATGAACTGATCAAATAATCCTAAAATTCATATGGAACCACAAAGACCACGAAAAGCCAAAGCAATCGACAAAGGAGGACAAATCTGGGGGTATTATGCATAGGTGGGTGAAGACTTAATGTGTTTCATGGTTGAATCATTGTGTTGTATATTTGAAACCAACCAAATATTCTATATCAACTATACTTCAGTAAAAATAAATCAAAGAATAAAATAGAAAAATAACAATAAATTAGAAAGAGCATAGAAAAAATTTCCAAAATAACTTGGAAATTAAAAAAAAAAACTCCTCATCAAAATGTTGGTATATTCAAGATTACATCAGAAAGAACTTTCATCATTATCAAGTCAGATTTATTAGTCAATAAATCTGATAGTACAATATCTGCAAGGATAGTACAATAGCTGCAAATCAATGTGATATACCACATTAACAAAAGGAAATATAAAATACATGATCATCTCAACAGATGCTGAAAACCATTTGACAACATTCAACTTCCATTCATGATAAAACCTTTCTACAAAGTGGGTACAGAGGGAATATACCCCAATATAAAAAAGGCCATAGTGACAAACCCCCAGCTAACATCATATTCAATGGTGAAAAGCTGAAAACATTTCCTCTAAGATCAGGAACAAGACAAGGATGCCCACTCTCACCACTTTTATTCGATAAACTACTGGACATCTTAACAACATCAATCAGACAGGAAAAATAAATAAAATGTATCCACACTGGTAAGGAAGAAGTAAAACTCATTATTTGCAGATGACATGATTTTATACATAGAGAAAACTAAGGATTGCATCAAAAAACTACTGGAACTACTAAAACTAATACCTGGATTCAGCAAAGGTACAGGATACAAAATCAATATGTTAATGATGAGTTTCATTTACAGTTGCATGAAAAAGAATAAAATACCTAATACCTATGAATAAATATAACCAAGGAAAAGATCTGTACTCTGAGAACTATAAGTCACTAATGAAAGAAATTGAAGAAGACAAAATTAAATGGAAAGCTATCCCATGCTCATGAATAGGAAGAATTAATGTGATTAAAATGGCCATCCTGCCAAAAGGAATTTAAAGATTCAGTGCAATCCCTATCAAAACAACAATGGTATTTTTCCATGAATTAGATCAAATACTCCTAAAACTCATATGGAACCACAAAAGACCCAGATAGCCAAAGGAACACTGAGAAAGAAGAAAAAGATGTGGATTCAGGCTCCCTAATTTCAAACTATATTATAAAGCTACAGTGATTAAGATAGTATGGTACTGGTATAAGAATAGATACATGGATCAATAGATCAGAATAGAGAGCTGTATATATATGCATATAAACCCATGCATATATAGTCAATTCCTCTATGACAAAGAGGGCAAGAACATACACTGATGAACAGACAGTCTCTACAATAAATGGTGCTGGGAAAACTGGACAGCTACATAGAATAGAATAAAACTGGACCACTGTCTTATGCCACACAAAAGTAAATTAAAAATGCATTAAGGGGGTTCTGGGAAGATGGAGGCATGAGTAGGGTGGCAGAAATCTCCTCCCAAAACCATATATATTTATGAAAATACAACAAATACAATTATTCCTAAAAGAGAGACCAGAAGATACAGGATGATACCTAGCCTGCAGCTACAACTGAGAGGACTTGGCACCTAGCGAAGTGGGTAAGATACAGAGCCGTGACCCAGCCAGACCCAAGCACTCCCCCACCACAGTGCACCAGTGGGAGGAGAGGATTCAGAGCATGGAGGGACTGGAAGCACAGGCCCGCCAAACAACCAGCCCTGGTGATCTATACCGGGAGCACTGACACACATCGCGCGGTGTATCGGAGATTGGAGAGACAGATGTATAGGATCCAAGAAGGCAGGTCCACTCAGGCGGCTCCCTGGGACAAAAGAAAAGCGTGTGCTTTTTTAGGAGTCTTAAAGAGACAAGGGCCCAATGGAGGAGCAGGATCGTCCCAGCACACTCAGCCCAGCAGGCTGGGAGTCCTGGGGAATTTCAGACCTCTTGGACTGCAGCTGGGAAAAGCAGTCACACCGAGACTTTGCACAGAAATCAGCAGCCTCCCATTCGTTCCCTCCCTGGCCAGAGTCACAAAGGACCCTGCGGAGCACTGTGGCATGGGGAAGCGGCAGCGGCTGCGGAAAAGTGGAGCAGCAGCACCAACTACAGCATCCTCAAGGAAACTACACCTGGGGGTGTTTGTTTTTTAATCTCTTTTTTCCCTTTTTTCATTTTTTCTTTTTCTGACTACTTCTATCACCATGAAAAGACAGAGGAATATGTTACAAACAAAGCTTACCCAGACAACCCCAGAGAGGGAGCCTGAAGGGATGGACATGCACAATCTTTCTGAAAAAATTTCAGAATAAAAGTCATAACCATACTGATGGAACTACAGAGAAATATGCAAGAGCTAAGGGAAGAAGTGAGGAAAGATAATGCAGAGATGAGACAAGTGATTGACGGGTTTAGCAGCAGACTGGATGAGATGCATGAGACTGTAAATGGAATAGAAATCAGAGAACTGGAATACAGAGAAGCTGCGGCAGAGAGAGGAAAAGGATCTCTAGGAATGAAAGAATTTTAAGAGAACCGTGTGACCAATCCAAACAGAACAATATTGACATTATAGGAGTACCAGATGAAGAAGAGAGAGAAAAAAGGATAGAAAGTGTCTTTGAAGAAATAATTTCTGAAAACGTCCCCAAGCTGGGGAAGGAAATAGTCTCTCAGACCATGCAAGCCCACAGATCTCCCAACACAAGGGACATAAGGAAGACAACACCAAGACACATAATAATTAAAATGGCAAAGATCCAAGATAAGGACAGAGTATTAAAGGCAAAGAGAGAAAAAATATCACCTACAAAGGAAAATTCATCCGACTATCATCAGACTTCTCAACAGAAACCATACAGGCCAGAAGAGAATGGCATGATATATTCAACGTAATGAAAAGGAAGGGCTTCGAACCAAGAATAGTGTATCCAGCATGATTCTCATTTAAATTTTAGGGAGGGATTAAACAATTGCCAGAGAAGTGAAAGCTGAAGGAATTTGCCTCCCATAAACCACCTCTTTAGGATATCTTAAAGGGACTGCTCTAGATGGAAGCACTCCTAAGGCTAAAAAGATGTCACCAGAGAAAATAAAATCATAGCAAAGAAAGCAGACCATCCAAATACTAACTGAAGGCAAAGAATAAAACACCTAGTATATAAAGAATGGAGGAGGAAGAATAAGAAGGGAGAGAAATAAAGAATCGTCAGACGGTGTTTACAATAACTTAACAAGAAAGCTAAGTTACCTGTTAGATAGTAGAGAAGCTACCCTTGATCCTTTGGTAACCACGAATCTAAAGTCAGCAAAGGCAATAAGTACATATCTATCGATAATCACCCTAAATGTAAATGGACTGAATGCACAAAAAAACCACACAGAGTTACTGAATGGATAAAAAAACAAGACCCATCTATATTCTGCTTACAAGAGACTCACCTCAAACCGAAAGATATACACAGACTAAAGGTGAAGTGATGTAAAAAGATATTTCATGCAAATAAGGAGAAAAAAGCAGGTGTTGCAGTACTTGTATCAGAAAAAATAGACTTCAAAATGAAGAAGGTAGCAAGAGATAAAGAAGGACATTACATAATGATAAAGGGGTCAGTACAACAAGAGGATATAACAATTTTAAATATGTGTGTACCCAACACAGGAGTGCCGGCATAGAAAAATAAGGTGAAACAAATACTAACCAAATTAAAGGAGGAAATAGAAAGCAATGCATTCATTTTAAGAGACTTCAACACACCACTCACTCCAAAGAACAGATCAACCAGACAGAGAATAAGTAAAGACACAGAGGCACTGAACAACACACTAGAACAGATGGACCTAAAAGACATCTACAGAACTCTACACCCAAAAGCACCAGGAAACACATTCTTCTCAAGTGCACATGGAACCTTTTTGCAGAATAGGCCACCTACTACGCCACGAAAAGAACCTCAATAAATTTAAAAATATTGAAATTCTACCAACCAACTTCTTAGATCACAAAGGTATAAAACTACAAATATATTTTAGAAAGAAAGCAAAAAGACTCACAAATACATGGAGTCTTAACCACATTCTCCTAGATAATCAGTGGCTAAATGACCAAATCAAAACAGAAATCAAAGAATATATGGAGAATAATGACAACAACACAAAGCCACAACTTCTATGGGACGCAGCAAAGGCAGTTCTAAGAGGAAAGTATATTGCAATCCAGGCCTATTTAAAGAAGGAAGAACAATCCCAAATTAAAACTCTAAAGACGCAATTACTGAAATTGGAAAAAGAAGAACAAATGAGGCCTAAAGTCACCAGAAGGAGGGACATAATAAAGATCAGAGAAGGAATAAATAAAATTGAGAACAATAAAACAATAGAAAAAATCAATGAAACCAAGATTTGGTTCTTTGAAAAAATAACCAAAAGATAAACCCCTACCCAGACTTATTAAGAGAAAAACAGAATCCACACACATAAAGAGAATCATAAATGAGAAAGGAAAAATGACGACAGACCCCACAGAAATTCAAAGAATTATAAGAGAATATTATGATAATCTATATGCTAACGAGCTGGAAAACCTCGAAGAAATGGACAACTTCTTAGAAAAATACAACCTTCCAAGACTGACCAAGCAAGAAACAGAAAAACGAAACAGACCAAACACCAGCAATGAAATTGAATCAGTAATCAAAAACTACCCAAGAACTAAACCCTTGGGCCAGATGGATTCACCTCTGAATTCTACCAGACATATACAGAAGAAATAACACCAATTCTACTTAAAGTTTTCCAAAAAATAGAAGAGGAGGGAATACTTCCAAACGAATTCTATGAAGCCAGCATCACCCTAATACCAAAACCGGGCAAAGACCTCACCATAAAAGAAAATTACAGACCAATATCCCTGATTAACAATGATGCAAAAGTACTCAGCAAAATATTAGCAAACCAAATTCAAAAATACATCCAGAGGATCATACATCATGATTAAGTGGGATTCATCTCAGGGATGCAAGGATGGTACAACATTCGAAAATCGATCAACATCATCCACCACATCAACAAAAAGAAGAACAAAAACCACATGATCACCTCCATAGATGCTGAAAAAGCCTTTGACAAATTGAACGTCCATTCATGATTAAAACTCTCAACAAAATGTGTATAGAGGGCAAGTACCTCAACATCATAAAGGCCATGTATGACAAACCCACAGCCAACATCATAGTTAACAGCGAGAAGCTGAAAGCTTTTCATCTAAGGTCGGGAACAAGACAGGGATGTCCACTCTCTCCACTGTTTTTCAACATAGTACTGGAGGTCCTAGCCATGGCAATCAGACAAAACAAAGAAATACAAGGCATCCAGATGGGTAAAGAAGAAGTCAAATTGTCACTACTTACAGATGACATGATATTGTACATAAAAAACCCTAAAGACTCTACTCCAAAACTACTAGAAGTAATACCTGAATTCAACAAAGTTGCAGGATACAAAATTAACAACAGAAATCTGTTGCTTTCCTATACACTAAAGATGAGCTAACAGAAAGAGAAATCAGGAAAACAATTCCATTCACAACTGCATTAAAAAGAATAAAATACCTAGGAATAAACCTAACAAAGGAAGTGAAAGACCTATACCCTGAAAACTACAAGACACTCCTAAGAGAAATTAAAGAGGACACTAACAAATGGAAATTCAACCCATTCTCCTGACTAGGAAGAATAAATATTTTCAAAATGGCTGTACCTAAACCAATCTACAGATTCAACGCAATCCCTATCAAAATACCAACAGTTGTCTTCAGTAAACTGGAACAAATAATTCTAAAATTCATATGGAAACACAAAAGACCTCGAACAGCCAAAGCAATCCTGAGAAGGAGGAATAAAACAGGGGAAATTATGCTCCCTGACTTCAAGCTCTACTACAAGGCCACAGTAATCAAGACAATTTCTATTGGCACAAAAAGAGACCCACTGACAAGTGGAATAGAAAAAAAATCCAAACATTAACCCAAACATATACAGTCAATTAATATATGATAAATGAGCCTTGGATATACAATGGGGAGATGACAGCCTCTTCAGCAGCTGGTGTCGGCAAAACTGGACAGCTACATGTAAGAGAATGAAACTGGACTACTGTCTAGCCCCATACAGAAAGGTAAACTCAAGGTGGATCAAAGACCTGAATGTAAGTCATGAAACCATAAAACTCTTAGAAAAAAACATAGGCAAAAATCTCTTGGACATAAACATGAGTGACTTCTTCATGAACATATCTCCCCTGGCAAGGGAAACAAAAGCAAAAATGAACAAGTGGGACTATATCAAGCTGAAAAGCTTCTGTACAGCAAAAGACACCATCAGTAGAACAAAAAGACATCCTACAGTATGGGAGAATATATTCATAAATGACGTATTCGATAAGGGGCTGACATCCAAAATATATAAAGAACTCACGCACCTCAACAAACAAAAAGCAAATAATCCAATTAAGAAATGGACAGAGGACATGAATAGACACTTCTCCAAAGAAGAAATTCAGATGGCCAATAGGCACATGAAAAGATGCTCCACGTTGCTAGTCATCAGAGAAATGCAAATTAAAACCACAGTGAGATATCACCGCATACCAGTGAGGATGGCCAACATCCAAAACACAAACAACAACAAATGTTGGCAAGGATGTGGAGAAAAGGGATCCCTCCTACACTGCTGGTGGGAATGCAAATTAGTTCATCCATTGTGGAAAGCAGCCTGGAGGTTCCTCAGAAAACACAAAATAGAAATACCATGTGACCCAGGAATCCCACTCCTAGGAATTTACCCTAAGAATGTAGCAGCCCAGTTTGAAAAAGACAGATGCACCCCTATGTTTATCGCAGCACTATTTACAATAGCCAAGAAATGGAAGCAACCTAAGTGTCCATCAGTAGATGAATGGATAAAGAAGATGTGGTACATATACACAATGGAATATTATTCAGCCATAAAAAGAAAACAAATCCTACCATTTGCAACAACATGGATGGAGTTAGAGGGTATTATGCTCAGTGAAATAAGGCAAGCGGAAAAAGACAAGTATCAAATGATTTCACTCATATGTGGAGTATAAGAACAAAGAAAAAAACTGAAGGAACAAAACAGCAGCAAATTCACAGAACCCAAGAACGGAGTAATACTTACCAAAGGGGAAGGGACTGGGGAGGATGGGTGGGAAGGGAGGGACAAGGGGGGAAAAGGGGTATTACAATTAGCAGACACAATGTTGTGGGGGGTGCGGGGAGGACTTTACATCTCAGAGAAAACAAGTAGTGATTCTATAGCATCTCACTACACTGATGGACAGTGACTGTAATGGGGTTCGTGGGGGGGACCTGATGAAGGGGGTAGTTTAATAACCATAATATTGCACATGTAATTTTATATTAATGGTACCAAAATAAATTATTAAAAAATGCATTAAGGCCCTAAATGTAAGGCATAAAACTAAAACTCTTAGAAGAAAATATAGGCAGGATTCTCTTGAACATCTGCGTGAGTAATTTTTTTCTGCATATTTCTCCCAGGCAAGGGAAACAAAAAGGAAAAGTAAGCAATTGAGACTACATCAAACTTAAAATCTTCTGCACAGCAAAGGAAACCATCAATAAATTGAGAAGGCAGCCTTCTCTATAGGATAACATATTTGCAAATGATATATCTGATAAGGGACTAATAACTCATACAACCTAATACTTATAAGACAAATAACCCAGTTTAAAAAATGTTCTGCTGACCTGAATAGAGACTTTTCCAAAGAAGATATTCATATGGTCAACAGGCAAATGAAAATATGCTTAACATCACTAATCATTATGGAAATGCAAATCAAAACCACAATTAGATATGAACTCACACCAATAAGAATGGCCAGTATCTAAAAGTCAAGAAATGCAAATATTGGTGAGGATGTGGTGAAAAGGGAACCCTTGTGTGATGTTAGTGGGAATGTAAATTGGTGCAGCCACTGTGGAAATCAGTATGGATGTTTCTCAAAAAACTAAGAATAATAGTACCATACAACCCAGCAATTCCACTTCTACGAATTTGCCTGAAGAAAACAAAGTCTTTGATTTAAAAAGATATATGCAATCCTATATTTAGCCCTACATTATTTATAACAACCAAGATAATGGAAGCAACCAAAGTGTCCATCAATAGATGAAAGAGTAAAGAAGAGGTGGTACATATACACAATGTAATATTATTCAGCCACGAAAAGGAAAGAAATATTGCAGTTGCAATAACTTGGATGGAGCCAGAAGGTGTTATGCTAAGTGAAATAAGCCAGGCAGAGGTAGACAAATTACACATGATTTTACTTGTATGTGCAACCTAAAAAAATGAAACAAAGCATAATAAACAAAGAAAACAGAAATGGAGTCATAGACACAGAGAAGAAACTGATGTTTACATGGGGGAGAGTTTGGGGTGGATGGGTAAAATTGGTCAAAGGGATAAACAGGCACAAATTCTCAATTATAATATAAACTGGTCATGAGGATGAAAGTACGGCATTCAGAATATACTCGATAATATTGTAATATCTTTGTTGAAAGATAATAACTACACTCATTGGGGTGAGCATTTAACAATGTAGATTACTATCAAGCCACTATGTTGTATACTTGAAACCAATCTAATATTGTTTATCAACTATAGTTCAATAAAAGTGGTAATGGCTGAAAACTTCCAAAATTTGTAGAGATATATGGACATCCAGGTACTTGAAGCTCAAAAATCCACAATTTCAACCAAAAGAAGACTTCACCAAGGCACAGTGTAATCAAGCTTCCAAAAATCAAAGCCAAAGAAAGAATTTTGAAAGCAGCAAGAGAAAATACATGAATCACATACTTGGGAACCACTAAAAAGGATATCTCTGGATTTCTTAGCAGAAGCTTTGCAGGTCAGGACAGAGTGGGATGATCCATTTTAAGTGCTGGTAGAAAAAACTACCAACTAAGATTGTTTACTTACAAAACCATCCTTCAAAATGAAGGAGGAAGACTTTCACACCAAACAAAACCTGAGGGTGTTTATCACAAGGTAACTGCCTTGCATGTAATATTGAAAAGAATTATTCAAGATAGAACAAAAAGATGTTAATTATTAACATGAAACCTATGAAAGTAAAAGAAATCACTGGTAATGGTTAGTATATATACCAATTCAAAATACTCGAATACTTTAGTGATAGTGTATGAAATGTTTCTAAGTCTAGTATAAATGTTAAAAGACAAAGTATTAAAAACAACTGTAGCTAAATTAATTTGTTATTGGATACACTATAAAATATGCAAATTTCAAAATCAAAAACATAAAATGTTGTAGGGGGAAAGAGGGTAGTGTTTTGTATGCATTTGAAGTTAACTTCTTACCAGATTAAAAGTGAATATTATAAATATAAGATATAGTATGTAAGCTCCATGGTAACCACACAGATAAAAACCTATGAGTTCATATCAAAATGCAATTCATTTTATTCAATTCTGACTACAACATTGGGAAATAGGACATATACTACCTCCATTTTATAAATATGCTGACATAAATTAGGGACTTGACTAATAACGCCAAAAATTGATGAACTTAGGAGTCATATGTCTTTATAACACTCTCCATTTTTAACTTGTTACTAATATCAGTGGCCTTTGTATGTTAGGTCTCTTCTAGACAACAATGAAATACCCAAAAGACGTCATCTTCCTATATATTATTATAACTTTTATTCATGTAACATCTTTAGCACCTACTGTGGTCAAGCACAAGGGTAAGCAGTAGTTTATGAATATGAGTAAACATGGCCCTTCTCCCCAGGGCCTTAGAGTCTAGGAGAGTAAAATATTTTTAATAATATGGATGGTGCTATCTAATTATATGAGAGAATTTAAATTGAAACCTTCCCTATCATGTGACATACAGGGGACAGATTCATGATCATACCATGAAGGGTGAGCCTGATAAAGGTTAGGAGAAATGAGAAAATATAGGCATATTCTTTAAATAGTTCTTTTTATCCTTTACAAGCTTGACATATTTAATAGTTTTAATTAAAGAAAAAATAAAAGAAACTCAGTGGATATTTCTCTGAGAAGAGAATGGGACCAATGACGATATCATTTAATAAATACTTTGTTCAATGATAACAAACTTAGGTCCTTCAGAAATAGTAAGCCCTCAACTATCATAGCATTCTTAAACGTCTCATTGCCATGGTAAACCTTAAAGCCTGGGCAAGGTAGAAGAACAAAATTCAGATGAAACAGAAAGTATTGAAGCTCACGAGATTGTGGATTTGGAATGCTGTGTTAGGTGTAAAGTAGTAAAGAGTGTTTGGGCTTCTAAAAAGTCAAGTGATAAAGATAAATGTAGTAAAGTCTTTATTAGGAGAAAGTTCTTCCATCCTATTTCAAAAATTAATTGCCATGAAAGTCATCTGTGTTATAACTCCAAGTTTATATGGTACATTCTGCATAGAATTTTATAACAGGTACATGATTATAAAGTAAATTAATTATAACAATTCTGAGAAAAAGTCCCTCAAGTCTATGTATGTTGGTAATTAATGACCAGAATCTTACATATCAAATAGGCATCTCAAAATTAACATGGCCAAAACCAATCTTTTAATTTCCACTCCACGAGCTTGTCCAGTCCTGATCCTTGCTAGTTAGTTACTCAGACCCAAAATTCCCATCATCCCCAACAGCTCTCATCAAACCATAAAGGAAAACAGCAAGGGGGAAGAAAAGAACAAAGAAACTAGTAATAGCCATAAAACAATTAACAAAATTGTATAATATATCATTACCTACCAATCATTACATTAAATGTAGATGTATCAAATTCTGAAATCAAAAGAATGATAGTGGCTGAATGGATGAAAAACAAGACACTATTACATTATTTATAAAGCTGTAGTATTTAAAACCTATGGCACTAGCAAAAAAATAGACACATAAACCAATGGAACAGAATCAAGAGCCCAGAAATAAACCCATGAATTTACAGTCAATAAATCTTCAACAAAGTTGCCAAGAATACTCAATGGGAAAATGACAATCTCTTTAATAAATGTTGCTGGACAATGTGGATATCCACATGAAAAAGAATGAAATCGGACCTTTATCTTACACATTTCACTAAAGTTAATTGAAAATGGATTAATGACTTAAACATAAGACCTGAAACCATAAAAACCCTAGAAGAGAGCATAGTAAAACTCCTTGGCTTTGGTCTTGGCAAGAAGTTTTTGGATTTCACACCAAAATACATGCAGCAAAAGCAAAAATAAACAAGTGGGATGACATCAAACTAAAAAATTTCTGAACAGCAAAGGAAGTAATCAACACAATGATAAAGTTACCTATGGAATGAGAGAAAATATTTGCAAACCATATATCTGATAATTGGTTGTTCTCCAAAATATATATGGAATTTATACAACTCAATAGCAAAATAACAGATACCCTCATTAAACATTTTCAAAGGATCTGAATAGACATTTATCAAAAGAAGACATATAAATGGCCAAAAACAGGTATATGGAAAGACGCTCAACCTCACTAATTATCAGGGAAATGTGAATCAAAACCACAATGAGATAATACACAGAACTGTCAGGATTGCTCTTATCAAAAAGTCAAAATATAACAAATGTTGTTGAGGTTGTGGAGCAAAGAGAACCCTTATATACTGTTGGTGGTGGTTTAAATTGGTACAGCCATTTTGGAAGTTCCTAAAAAAAATAAGAATAGAACTACCGTATGATCTAGCAATTCCATTTTGGGGTATATATCCAAAGGAAATAAAATCTGAATCTCAAAGAGCTATCTACATTCCTTTGTTCATTGCAGCATTATTCACAGCCATAAAAATATGGAAACAACCTATATGACTATCAGTGGATTAATGGATAAAGAAAAATTGGTATATACATATAATGGAATAGTATTCAGTCTTTAAACATAAAGAAATCCAGACATTTGCAATAACCTGGATGTACCAAGAGAAGACTGGGCTAAGTGAAATAAGTCAGACAGAGAAAGACAAACCTTCATGATCTCACTTGTATATGGAATCTAGAAAAATTGAAATGTCATACTCATGGTAATGTTAGTTACTATTAGTTGCAGGGTGGAATATAGGAGAAATGTAACATATTTATATACAATACACAATGGGAAAATGATAATCTCTTTAATAAATGTTGCTGGAAATGTTTTAAGATGAGTGAGTTATGGAGAACTAATGTACAGCATGATGACTATAATTAATAAAAATGTATAACTGAAATACTAAGAGAATAATCTTGTGCTCATACCACAGAAAAAATGGTAACTATGTAAAGTAATGGATATATTAATTAACTTGATTGTGGTCATCATTTCACAATGTGTATGTATATCAAAATATCATAGTGTACACCTTCGATATATATAATTTTTATGTACCTACCATACCTTAATAAAGCTAGAATATAAATACATAAAATAAAATATTTAATCCACTAATATAAAGACAGTCAACAATGGACATTATATGTTGAAAAAAAAGTCAATTCATCAAGAACATGTAACAGTTATAAACATATACACCTAACAAGAGAGTTCCAAAATATAGGAAGTAAAAAATGACAACTGAAGGAAAACATGCACAGTTCTACAATAATAGTTGGAGATTTCACTACCCCACTTTCAATAATAGGAAGAACAATCAAGAGATAAAGAAGGACATTACATAATGATAAAAGGGTCAATCCAACAAGAAGATATAACCATTATAAATATCTATGCACTCAACACAGGAGCACCTTCATATGTGGAAAAAAATACTAACAGAATTAAAAGGAGAAATAGAAGGCAATGCATTCGTTCTAGGAGACTTCAACACACCACTCTCTCTGAAGGACAGATCAACCAGACAGAAAATAAGTAAGGAGACAGAGGCACTGAACAACACATTAGAACAGATGGACCTAACAGGCATCTACAGAACTCTACACCCAAAAGCAGCAGAATACACATTCTTCTCAAGTGCACATGGAACATTTTCAAGAATAGATCATATACTGGGCCACAAAAAGAGACTCAGTAAATTCAAAAAGACTGAAATTGTACCAACCTGTTTCTCAGACCACAAAGGTATGAAACTGGAAATAAATTATGCCACGAAAACAAAAAAATCCCACAAACATATAGAGGCTTCACAACATGCTCCTAAATAACCAATGGGTTAAGGCCCAAATAAAAGCAGAGTTCAAGCAATATATGGCGACAAATGATAACAATAATTCAACACAGCAAAATCTGTGGGATGCAGCGAAGGCCGTGCTAAGAGGAAAGTATATTGCAATACAAGCCTACCTTGGGAAAGAAGAACAATCCCATATGAGCAGTCTAAACTCACAATTAATGAAACTATAAAAAGAACAAATGAGACCCAAAGTCAGTAGAAGGAGGGACATAATAAAGATTAGAGCATAAATAAATAAAATCAAGAAGAATAAAACAATAGAGAGGATCAATGAAAACAAGAGCTAGTTCTTAGAGAAAATAAACAAAATAGATAAACCCTAGCCAGACTTAGCAAGAAAAAAAGAGAGTCTACTCACATAAACAGAATCAGAAATGAGAAAGGACTACGGACACCACAGAAGTACAAAGAACTATTATGGAATATTATGAAAGATTATATGCTAACAAACTGGATAACCTAGAAGAAATTGACAACTTTCTAGAAAAATACAACCTTCCTAGGCTGACCCAGAAAATCTGAACAGACAAATTACCACCCATAAAATTGAAGTGGTAATCAAAAGCCTACCTAAGAACAAAATGCCTGGACCAGATGGCTCCACCACTGAATTTTATCAAACACTTAGGGAAGACCTAATACTCATCCTCCTTAATGTTTTCCAAGGAGTAGAAGAAGAGGGAATACTTCCAAACTATTTCTATGAGAACAGCATCACTCTAATACCAAAACTGGGCAAAGACCTCACCAAAAAAGAAAATTACAGACCAATATCCCTGATGAACATAGATCCAAAAATACTCAACAAAATATTAGCAAACTGAATTAAAAAAGACATCAAAAGGATCATACACCATGATCAAGTGGGATTCATCCCAGGGATGCAAGGATGGTACAACATTTGAAAATCCATCATCATCATCCATCGCATCAACAAAAAGGAGGACAAAAACCACATGATCATCTCCATAGATGCTGAAAAAGCATTTGACAAAATTCAACATCCATTCATGATAAAAAGTCTCAACAAAATGGGTATAGAGGGCAAGTACCTCAACATAATAAAGGCCATATATGACAAACCCACAGCCAACATCATATTTAACAGCAAGAAGCTGAAAGCTTTTCCTTTAAGATCTGGAACAAGACAAGGCTGCCCACTCTCCCCACTTCTATTCAACATAGTACTGGAGGTCCTAGCCACGGCAATCAGACAACACAAAGAAATAAAAGGTATCCAGATTGGCAAGGAAGAATTTAAACTGTCCCTGTTTGCAGATGACATGATATTGTACACAAAAAACCCTAAAGAATCCACTCCAAATCTACCAGGTCTAATATCTGAATTCAGCAAAGTTGAGGGATATGAAATTAATATGCAGAAATCTGTGGCATTCCAATACACTAACAATGAACTAGCAGAGAGAGAAATCAGGAAAATAATCCCATTCACAGTTGCATCAAAAAGAATAAAATACTTAGGAATAAACATAACCAAGGAAGTGAAAGAGCTATACTCTGAAAACTACAAGACACTCATGAGAGAAATTAAAGAAGATACCAATACATGGAAACACATCCCATGCTCATGGATAGGAAGAATTAATATTGTCAAAATGGCCATCCTGCCTAAAGCAATCTACAGATTCAATGCAGTTCCTATCAAAATACCAACAGCATTCTTCAATGAACTAGAGAAAATCATTCTAAAATTCATATGGAACCAAAAAAGACGCCAAATAGCCAAAGGAATCCTGAGAAGGAAGAATAAAGCTGGGGGGATTATGATCCCCAACTTCAAGCTCTACTACAAAGCCACAGTAATCTAGACAATTTGGTACTGGCACAAGAACAGATGCATAGATGAATGGATCAGATTGGAGAGCCCTGATATAAACCCTACCATATATGGTCAATTAATATATGGTAAAGGAGCCATGGACATACAATGGGGAAATGACAGCCTCTTCAACAGCTGGTTTGGGAAAACTGGACAGCTACATGCAAGAGAATGAAACTGGATTATTGTTTAACCCCATACACAAAAGTAAACTCAAAATGGATTAAGGACCTGAGTGTAAGTCATGAAACCATAAAACTCTAAGAGGACAACATAGGCAAAAATCTCCTGAATATAAGCATGAGCAACTTCTTCCTGAACACATTTCCCTGCTCAAGGGAAACAAAAGCAAAAATGAACTCATGGGACTACATCAAACTAAAAACTTCCTGTACGGCAAAGGACACCATCAACAGAACAAAAAGGCATCCTACACTATGGGAGAATATATTTGTAAATGACATATCCGACAAGGGGTTAACATTCAAAACATATAAAGAACTTACAGTCCTCAACACCGAAAAAACAAATAACCCAATTAAAAAATGGGGAGAGGATATAAAGAGACAGTTCTCCAAAGAAGAAATTCAGATGGCCAACAGACACATGAAAAGATGCTCCACATCACTAATCATCAGGAAAATGCAAATGAAAACCACTATGAGATATCACCTCACACCAGTAAGGATGACCACCATCCAATAGACTAAGAAGAACAAATGCTGGCGAGGATGTGGAGAAAAGGGAACCCTCCTACACTGCTGGTGGGAATGCAAGCTAGTTCACCCATTGTGGAAAACAATATGGAGGTTCCTCAAAAAACTAAAAATAGAAATACCATTTGACCCCGGAATCCCACTCCTAGGAATTTACCCAAAGAATACAACTTCTCAGATTCAAAAAGACATAGCACCCCTATGTTTATTGCGGCACTTTTTACAATAGCCAAGAAATGGAAGCAACCTAAGTGTCCATCAGTAGATGAATGGATAAAGAAGATGTGTGTGGATAAAAGGAGAGTTCCTGTGGCCAGGATTCTCACCTGGCCCTGGTTGATTAGCTCACTGCACACCTGTGGGCAATACATGGTTGTTAACTCTATATAAAGAGCTCCACCCACTGCTCTGGGAGCGACAGGGTGGCAGGGCTGCAAGGCTTCAGGAAAGCAGAGCAAAGGCTGGAGTGATGACAGTGCCGAGGACAAAGGCCCAGAGGATTGCTGTGCGTGATGACTGTGAAGAGAGGCCCAGAGGACAGCTGTGTGGGATGACTGTGCAGAGAGGCCCAGAGGACAGCTGTGCAGACAGAAGGGCCCAGAGGTAGAGACCGGCTTGCTGCATACAGACTCACTCTGAGTGAACGGGGTTTTGGTGACTGACCTGCCACCGTGGAAATAAAGTTGGGTATAATCCTTTCACCCCATGAACCTTTTACTGTCAATTTCTTCTGTCACATTGAATCTATAGTGAACTTGCCTGGGGCTGAAACTCATTGGCAAGACAATGTGGTACATATACACAATGGAATACTATTCAGCCTTAAGAAAGAAACAAATCCTACCATTTGCAACAACATGGATGGGGCTGGAGGATATTATGCTCAGGAAATAAGCCAGGCAGAGAAAGACAAGTGCCAAATGATTTCCCTCATTTGTGGAGTATAACGGTGAAGCAAAATTGAAGAAACAAAATAGCAGCAGACTCAGAGACTAGTGGTTACCAAAGGGGAGGGTTGTGGGAGGGCAGATGGGGAGGGTGGGAGAAGGGGATTGAGGGGTACTATGTTTAGTATACATGGTGTGTTGAGTCATTGGGAAAATATTGTAGCACAGAGAAGGCAAATAGTGAATCTGTGGCATCTTACTATACTGAAGTACAGTGACTGCCTTGGGGTATGGGTGGGGACTTGATAACATGGGTAATTGTAGTAACCACATTGTTTTTCCATGTGAAACCTTCATAAGAGTGTATATCAATAATACCTTAATAAAAAATTAAAAAAATATATTGTTAAGCATGTTGTTACTACCAAAAGAAGTCTACGGATTCAATGTAATATCTATCAAAATCCCAACAATATTATTTGTATAAATAGAAACTTCCATCCTGAAATTTACATATAATCTTAAGGCAACCCAATGAATCAAAACAGACAAAAGAAGAAAGTTGGAAGTCTCACACTTCCTGATTTCTAAACTTACAAAACTACAGTAATCAAAACTGTGGTATAAACACAAAATCTAATGATATGAAAGAAAGAGTCCAGAAATAAACCCTCCCATATATGCTCAAATAATTTTTGGGAAGAGTGCCAAGATCATTCAATGTTAAAAAGTTGGTCTTTTCAACAAATGGTGTTGGGAACACTGGATATGCATATTCTAAAGAATGAAGTTGGCCCTTACCTTATACTATATACAAAAATTAACTCAAATGGATTAAAAACCTAAACCTAAAAAGCTAAAACTATAAAAACCTTAGAAGAAAATTAATGGGATAAGTTTTGTGACATTGAATTTGGCAATGATTTACTAGGTATGACACCAAAAACAGAGGAAACATAAGTAAAAATAGATAAATTAGACTACATCAAAATTTAAAAATTCTGGTCATCAAAATACAACCAACAGAGTCAAAAGACAACCTATGGAATGGGAGAATATACTCATAAATCATACACCTCATAAATGTCAATTATCCAGAATATATGAAGATTCTTACAGCTCAACAACAAAAGGACAAACACCCAATTAAAAAATGGGCAAATGACTTGGATAGACATATCTCTAAAGAATTATATGAATGGCCAGCAAGCACCTGCAAAGATGGTGAACATCATTAGTCAATAGAGAAATGCAAATGAAGACCATAGTGAGATAACACTTGATGCCTACTAGGATGTCCTAAAAGGAAGGAAGGAAGGAAGGAAGGAAGGAAGGAAGGAAGGAAGGAAG
>JAQQAC010016209.1:58201721-58223290 GCA_029783875.1 Phataginus tricuspis | reverse complement strand
AAAAAAAAGAATTGTTTAAAACTGTACTTTTCAGTTAGTATACAGTTGACATTTTAATAACATTGGTTTGAACTGCATAGGTCCATTTATATGTGGATTTTTTCAATACATATTTTGGAAAATTTTTTGGAGATTTGTGACAATTATAAAAAACATTTTCTCTAGCTTACTTTATTGTAAGAATACAGTATATAATATATATAACATACAAAATATGTGTTAATTGACTATGTTTTCAGTGAGGCTTCCAGTCAACAGTAGACTATTAATAGGTAAATTTTGGGGAGTAAAAAGGATTTTCAACTGTGTGGGTGGTTGGTGTCCCTAATCCCCACATTGTTGAAGGGTCAACTATGATTTTTCTTCTAAAGAAACAAACTAATCAGTTGATTTTATATTAAATTTTATTTAGTTACTATTTTATAATGCTTTTGCTTGGGAAAATTCTTAGTTGTCCACATAGGTCCAGTTCATCACAGAATCCATAGCACCCTGGGCCTCCACCCCTTAAATGCCTATAGTGCACTATATTTACTGTAACAGCCAAAAATGCCCCCACACTTTTCCACATACCTCCAACCAGGTACTCAATTCTTATTCTACTTGAGAATGACATACCATAAAAATGGACAACTAGATATGATTCTTAAACTAGAGTATTTGATTTTATACATTTCTAATTTTGTAAGTTAGATACATTTAAATTATCTTAAATATTTTGTCAATTCATTTGTTTTACTATTTTATTGATATATAACATACATACTCTACTCAAGAATTAAGTTGTGAAGAGTACAACTTGATAAATTTTTACCTATATATACACTCATATAATCGCCATTCAGATTAAGATTTTGAACATTTCCAACACCTCAGAAATCTCCTTCATGCTCCTTCCCAACCAACCTCCTCTCGGATGTAACCTCTAATCTGACTTCTATCACCATAGATTAGTTTTGCCTATTTTTTACCCTCATAAAAAAGAATTGTAATGCAGTTTTATGTAAGCTCTTTACTCAATATCTTTTTTCCAGATTCACTCATGTTGATGCATGTTTCAGTTGTTCATTCCTTTTTACTGCTATTGGTTATTCCTTTTTATCACAGTTGTTTATCTATTCACCAATTGAAGGATACTCATGTTGTCACCAATTTTTTTCTATTATGAATAAAGCTGCTTGAACAATCTCATACATGTATTTTGTCACACACACATACTCATTTCTCTTGGGTATATAACTAGGAGTAGAATTGCTGAGTGATATGGTAGGCATATATTTAAGTAGATAGTCCCAGTTTTCCAAAGCAGTTGCATAATTCTACACTCCCGCCAAGATCTATTCATCAAAATGCACCATAAAAGGAAGGAAAAAGGAAATCCACAGTCTGGTAGAAAATATTCAACAAAGAACTAGTGTCCAAAATGTATAAAGCATTCCTACAAATCAATACAGAAATAAAAGGCAAAAATTCCAATTCTCTTTTAGCGGACAAAAGCCTTGACTATTTCACAAGGAAGGTACCTAAATGACCAGTAAACTCATGAAAAGGTGCTCAATATCATTAGTAATCAGGGGACCGCAAATTAAAATCACAGTAAAATACCACTACACACTAACTAGTTAAAATGTAAACTTTGACAATATCAAATATTTTAAAAGGCTTATGAAGTTGGGCTTATAAAAGATATTTCTAATTACTTGTTATTATCCAGCCCTTTTACCCCAATATTGTGAAGTAGGTATTATTTCCTCTATTTTGCAGATGAGGAAACTTAGGTTGAGAGTGTATGATTTTCCAAAGTGATTTTTAACTATTAAATGACACAGATGAGGTCTAAACCCTGAAAATTGGACCACAGATCCTTCTCTTTTTCACCTTTGCCTACCCTTTGGCCCAGACAGAAGAAAGCTTTCAGCTCTGTATTACTTTGGAAAATTGTTGGCATATATTTTTAAGATTAGCAAAGTGTGGTGCAAACATGGCAACAAGCTCTGTACCAGACTAAAAAAATTCCTGAAACAATGAGAATATCCAAATTTCTACTCATTTGTAATATTAGACTATGCAATGTCACAAGCAGTCTCATTTAGACTGTCCAAGAATGTTACCTATTAAAAATACTCACAATTTAATAACAAGCATAGTTAACCATCAACAGGGTCCTGGCAGCGAAGTGTCACACATCTGTAGGCAGCACGATATTATGGTATAATAGAGTGGAAAGGACCCAAGTTTGGAGTCAGGTGGACTGAGCCTGGAGCTTAGTTTTGCTACTTACTAGTTGAATGAGTATAACCATAGACAAGGTACTTAATCTCTCTTAAGTTTTATTTTATTTATTTATAAAGCAATACTACCTATCACATAGAATTATAAAGATTGAGATAAAAGCCAGATTAGATAATTGAGATAATTATGCAGAGAAAGTTACAAGCCAAATTGTTACCTGGGCTTCAAGGATAGGTAACAAATATTTTCATCTAAATAGTTATTGTTGTTGTTTTTAATCTTCTTGTAATCTTGGAAAATTAAGTCTTGCCTTTCACTTCTGCTTCCAGTTCCACTTGTCCTATACAGACAAGGAGCGCTATGAAAATGAAGAGAGACCTGAAGTTCAGAAGCAAATTCTCGTTGATATGGCCAAGAAGCTACCAGTTTACACAAGAACTGGGTGTGGAGGTCAGTTCATCCAAAATCGGCTCAGGAAGCAGATCAGCGAGGATCTCAGAAAGGCTAAGTCATGCATATTCTCAGGCTAGCCTTTTTCCTCTCCTTTTTGGAAAAACACTATGGAGTTTTTTCTCAACATTTTATTATAAAAAATTTCAAACATACTGCCAAGATGGAGGAATTATATAATGAACATCTGGAATACCCACTACTGGAATCTACCACTAACATTCGACTATACTGTTTTATCACATACCTGTCCACAAATCCATCACTCTACCCATCAAGCCAACTTATTTTTTGATACATTTCAAAATAGTAGCAGATATCAGTACATCCACCTAAATATTTTACCATTTTGGAGGGTTAAATTTACATACTAAAACATGCCCAAATCTTGAGTGTACCATTCAGTGTTTCAACAAATGTACACACCTGTGTAAACAAAACCTCTGTAAACATTACTACACATCAGAAAGTTCTCTCATGCTCCTTCTCAATCCCACCACCACAGTCTCCAAGGACAGCCACTATTCTGATAGTTCTCCAAAATAGATTAGTTTTACCTGCTCTAGAATTTTATATAAGCTGATTATACAGAGTGCACTGTTGTGTCTGGCTTCTATTATTCAGTATAATGTTTTGAGACTCATCACACTGTTGTGTATTTCACTCCTTTTATTGCTGAATAGAATTTCATTGTATGGATATATCATAGTTTGTTTACCCATCCAGTAGTTGATGCACATTTGGGTTATTTCCAGTGCTTATCTATTATCAGTATATCTTCTATGAATATTCTTGCACAAGTCTTTGTGCAGAAATATGCCTTAATTTTTCTTGGCTAAATATCCACGGTGGAGTTTTACTCTTAGCTTTCATCTGCATGAGTAGAATGATACAAGCTGAACCAATTCTCTACCTCTTAAAGTTTGAAAACCAGGGCTCTTTTGGTAACTCATCCTAATGTTTCTAGTAAGGAATATCACATTTCAAGGCTTTGGGAATTATATTGTTAAACATTTCTATTCATCTCTTGATTATTTATTCAACAAATGTTTATTAAGATCCCATGTGACAATTGGGGAAATTTTAATATGGTCTGGGAATTAAATGATATTAAGGACTTATTGTTAATTTTGTTAGAGTAATAATGTCATGGTGGTTATGATTTTTTTTAATTTTCACACATACTGAGATATACAGACAGGAAATTATCTATATAATTTCTAACAGTAGTACACAGAATGATGTGATAGAGCAGAAGTTACAAACTAGAGGCATATGGGATGAAACGAGCCCAGAGATATATTTTGTTTGATATATAATGTATGTTTTAAATTTGTTACTAATTTTTAACAATTAGAATATTTCCTCATGAAAATACATATTTCTGGCTTCTCTTCAAAACTCAGACACTCTGGCAGCATTCAATCTGCATTTCCACATGGCAGAAAATTAGCTAGAGATGATCTCGTTAAACAGGGTTATATATTCTCAGGTTCTCCTCGTCTCTAACTGGCTGCTTTACTCACTACACACTATTCCCTGGACGCTTGAAGCACTTGTTTGCAGCCACCGTGATAGAGTAATAAAGAGGACTTCTCTGAGGAAATGTCATTTAATCTGAGAAGTAATTAGCCATGCAAAGAGCAGAGGGGCTAGCATCCGAGGCAGAAGGAACTGCAAGTATAAAAGGCCCTGAGACAGGAGCAAGCTTGCAGTATTAGAAGAACAGACAGCCAGCCCGTATGATTGGAATATATGGAAGGTGGAGAGTGGTATAAGTTAATGTTGAAGAGGCAGGCAAAGGCCAGATGACAGAGGCCATGGTAAGGAATTTGGATTTTATTCTAAGGGTGTTGTAAATCCACTGAAGGTTCTAAGTGAAGAGCAATATGATCTGATTTTCATTTTAACAAATCACCTGGCTATCCTTTAGAGAGTATATTGCAGGGATCAAGAATGGAAGCAGAGTAAATTAGGCAGCTCTTGCAGTCGTCTAAGTGAAAGATGATGGTGGATTAAACCGGACAGTGGCATTTACCTTATTTTTAAAAGCATGCTGAGTACCCAAATATGCATGTCCCTTTCCCTTCCTCCTTGCTTCAGTTATACCCATGCTTGGGTGGCCTGCCCATTGCTAGAAATGAACATGAACTCTGCTGTATTAGCAGCCCATTATCTTGAGTCAGTTATGTGTCCTTAATGTACACTTAAGATTAAATTATTATATTAGCTCAAATTATTCATAATTTTAGTTGCTACACTTAATAATAGCATTAAACGCAGTTATTTCTATCAATGAATGCAGAGAAAATGAGAGGGAAAGTAGAATGCCTTTCATTTAAGGGAAATGAAAGGAAGGAGAGAGTTTTAAATATATATACAACTTGCAGAATGAAGAGAACCCTGAACTAAGGGGTCAGAAAACTGGGCTGGTAACAGCCTTGCCACTCACTTGCTGTGTGACCTTGTATAAGTCACTTGATATGACTCAGGTCTTTGCTTCCTTTATCTGTGAAGTGGCCAATTGAACTAATTGTTCTAGAATGTCTATTCTGTTTTTGAAATTCTTACTCTAAGAATGACTCTCTTTACCATGCTTTAGTTTTACCCACTCCATACAATCCAACCTCTGGAGATAGGAGATAAATTATGAATCCTCATTTTCAGATAGGAAAGTTTTCAGATAGTAAACAGAGGCTAAATTATTGCCCCAAGATGATTCAAGCAGTTGACAGTATAGTTTGTTTTATAATACAAAATCTTATGATCAGATATCCAGATTCATGAACCTTACCCCTTACCTTCATTCCTCAAAAAGTGCTTTCAAGAATGATCCAAAGGAAAAAATAATTACATACTACAATTTTCTTATGTGATCTGCCTTTTTCTTGGTAACTTGAAATGAGATGAGTTTGACTAGCTTTAATCAGTGTACAAACAATCTAGATAGGCTAGTAAGATATATGACATCATACTGAGCCCTAACCAGTGCTAACCACCTTATTTTTCCTGTAGCTGTAAGATTCTGTGACCGGTGCCATTTGATCAAGCCAGATCGCTGCCACCACTGTTCTGTCTGTGCCATGTAAGTGACAGCCATATTTCCCCTGGACTGAGCTTTTTGCCACTGATGGTTGCCTAGACAACAAAGTGACTGATCTTAACATGTAACCATGCCTAGATAAGAACATTTCCTTTCAATCATAGTGAGCACGTGCCAAACACCCTCACAGGAATAATGATAAGTCAAACTATTCTAAAGATAGGAAAGAGAAATAAAACCCCATTTTAAAAATAAATGTTTTATTTTAGAACAGTTTTAGATGTATAAAATTATTGTGAAGATAGTTTTCATATGTCCCACATCCAGTTTCCTTTATTGTTAACTGTCTTACATTATGGTGCATTTGTTACAATTAATGAACCAATATTGATACATTATTTTAAACTGGAGTTCTTACTCTATTTAGATTTCCTGTTTCTCCCTACATCCTTGTCCTGTTCCATGATCACATACAGGATGCCACATTACATTTAGTTGTCATGTCTTTTGGGGCTTCTCTTAGCTGTGACAGTTTCTCAGACTTTACTTATTTTTAACAACCTTAACAGTTTTTATGATTAATGGTCAGGTATTTTATAGAATGTCCCTCATATGGGATGTATCTGATATTTTTCTCATGATTAGACTTGGGTACATGTTCTGGGGAGGAAGACCATAAAGGTAAAGTGCCATTCTCATCATATCCTATCAAAGGTCCGTACTATAAACATGACATCACTGTGATGTTAATCTTGATCATCTGGCTTAGATAGTGTTTGTCAGATTTCTCCACTGTAAAGTTACTCTCCCCCGCCCATTCCATACTGTATTCTTTGGAAGGAAGCCACTTATGTACAGCCCACACTAAAGGAATGAGGAGTTATGTTCCCCATCCTTGAAGGCAGAATATCTATATCTACATAAATTATTTGGAATTCTTCTGCAAGGGAGATTTGTCTCTTCTCCTTCATTTATTTATTTATTAAATCATTTATTTATATCAATATGTAGGCATGGATAATCATTTTATATTTTTATTTATAGTCCAATACTACTAAATTTTGTTATTCAAATTGCTCCAGCTTTGTAAAAACCCATTTTTATGTTAATAAATATAATCTTCATGTCTTGTTTCTTGGGTGCTTTTTCCACCCACATTTCTCTTACCGTTGATTCAAACACAGGCTTGTCAAAAATTTAGAAATAGCTGGAGTAAAACCAAAAAATCACCAAAGTAGTAATTAGTAAAAGTTTGTTGTGTACACACCAAAAAGGCAGTTTGCAAACCAGGAGGACTCATATGGAAACATGGAATGAGTTTCGGGAGTATGTTATAAAGCAGCTTATATAGTGAGAAGGCAGTAACTGTTTAATCTTCACAGTGATTGGTTATAGTATTAAAATTTTGTTAAATGATAGAGAATTGGTTAGTGGTTAATTCGGTCAGTGGTCACCTCATATCAACCTTGGGAAACAGTTAAATTTTATGATTTCCAGAGGCGTTAGCAAGAAATGAGCTAGGTGAGGGTAGCCTTGCAAAATAAGCTAAATTAAACTTAGTTTGTCTGCCTAAACTGGTTTTGTCTGCTCATGGAATTTTCAAGGCTGGTCTCTATTTGTTTTTTTTTTTTTTTTTAATTTTAACAGGCTGTGGCCATATGTTTTCTTCTGTATGTTTATTAAACTGACTATTAAGCAAAATGAGGGGAGAGATCCTGGACCTTTTCTCTGAATCAGTATCCTAGAGTTCACGATCCCTTTTACAGATTGGACTTCCAGGCATGTAACTTGCTGCAGCATGATCCTATAAAGTGTTGTGATTGGCTCGTCCTAGGAATAACTGAGGTCACAATAGTAATGGAGTAGCTATAGTGGGAATCTAGGAATGAGTGCACTAGTACCATGTAAAAATACTGGTGACACCTTGAGTTCAATGATAAGGTGTTGCTTTATTTCTGTTGCCCCACTTATCACAGTGTATTTTGTTCCTTTTATAGGTGTGTATTAAAAATGGACCATCACTGCCCTTGGTATGTCCCTTTGATTCATTTCTCTCCTCTAAAAGGGTCAAAGTTGATTAATATGCCTATTTTTCTAAGCCTGTTTCTGCTATAATAATTCACTGGGCTTTGTATTTGTGTGAAGGACAGGGGAGGCATAACATTTTAAGGCAAGACTAAATATTCCACCAAAGGCATGGTAGTGAATTCCCGGGGTCACAAAGCCAATGGTGTCTTGTCCATTAGCTTTAGTAATTGGGCATACTAATGAAATAGAACACAAAACATTACACAACTCAGTTCTATCTTTAGCTATCTTGATGTTTGAAATATTCTAAATTGTTAAATGCAGAAGTTCTACAAATTTTGTATGTCTGACCTAGAGAACTTCTGAAATCATCTAACTACAAAGAGAACATCCCACACTGCACTAAGTGTAGCTGTTGAAATTATAAAAGGTTTTCAGCATACAAGATCCAAGTTTGCTTGGGTGTGTCAGAAACCAGTTCACAACTATTAGGTAGGCCACGTATCTCTGTGCCTGTAAATGGAAGGAGAAACAAGTGAGACATTAACTTGTTTTTCCAGCCTGTTCCTATTAAGGGACTTCTATTTCTGTTGAGTTTATACACAACACATAATGAAGCAGCAGGAGTAACATAACTTCTGTGCTTAGTTCACTTATGTTTCAGTGTGTTCTCAATTAATGGGTCTCGATTGCAAATTAGTTTTTCTTTTTCTTATTTCTTTTTTTAGGGTTAATAACTGCATTGGATTTTCCAACTACAAATTCTTCCTTCAATTCTTAGCTTATTCTGTTCTCTACTGCCTGTACATTGCTACAACAGTCTTCAGCTATTTCATCAAATACTGGAGAGTAAGTTAAAAAATCCTAAAGGGTCCCCCCCCCAAACAAACACACACTCCAATCTCTGATATTGTTCACCTTACCTTCTTTTTTTATACATTTTGAAATAAAATACTGAAGTAAACAGAAGGAAAAGTGCCAAAACGGATTCCTATGTTGAATATTTGAGATTTAAGAGGCTGTTATTTAAAGATTCCACTTTTAAAAGTTTCTGTCATGTATGAGAATCTTGCTAAGGCCTTCAGGAAACCTCTTGACTCTTACTCATTCTTTACAATATACCCCTCTAGTCAAGTCTCAAAATCCACTTCTTATAGATTTGAAAAATGTTGAAACTAATTCTAAATCCCCAGTTTCCTAAGAAAATGGCTAGCGAAGTATTCCCTCATTGTTAGAAAATACTTCCTAATTCCCTGCTCAAAGGGGAGTTGCAAAATTCCTATTAGACAGAAAGATTCATTGACTCATCCTCGCATATGACCAAAATGAAATGGGGAATAGTATATAAAGTCTGTATGATAAACACTGAGTTGGATGTTAGGAGATCTGAGTTTTACTACTGGCTTTGTTACCTGCTTTATTGGCTCATTGCCAAGAGCAAATGAAACAAATGTTGAAAGAACTTTGCCTTTCAAAATGCGATTCCAATAATTATAATAAAATCTAAATAAACCTGTTTTCATCTTTCTAATACTTGAAAATATCAATCATATACATATATTTCCAAAAGAATTGAAGGCAGATTTTCAGTTTGTTTATGTGTACAGGGTCTAGCAGCAGTATAATGAAATACTTTTTTTAAATTTTCATGACCATGGACTCCAGAAGACATCCCTTCCCACAACTGCAGTACATTTACTAAGACATCATAACCTTCCATGATGAGGGTTGTCCAAACTGAACCTGAACAGAAAAATACAGAAGTCGACAGGGCTAATAATTATTACAAGATGTTGCACAAGAGCCTATATAAAAGGAATATCTCACCTCTGATAGAGAGGTAAAGCAGCAGGGAAAGACACGAATCCTGTGACTAGAATAAAGATTATAATAAACTGAAGAAAAAGGACAGAGGTAAGGTAGTGAGAACCTAAATAGCTGAGACTACTTAAATTGTTAATTTGTGCTTTGATCTCTACTAGTGTACAAAATACAGTGTAGGAAATTGTAGTGATATGTGCTTTCCATTCTCCTTCCAACTTGCTTGATTCAGGTATTTAATAACTTGCTAAGGCCTTCTTTGGCCCCGTGCCACAGCCCAGAATCTCTTACCTATTGCTCAGGTTTCCATGACCTGTTTGGCATTCCATTCACACACTGAGCTACTACCCTGAACATAAAGAAAATATACTGAATCCAATTCAGCAGGGAAAATGTAAGCCTTGGTCTTCACTACAGACCTTACTGGTTCCTTAACACAGTAGGCTACTATTTAAGGGACACCCTTTACCCTCCTATTAAACAATGCTGTATTTCACACATTTTGCCTTTGGACCTCCTACTTAGCCAATAATCAAATATCACAGTGCTAGAAAGGTGCTGTTTCCGTTTTACTCTTGAAAGATAATATTTGGATACTAATTAATCACCAGCAATAGACCCGTATTCACAAGCAATACCATAAGTGGAGATAGCCTTGTCCTTCTCCTATTCCCTTATTTTTCTCCACAATAGACTAGCTCATGCCTCACAGATGAACAGTGAAAGAACCTGTCTTGGCTTGCCCTCATAATGAAAAGGACATTCACATTTCAGAGAAATGCTTCTTTGTAGTCTCTCCAGCCAGAGAGCACTTTGGTATGGTTTAGTGATGGCCTTTTCAGTTTAAATTGAGTATCCCCTTAAAATTAAAAGTAAACATTACCATGTATTTTAAAAACCAGGTATCAAGGAAACTAGCTATGTTCCTAAGGGAAGCAGCCTCCATTTGTATGGTGCTTAACTGTTTTCAAAGCACTTTCATATCTATTATCTCAACTTATCCTCACCACAACCTTGTGAAGTAGGCAAAGCAGGAATTATTAGTCTCATTTAAACATGATAAAACTGAGGCTTATAGTAGTTAAGTGATTTGCTCAGGATTTCCCAGTTCATAAGTTTCAAAATCAGGGCTTGAATCTGTCCAACCCTAAGCCCAGCGACCTTAAACACTGTACCATGTTCTATTGCCCATTATGGTCCTGCTATAGAGAAACACTATCTCCCTTAGAATACAGATTTCGGAAGGCCATCAGAGCATCTCTCTCCTCTCAATATTAACTTAAAAAGTAGCTACTTTAATAGGAAATTGATCTTTGCTGTGTGAAAAAAAAATAGTAATGTACACTTCCCACACTGGGCCATTAATCTCCTCATAGAGGCGATGAATTATTTTAGAACCAAGATAATAGTGTTGTTCTACCTGTATTCCCCTATTTCTGATGGTTATTGTTTAAGTAATTTAACTTGGTTATCCCCAAAAAGGTAATTTAGAACATAGGGCTGTTGTCCTCTTCTAACAAAAAAAGTTAAGGGCTTCATCAAGGGACACACAGTAGATAAGTTTGGGCATACAGAAGAGTGTTCTATAAAAGAAATCAGGGGAGAGAAAGACTTCCAGCTCAGCTATTCAGGGCGTGTACTGACTTTATATCTCCCTTTTGCCCAGTCATTTCCTATTGTCCGCTTAAAAATGATAGATGCAAAGTAAAATAAATGTGAGCTTTAAAAGATTTTTAAAAACATACACGAAAAATAGAGATTATGAAAACAAAACCCAGCCAGGCAAAAACCACTACAGAACAATATACAGAGTCTTTCCTATAAATTCAAAACCTAACAAACAAAAACCAGTCAAATTCAGTATGGGTGCTTAGGCCAAGATTTTGTGGAGGGATCATTTCAAAAATCAGCTTCAGATAAATTTCCTGGAAGTTGAAGTCCTTGGGGCAGCTATTTCCTGGGGCACTCTGACCCCATGCAGATTTCACCCAGACCACCCCTCAGTTGAAAGCATCTGACAGGCTTATTTTCCCTTATTTTCATCCTTCAAACATATATACTCTGGAATATTCCCAATATTTCCTTATATCAAAACAAATAAAAATTTCCTTTAAAAGAAGGAAAAAGTCTATACTATCTGAATTTACCAAGGTTTCCAAGCCTTAACTTTCCCCTTCCAAACTGGAATAGAACCAGATCCTAATGTTAAGGCCCACTTCAATCAAGAATCACCTTGAACTTTATTACTTGAGAGCATTTGGAAATATTTCAGAGCAATTCATCATGCCAAAACAATGACCAGCACATGAAAAAAGGAAAATTGTCCCAACTGCTCACTCTTGAAAATATTTTCTAAAGTTCTCTTCAGAAGATAAAATATTATACACTGAGCCTGCTATAGAACTTCAGAAAATTCATTCTGGTTTAGGGCTACATGTTAAAAAAAAAAAAGCTAGAGCCACATAGGAGATAAGATGTCCCAGCTAACCATAAAAATCTTTAGCTACTTACTTTTACAGTTGCCTGTCAAATCCTGCTTGATGTTACTGTTCAAACAGCTGTTCCATAGGATGTAATATACCAGCACATTCCACTTCATTTATAAAAACAACCACAGAAAATTTTCAGTAGCTTTGAAATCAGGTCATGACTTATAGGTACATTTTAAAATTCCACCTATGTGTTTTATTTCCCTACATATATCACCATAACATTTTCAACATGACATAAGGTATTCCAGAATAACCCACCTTGAGACAAAAGGATGAACAATATATATGACCTCAAGATCACCTCTAGCCAATGATTCATAATTTTCAAACTAAATGGAGTACTAGCTTTAAGAGGATGCATACGAATTATGGTCTCAGTACACCCTTTTCACATAACAGTTTTCTAATTGGCACATTATATACTCTATTTTACACTGAAACACATTTAAGCAAAGGTCCATTTTAGGCTTTGTAGGCTGAAAGCATTTCTATAATGAGGTATGTTCATCAACAGAAAGAACTGTTTTATAAAAATTTTTCAAAAATCGATTTTTTTAATTACAGGTAGACAATTTATGCATATGAAAAAAGTAGTAACCTATGTAGAAAAGCTGGCCAAGCCTTGCAAATTTAATCCTTTGTTTCTGTTTGTTTATTATTTCTTTTCCAGGGGGAATTGCCCAGTGTTCGCTCTAAGTTCCATGTCCTTTTTCTCCTCTTTGTGGCCTGCATGTTTTTTGTCAGCCTTGTGATTCTCTTTGGTTACCATTGTTGGCTTGTCAGCAGAAACAAAACCACCTTAGGTAAGATTGAATATTAAGACTAGGAGAAAACACATTAATGTATATCAGAATAACCTGTGGTTTATTCCAAAAGAAGAGAAAAACTTCCAATGAAGCATTTTAGCTGCAGCGACATCCCTTTGCCTCCAAACTAGACAGATGTAAACATGTTTTACCAAACTGGAGAGCCATTATGAATGAAGCTTACAGACTAAAGAGAACATTGGTGAATGAAACCTCACACAAAATTAAAATTGATCACTGCTCTTCATTTTGGGTAATAGCTCCCCAGATTTATAGCTCAAAAATTTTCTAAAAGGTGTTCACATGAGGAAGTGAAGGAAAGAAATCAGTTCAGAAGGGAACATCAGAGGGGGAGGATGAACCATATGACCTGAAATTCAATAATAATTTCGATATGAATTAATCACTAGAAATATGTCAGTATTCACTGGCATATGATGGGAAGTTAGCATACCTTCCCTTTGCTCCCCTGGAAGACACTTTCTCTTTCAAGACTATTCACAATAGAAGGTTAATAAAGATGGAAAGGATTTAAATTATTGAACACATCCAAAAACCATCCTAAGGAAGAATCCAAACCAAAAAATCACTAAATAGCTTCAATCATCAAGGAGGTCTGTAGGGACTGTGGGAATGAGATAAAAATATTGAACAAGTGAGTCTCTAGAAAATGAGTACAAGAAATGAACATTTTTTCTGTCCATTACTCTATCCTCTGGGCTGTTACTTGGAAAACTATATTTCTGGAAGATTTCAGTGCAGCACTTTTTATCATCTATGGTAAAACAAATATCTACACTGTATGCAAGTCAATGCATGATGAGTGAGGAGAAAGCATCCAAATGTTGCAAGTTTAGCTAAGATAGATTTGAGGAAAGTTTAGTGCAAAATCCTCTATACTTTTGGAATACATTTGCTAATAGTGCTAATAGGTAAGAGAGTATTTGCATTCATTTTCTAAACCAAATATATATGTAGCACTTAGTTGCTAGGGTGGTAGATTAGCACATTTGACTTAGAGTAGGAAAAGTAGGAAAGTACTAAAAGCTTCATGATAACAGTCTGAAAACAAAGAACAATTCGGAAATAGCCAAATGCAGCCAGAGTCCAACAGTGAAAATGTTTGCTTAATGGGATAGATGTGTGTCTAAAAATAATGTGCACTAACATGGTCCAATTCTTCATAGTCTTTGAGGTGATTATAATTCACCCACTGACATTTTTTCTGGGGTAAAATTCAGTTTCTTACATTGCAGGCTTCGTTGTGAACATCTTCATTTCTGAAATGTTTCAAAACCAAATCAATGTCATTATCATCTCTTTATGTGTCATTACTTTGATCCCAGCTCTAAAGATGGAGACCATTTGGTTGCTGTTGTCACTTAGATTCAAATAAAGTGCTGTTAAATGTGTTCTTTCATTCTTTACATGCAGCAGTACAAAATATATACTACCCCCATGGCTGCTGAATTATTTCTACCATCATGTGTTTCTTTTGCTTTTTTTTTTTAAAAAAAGAGAGCATAAATTCTTTGCATTTAATAACAAACGTATTTTGGATTCAGTGATTAAACTAGTTTTTACTGTTATTTGGCAATAACTAAGAATAAGGGTCCTGTGCTACCACAGCAAACAGGTACCATAAAACCAAGTCACATTCACGGAGAACTGCAAAATTACAATGATACTGAAATTTGTTCCTTTATTGCTTTCTTTCTTTTTTCAACTCCACTACCCTGCCCTAGAGGCCTTCTGTACTCCAGTGTTTACAAGTGGCCCAGAGAAAAATGGGTTCAACCTTGGCTTCATCAAAAATATCCAGCAGGTGTTTGGAGATAACAAGAAGTTCTGGTTAATACCTATTGGTTCCAGGTGGGTAATTACTACATCTGGAAGAAGTTGATGTTGTACCATGCCTTGAAGTAGTGAATTCAATTTTGACTGTGGTATATAGCAGGCATCAGTCCAATGTAAAACTTTCTTCCCCAAGTTTTTCATTGCTAAGTTAGTAAAGAGAAATCAGGAGGTAAGGGGATGATAAAGACATTCTCAGGCTTTGTACAGTGCAGACTGGTGCCACTCATTTATAAGTGAATTTGGTAATATGTATCAAAAAACCATAAGAATCTACATATCCATTATCCTAGTAGTTCCATTTCTGGAAATCTATCTTAAAAGATACAAACTAGGCGCAGGAATATTCAGCACAGCATTATTTCCATCTGTGGGGAAAATTGAAGTTCCTATGGCCAGGCACCTCACCTGACCCTAAACTACTTAATGATGTAATTGGCCTACTGCTAGGCCACTGCCTCCACACTTGTAGGCAATAAGCTATTATTGACTGAGTCACTATATAAAGAGTTCTGCCCAGTGCTCTGGGCAGAGGCAGATAATGGGCCTGCAGACTGTTGGATGCAGATGTGATTCTAGGGCTCAACCTACTGGCATGAGTATAAAGCTGGGTATAAACCCTTTTACCCCCAAGAACATTCTGTTGTCATTTCTTGGTCTCACTGCATCTATAGTGAACTTGCCCAGGGCTGAAACCCTCAGGCAAGGCACCATCCAATAAATATATATGGGTGGAATATTATATGGTTAAAAATAATGGTAATAAAGACTATGTCATAATCCTCCTACACTGCTGGTGGGAATGTAAACTAGTTCAACCATTGTGGAAAGCAATATGGAGGTTCCACAAAAAGTTAAAAATAGAAATACCATTTGACCTGGGAACTCCACTCCTAGGAATTTACCCTAAGAATGCAGCAGCCCAGTTTGAAAAAGACATATGCACCCCTATGTTTATTGCAGCACTATTTACAATAGCCAAGATATGGAAGCAACCTAAGTGTCCATCAGTAATTGAATGGATAAAGAAGATGTCTTACATATACACAATGGAATATTATTCAGCCATAAGAAAGAAACAAATCCTACCATTTGCAGCAACATGGATGGAGCTAGAGGGTATTATGCTCAGTGAAATAAGTCAGGCAGAGAAAGACAAATACAAAATGATTTCCCTCATTTGTGAAGTATAACAATGAAGTAAAACGGAAGGAACAAAATAGCAGGAGACTCACAGGCTCCAAGAAGGGACTAGTGGTTACCAAAGGGGAGGGGTGGGGGAGGGCGCGTGGGGAGGGAGGGAGAAGGGGATTGTGCGGGTATCATGATTGGTGCACGTGGTGTGTGTGGGGTCACGGGGAAGACAGTGAAGCTCAGAGAAGACAAATAGGGACTCTGTGGCATCTTACTACACTGATGGTCAGTGACTGCAATGGGGTATGGGGGTACTTGATAATAAGGGTGAATGTGATAACCACATTGGTTTTCTTGTGAAACCTTCATAAGAGTGTATATCAATGATACCTTAATAAAAAAAAGACTGTCATAATAAGGGGAAATACTCTATTTTAAGTGAAAATGTAGAGCTCAAAATGACATGTACATTATGATGAAAAATATGTACAAATATATACAGAAGAAAAACAGAGGGGAAACAGTTCCCTAGGAATACTCTAAGTTGTAAGGGCAATAGTCCTAGAAATTATTTTTCTTGTCTCCATTTTTCATATTGTGGTGTGGTTGCTTATATTACTTTTATGAAGGAAAAAATTAAAACAAAAAGCAAGAACAAAAATTGATTTAGAGATTGTATGTAATTCTCAGAACTGCAAAAGGAATAAAGGGAAAGCAGTGAAGGAGAGATGAGTTTGTGTCCTCTGAGTGACTTCATGAACCAGGTTGAACTACTGTCAACTAAACTAGCTCTCGAGCAAAGCTTATTTGTAGTCTTCTTGCAGCCCCCTTTAGACCCATTCCTCAGACAAGAATATATCCACTTGTTCATTTATTTGAGGAAATTTTGTTGGAATAGATTTTAATTAAGGAAAAACTTCTCCCCTTTACTCATTGCTTTGAGACTTCCTCTATACCAGTTAGTGTTTTATAGGCTCATTTTTTAAAAAGCTGATGTACATCCTACTATCTTGACTATAAATCACAAGAGAAGACAGTGTCAGTGGGTAATGTGGATTAATAACCATTACCAGCAATTATTTGCACCCCACTCACAAACATTCATACACAAATACACACACACTACCACGACATCAAAGGGAGGGCTAAAATGAGTCTTCTCTGGAATAAAGAACAAAAGCAAAAATCAAAGCTAATTAATTTATAATCAGTATACTTATATCCTCTATAGAGAACTAAAAATAAAATCTGTCAACTATCAATTAACCACATTTGTGAACAGGATAAAAGGCATAGATAATATCAAATGATAACGAAAATCATTCAGATATAAATTTGGAATGCATTCAGATATATAGACTCAAATGTTTAAACTACAGCCCACTCTAGCCAGGGCCAGCTCAGTTCCCTCCAATACATCTGTCTTGCCAATGGGTTTCAGCCACAGACAAGTTCACTATGGATTCAGTGAGACTGAAAAATGACAATGGAACGTTCTTGGGGTGAAAGGTTTATACCCAACTTTATTCCCATGGTGGCAGGTCAAGAAAAGAATCCCGTCCACTCAGAGCGAGTCTGCATGCAGCAAGCAGGTCTCTGCCTCTGGGCCTCTCTGCCCCCACAGCCGTCTCAGTCTCTGTCCTTGGTGCTGCCACCACTCCAGTCTCTACTCTCCTGCAGCTTTGCAACAATGCTGCTGTGTTGCCATGTGGCAGTGTTTCCCAGAGCACTGGGTGGAGCTCTTTATATAGAGTCAGTAACAACGTATTGCCCACATGCGTGTAGTGAGCTAGCCACCCAGGGCCAGGTGAGAATCCTGGCCATAGGAACCTTCACTTTCTCCACAACATCCCAACTGTTAGTGGCCAGAGATTAACTAGAGAGGTAGCCCTAGGTTACCATAAATATCCACAAAGTAGATCACTCATGCAGATAATTGTTCCCAGAATCTGCGCTTTTAGAGCTGACTTACTCTGGCTCTTTCCCCTAGCTCCTAATAACCTTTCTACCATACAAGACAAATAATGGGACATTCAGACATTATTATCTATAACCAACTCACAGCAATGAATCTTCACTGTATTCAATGTTTCCAAGTCTGCTGATTTTTCTTGAAAATTTAGAACCAAAGCAATAAGGTAATAGGATATAAATTAGGATCATCAGCATTAAAATATATTTATGAAGCTTGCTATGTCTGCACAGGACATAACTGGTCATTGTGAGAAGTACTCAACACCGATGCACACAAATAAGCAAGATATAGAAATTATGCAAAACAACTGATACTGTTGTAAGAACCTATTCCACCATGGATTTAGCCAATAAGCTAAATGATTTAAGTCTTCCTAAGAAGCCCCCTCCTATCTCTAGGAGGGTTATTACCTTCATAAAAAGTCTTCATCAGTTATAAGAGTTCACTGCCTTTCTTTCCCCACTAGCCCTGGTGATGGACACTCCTTCCCTATGAGGTCTATGAGTGAGTCTCAGAACCCACTGCTAGCAAATGAAGAGCCCTGGGAAGACAATGAGGATGACAACCGAGGTAAGTAGTTTAAGAAAGAAATCCTTTCTTGTATCTCCAGCAGATCAAGCACTAACAATGACCCTGTTAACACAATGGTGTAGTGTAGTGAGAAAATGGTTTCCAGAAAGACTATATAAGCACGTCAACCTCATCAGTGCCCTTTGGATGTAGAAGGGCATGTGTGATCAGATTTGTTTAGCGAATATGGGTGAATGAGGTAGGATTAGATGGCATCTTGGGAGGTACATTACCATCTTTGTGATACTATGATTTATAACCAATTAGATAATCAGGAAAGAAAATAAACAGTGCTCTGCATGTTTGTAAACAACCCTGCCAATTGGTCACTCATGGTGTTTTCCTTGAATTAATTCAATTGATGGGCAACAGCTCATGTTTCTCTACCCTGATTCATTCACATTGGTTAAATTTTCTTTAGAATTTTATTCTCATTCTCTTTTAGAATGGTTTAAATACACAAAATAATAAAAGATAGTATATGGAAGCAAGCCTACACATGCATGTAGTCTCCTTTTCTAAAAGGCAGAGGAGCAAAGGAAAGTAAGTAGCAGTAATTTGCCCTTTCCCTGCCAGATTATTGGGTCATCTTGAGATTTTTTTGTGAAGAGATCATGTCATGTACCTCCATTGCCACGATTCCTTGTCTCCACCTCCAGCATTTGTTTATGTTGTACTACTAGGCATCAGGGAGTAATTTTTAGTGGCTGGTCCCAATAATGCAGTAGCTGACAAAAATTTTGAATGGGAACTTACAGTAGTTATCAGATACTGTACCTGGGTTGAATGAGACTGAATTATGGCATGGAAAGGCATTGAGATGGGAGCAGAGACAGGGAACAAGCCTTTCTAAATGCTCATGGAGTTAGACAATCTAGGCCCAAGTTCTCTACCTGGTTAGTTCGGTTTCAGAGTAAGGCGCATTACTAAGACTAAGGAAGACAAAGCAGTCCCAAATCCATAGTTACAAAAAGGAAAGAGTTTTTGCCCAGTCCAAAGAACTTATAATATAAGCAATTCCCTTACCTCTTCCTGCTGACTATTGAAAAATGGACTCTATTTTGACCTACTTTATTTCCGCTATCAGTGTTCTAACAGACTTTTACTTACAACAGTTATAAGAACTTTTATTTTGGTATTAATAAACCCAAAGTCTAATAAATCAGACGTTCAGGGTTTTAACCTAGTTAACCTAGTTAGAAATGGAAAAAACTATTCATAACCGATTTTTGTGTTGGCAGGCAGAACACTTTAAGTATCGATGTAGTACTACATTATAAAGATGATTCTTCAAGAAGTTTCCAGTTCCAGACTTTTTCAAAAATGTTCAATTATAAAAAAAGTCTGTAACATTTTATAGTTTACAAGGTACTTTCGTATACTTTTTTTTATCCTTTGTTTCTAACAATTGTCAAGTTAAATAGGCATTATTCATACCATCCCCATTTTATAATTGAGGAAACAGATCTCTAGATATCAAATAACTTATCCAAGATCATCTAGCAAGAAAGAAGCAGAACTTGGATTTAAAGTAAGGTATCCTGATTAAAATCCTGGACTCTTTTCAATACAATGTCCATGTCTGTCATATATCCTCAAATACATATGAGACACAGTGATGTGATTGGATGGCATCTTGTTACCTGATACATTCAACTGCTTCTTGTGTAAATTGTAAAATCATAGGCTGTAAGCTTCCTTTAACATTGGCAAGACTGCTATGCCATCCCACATATATAAGGGTTTTTTAAAGTCAATTGCAAGAGATACCACAACTCTCCTTTATCACCCTTTTCATTATCAAACAAATTTAACTATTGGGGAACCATATTTTTAACACAAATTCTCATGCTGCATAATTTGTCCAGTTGATTCTGTATTATCATCAGATGGCCCCATTTTCTGTGCATAATAGGTCATATAAAATAAGTCCTTGCACTTTTAACAACTTAGATTCCTGGGCAATGTACTGTAAATTAAAATTATGTTTGTTGAACTTAATTTCTGGGAATTTATCCATTTCTTCTAGGTTGTCCAATTTGTTGGCATAAAATTGTTCATGTACTTTCTTATGGTTCTTTGTAATTCTGTAGTATCATTTGTTAATTCTCTTTCATTTCTGATTTTAATTATTTGAGCCCTCTTTTTTTTTTCTTGGTGAGTCTAGCTAAAAGGTTGTCAATTTTGTCTTTTCAAAGAACCAGCTTTTTTTTTATAAAAAATTTTTTTATTTTAGTATAATCAACCTACAATTAAATGAGAAAAACACAGTGAAAAAAAAAAAAAAAAATATTAACTTTGGTATTCATTTGTTCTTCTTTTTATAGTTCCTTGAGGTATAAAGTTAAGTTTTTTATTTGAGACTTTTCTTGTTTCTTGAGGTAGGTCTGTATTGCTATGAACTTCCTTCTTAGAACCACTTTTGCTTTATTACATAGCTTTTGCTATATCATAGTACTTCCATTTTCATTTTTCTCTGGGTATTTTTAAAAATTTCTCCTTTTATTTCTTCGATGACCCATTAGTTGTTCAGTGCCATGTTGTTTAATCTCCACATTTTAATATTTTTTCTAGTTTTCTTCTAGTAATTGATTTCTCATTTCAAACTATAGTGGTCAAGAGAGAAGCTTGATATGATTTCAATCTTCTTGTACTTACAGAGACTTGTTCTGTGGCCTAACGTGTGATCTATCATGGAGAATGTTCCATGTGCATGTGAGAATGTTTATTCTGTTACTTTTGGAAGGAGAGTTCTATATATATATATATTAACCCCATCTGGTCTAATGCATTGTTTAAGGTCAAGGTTTCCATATTGATTTTCTGTCTGGGTGATCTATCCTTTGATGTAAGTATGGTGTTAAAATCCCCTGCTATTATTATTATTGTATTCCTGCCAGTCTCTCTTTTTAGGTCTATTAATATTTGCCTTATATATTTTGGTGCCCTTATGTTGGGTGCATATATATTTATAAATGTCATCCCTTTTTTGCTGAATTAATACCTTTATCATTATGTAGTGTTCCTCTTTGTCTTTTATTATAGTCCTTGTTTTAAAGTCTATTTTGTCTGATATGAGCATAACTACACCATCTTTCTTTTCATTTCCATTTGCATGGAATATCTTTTTCTATCTCTTCACTTTCAGTCTATGTCTGTCTTTA
>JAQQAC010016209.1:58096560-58201321 GCA_029783875.1 Phataginus tricuspis | reverse complement strand
GTCTGCTGCTGTTTTGTTCCTTCATTTATTTATTTATTTATTTATTTATTTTTTCAAAGAACCAGCTTTTAATTTCATTCATCTTTTCTTTTGTCTTTTTAGTCTCTATTTTATTTATTTCCACTCTGATCTTTCTTATTTACTTCCTTTATATTAACTTTGGTATTCATTTGTTCTTCTTTTTATAGTTCCTTGAGGTATAAAGTTAAGTTTTTTATTTGAGACTTTTCTTGTTTCTTGAGGTAGGTCTGTATTGCTATGAACTTCCTTCTTAGAACCACTTTTGCTTTATTACATAGCTTTTGCTATATCATAGTACTTCCATTTTCATTTTTCTCTGGGTATTTTAAAAAATTTCTCCTTTTATTTCTTCGATGACCCATTAGTTGTTCAGTGCCATGTTGTTTAATCTCCACATTTTAATATTTTTTCTAGTTTTCTTCTAGTAATTGATTTCTCATTTCAAACTATAGTGGTCAAGAGAGAAGCTTGATATGATTTCAATCTTCTTGTACTTACAGAGACTTGTTCTGTGGCCTAACGTGTGATCTATCATGGAGAATGTTCCATGTGCATGTGAGAATGTTTATTCTGTTACTTTTGGAAGGAGAGTTCTATATATATATATATTAACCCCATCTGGTCTAATGCATTGTTTAAGGCCAAGGTTTCCATATTGATTTTCTGTCTGGGTGATCTATCCTTTGATGTAAGTATGGTGTTAAAATCCCCTGCTATTATTATTATTGTATTCCTGCCAGTCTCTCTTTTTAGGTCTATTAATATTTGCCTTATATATTTTGGTGCCCTTATGTTGGGTGCATATATATTTATAAATGTCATCCCTTTTTTGCTGAATTAATACCTTTATCATTATGTAGTGTTCCTCTTTGTCTTTTATTATAGTCCTTGTTTTAAAGTCTATTTTGTCTGATATGAGCATAACTACACCATCTTTCTTTTCATTTCCATTTGCATGGAATATCTTTTTCTATCTCTTCACTTTCAGTCTATGTCTGTCTTTACTTCTGAAGTGAGTCTTTTGTTGTAAGAATACACATGGGTCCTTTTTCTTTAATCCATTCAGCAACATTTTTGTTTTAGAGCATTTAGGTCATTTATATTTAAAATAATTACTGATAAATATGTACTACTGCCATTTGATTGTTTTCTGACTATTCACATAGTTCTTTTCTCTTCCTTTATTTTTGTTCTCTCTTCCCTTGTGGTTTGATGGCTTTCTTTGGTGTTATGTTTAGATTCCTTTCTCATTTTCTTTTGTGTACTTACTGTAAGTTTTTGCTTTGGGTTACTGTGATTTTTCACATATAACATCCAATTTATATAACAGTAGGGTTTTTTTTATTTACAATTTATTTTGGTATCATTAACCTACAATTACATGTGCAATATTATGCTAATTAAACTACCCCCTTCATCATGTCCCTCCCACCAACCCCATTACAGTCACTGTCCATCAGTGTAGTGAGATGCTATAGAGTCACTACTTGTGTTCTCTGAGTTGTACAGCCCTCCCCGTGCCCCCCCTACATTACGTCTGCTAATCGTAATACCCCTTTAAGCCTCTTATCCCTCCCTTCCCACCCATCTTCCCCAGTCCCTTTCACTTTGGTAACTATTAGTCCGTTCCTGGGTTCTGTGAGTCTGCTGCTGTTATGTTCCTTCAGTTTTTTTCTTTGTTCTTATACTCCACATATGAGTGAAATCATTTGATACTTGTCTTTTTCGGCTTGGCTTATTTCACTGAGCATAATACCCTCTAACTCCATCCATGTTGTTGCAAATGGTAGGATTTGTTTTCTTCTTATGGCTGAATAATATTCCATTGTGTATATGTACCACATCTTCTTTATCCATTCATCTACTGATGGACACTTAGGTTGCTTCCATTTCTTGGCTATTGTAAATAGTGCTGCAATAAACATAGGGATGCATCTGTCTTTTTGAAACTGGGCTGCTGCATTCTTAGGGTAAATTCCTAGGAGTGGGATTCCTGGGTCGAATGGTATTTCTATTTTGAGTTTTTTGAGGAACCTCCATACTGCTTTTCACAATGGTTGAACTAATTTGCATTCCCACCACCAGTGTAGGAGGGTTCCCTTTTCTCCACATCCTCGCCAACATTTGTTGTTGTTTGTGTTTTGGATGTTGGCCATCCTCACTGGTGTGAGGTGATATCACCTTGTGGTTTTAATCTGCATTTCTCTGATGACGAGCGATGTGGAGCATCTTTTCATGTGCCTGTTGGCCATCTGAATTTCTTCTTTAGAGAAGTGTTTATTCATGTCCTCTGCCCATTTCTTAATTGGATTATTTGCTTTTTGTTTGTTAAGGTGTGTGAGTTCTTTATATATTTTGGATGTCAACCCCTTGTCAGATGCATCATTTATGAATATATTTTCGCATATTGTAAGATGTCTTTTTGTCCTACTGATGGTGTCCTTTGCTGTACAGAAGCTTTTCAGCTTGATAGAGTCGCACTTGTTCATTTTTGCTTTTGTTTCCCTTGCCCGGGGGAATATTTTCATGAAGAAGTCGCTCATGTTTATGTCCAAGAGATTTTTGCCTATGTTTTTTTCTAAGAGTTTTATGGTTTCATGACTTACATTCAGGCCTTTGATCCACCTTGAGTTTACCTTTGTGTATGGGGCTAGACAGTAGTTCAGTTTCATTCTCTTACATGTAGCTGTCCAGTTTTTCCAACACCAGCTGCTGAAGAGGCTGTCATCTCCCCATTGTATATCCAAGGCTCCTTTATCATATATTAATTGACTGTAAATGTTTGGGTTAATGTTTGGATTTTCTATTCTATTCCACTGGTCTGTGGGTCTGTTTTTGTGCCAGTACCAAATTGTCTTGATTACTGTGACTTTGTAGTAGAGCTTGAAGTCAGGGAGCATAATTCCCCCTGTTTGATTCCTCCTTCTCAGAATTGCTTTGGCTATTCGGGGTCTTTTCTGTTTCCATATGAATTTTAGAGTTATTTGTTCCAGTTCATTGAAGAAAGCTGTTGGTAGTTTGATAGGGATTGCATTGAATCTGTAGATTACTTTGGGTAGTATAGCCATTTTGACAATATTTATTCTTCCTAGCCAAGAGCATGGGATGCATTTCCATTTGTTAGTCTCCTCTTTAATTTCTCCTAGGAGTGTCTTGTAGTTTTCAGAGTACAGGTCTTTCACTTCCTTCGTTAGGTTTATTCCTAGGTATTTTATTCTTTTTGATGCAATTGTGAATGGAATTGTTTTTCTGATTTCCCTTTCTGTTAGTTCATCATTAGTGTATAGGAAAGCAACAGATTTCTGTGTGTTAATTTTGTATCCTGCAACTTTGCTGAATTCAGATATTAATTCTAGTAGTTTTGGAGTCGAGTCTTTAGGGTTTTTTATGTACAGTATCATGTCATCTGCAAAAAGTGACAATTTGACTTCTTCTTTACCAATCTGGATGCCTTGTATATCTTTGTTTTGTCTGATTGCCGTGGCTAGGACCTCCAGTACTATGGTGAAAAGCAGTGGAGAGAGTGGGCATCCCTGTCTACTTCCTGATCTTAGATGAAAAGCTTTCAGCTTCTCGCTTTTAAGTATGATGTTAGCTGTGGGTTTGTCATATATAGCCTTTATGATGTTGAGGTACTTGCCATCTATACCCATTTTGTTGAGAGTTTTAATCATGAATGGATGCTAAATTTTGTCAAATGCTTTTTCAGCATCTATGGAGATGATCATGTGGCTTTTGTTCTTCTTTTTGTTGATGTGGTGGATGATGTTGATGGATTTTCGAATGTTGTACCATCCTTGCATCCCTGGAATGAGTTCCACTTGATCGTGGTGCATGATCCTCTTGATGTATTTTTGAATTCGCTTTGCTAATATTTTGTTGAGTATTTTTGCATCTACGTTCATCAGGGATATTGGTCTGTAATTTTCTTTTTTGGTGAGGTCTTTGCCCACTTTTGGTATTAGAGTGATGCTGGCTTCATAGAAAGCATTAGGAAGTATTCCCTCCTCTTCTATTTTTTGGAAAACTTTAAGGATAATTGGTGTTATTTCTTCTCTATATGTCAGGTAGAATTCAGAGGTGAATCCATCAGGTCCGGGGGTTTTGTTCTTGGGTAGTTTTTTGATTACCAATTCAATTTCGTTGCTGGTGATTCATCTGTTTAGTTTTTCTCTTTCTTGCTTGGTCAGTCTTGGAAGGTTGTATTTTTCTAAGAAGTTGTCCATTTCTCCTGGGTTTGGCAGCTTGTTATCATACAGATGCTCATAATATTCTCTCATAATTCTTTGTATTTCTGTGGGGTCTGTCGTCATTTTTCCTTTCTCATTTCTGATTCTGTTTATGTGTGTAGATTCTCTTTTTCTCTTAATGAGTCTGGCTATGGGTTTATGTTTTTATTTTTTTCAAAGAACCAGCTCTTGATTTCACTGATTTTTTTTCTATTGTTTTATTCTTCTCAATTTTATTTATTTCTTCTCTGATCTTTATTATGTCCCTCCTTCTGGTGACTTTGGGCCTCATTTGTTCTTCTTTTTCCAATTTCAATAATTGGGTCTTTAGTCTGTTCATTTGGGAATGCTCTTCCTTCTTTAAATAGGCCTGGATTGCAATATACTTTCCTCTTAGAACTGCCTTTGCTGGGTCCCACAGAAGTTGTGGCTTTGTGTTGTTGTCATTAGTCCCCATATATTCTTTGATTTCTGTTTTGATTTGGTCATTAACCCATTGATTAATTAGGAGAATGGTGTTAAGTCTCCATGTATTTGTGAGCCTTTTTGATTTCTTTCTAAAATTTATTTCTAGTTTTATACCTTTGTGGTCTGAGAAGTTGGTTGGTAGGATTTCAATATTTTTGAAATTCCTGAGGTTCTTTTTGTCGCCTAGTATGTGGTCTATTCCGGAAAATGTTCCATGTGCACTTGAGAAGAATGTGTATCCTGTTGCTTTTGGGTGCAGAATTCTGTAGATATCTGTTAGGTCCATCTGTTCTAGTGTGCTGTTCAGTGCTTCTGTGTCTTTACTTATGCTCTGTCCAGTTGATATATCCTTTGCAGTGAGTGGTATGTTGAAGTCTCCTAAAATGAATGCATTGCTGTCTATTTCCTCCTTCAATTCTGTTAGTATTTGTTTGACATATGTTGGTGCTCCTGTGTTGGGTGCATATATGTTTATAATGGTTATATATTCTTGTTGGACTGACCCCTTTATCATTATGTAATGTCCTCCTTTATCTCTTGCTACTTTCTTCATTTTGAAGTCTATTTTGTCTGATACAAGTACTGCAACACCTGCTTTTTTCTCTTTGTTGTTTGCATGAAATATCTTTTTTCATCCCTTCACTTTTAGTCTGTGTATATCTTTTGGTTTGAGGTGAGTCTCTTGTAAGCAGCATATAGATGGGTCTTTCTTTTTTATCCACTCTGTTACTCTGTGTCTTTTGATTGGTGCATTCAGTCCATTTACATTTAGGGTGATTATTGATAGTTATGTACTTATTGCCATTGCTGGCTTTAGATTCGTGGTTACCAAAGGTTCAAGGGTTGCTTCTTTACTATCTAAGAATCGAACTTAACTTTCTTGTTAAGTTATTCTGACCGCCGTCTGATGTTTCTTTATTTCTCCCTTCCTGTTCTTCCTCCTCCATTCTTTATATATTGGGTGTTTTAATCTTTACCTTTAGTTAGTATTTGGATGGTCTGCTTTCTTTGCTATGATTTTATTTTCTCTGGTGACATCTTCTTAGCCTTAGGGGTGCTTCCCTCTAAAGCAGTCCATTTAAGATATCTTGTAGTGGTGATTTATGATAGGCAAACTCTTTCAACTTTCATTTGTCTGCAAATTGTTTAATCCCTCCATCATATTTAAATGATAATCGTGCTGGATACAATATTCTTGGTTCAAGGCCCTTCTGTTTCATTATGTTAAATATATCATGCCATTCTCTTCTGGCCTCTAAGGTTTCTGTTGAGAAGTCTGATGATAGTCTGATGGGTTTCCCTTTGTAGGTGATCTTTTTTCTCTCTCTAGCTGCCTTTAATACTCTGTCTTTATCTTTGACCTTTGCCATCTTAATGATTATGTGTCTTGGTGTTGTCTTCCTTGGGCTCCTTGTGTTGGGAGATCTGTGGGCTTCTGTGGACTGCGAGACTATTTCCTTCCCCAGCGTGGGAATGTTTTCAGCAGTTATTTCTTCAAAGACACTTTCTATCCCTTTTTCTCTCTCTTCTTCCTCTGGTACTCCTATAATGCGAATATTGTTCCATTTGGATTGGTCACCCAGTTCTCTTAATATTCTTTCATTCCCAGAGATTCTTTTATCTCTCTCTGCCTCAGCTTCTCTGTATTCCTGTTCTCTATTTTCTAATCCATTAACAATCTCTTGTACCTCATCCAGTCTGCTGTTAAGCCCGTTGATGGCTTGTCTCATTTCTAAATATTCTTTCCTCACTTCCCTCACTTCCTCCCTCATCTCTTGCACATTTTTCTGTAGATCCGTCAGCATGGCTATGACTTTTATTCTGAATTATTTTTCAGGAAGACTGTGCATGTCCATCACTTCAGGTTCCGTCTCTGGGGTTGTCTGGGTCTGAAACTTTGTCTGTACCATATTCCTCTGCCTTTTCATGGCTATAGAATTGGTTGCTGGTAATTGCCACATATGTCAGCTGGGCTGTTTATGACTTTAAAAAGGAAAAAAAAAAGAAAAGAAAAATAATAATAGAAAAAAAGGGAAAGAAAAAAAGAGAAGAAAGGGAAGAAAAAACAACAACAACTAAAAAAAAAAACGCCCAGTGTGAGTGGTTTCTGTGTGAATGCTGTAGGTGGCTCTGTTGCTCCAGCATTCCAGATCTGTGACTGTGCTGCTCCGCAGGGCCCTTTATAGCTCTGGCCTGGTTGGGAATGAATGGGAGGCTGTTGATCTCTGTGTGGGTCTTAAGTGCGTCCACCCTTTCCCAGTCTCCAGCTAAGGAGTCCAAAGCTCCCCAGGACTCCCAGCCTGCTGGGCTCAGTGTGCCGGGGTGATCCAGCCCGTCTGCTGGGCTCCTGTCTCTTTAAGACCGGTGAGAAAAAGCACGTGCTTTTCTTCCCTTTTTTTTCCTTTCTTTTTCCTTCCTGGAGCCTGCCGCAGGCAACTAGCGTGTTCCCCGCTGAGACCTTGCGACCTCTGTCTCTCCAATTTCTGCTACACCGTGCGCTGTGTGTCGGCACTCCTGGTGCAGACTTCCACTCCCTCCCAGCTCTGAATTGTCTCCTCCCACCGCGGAGCGCTGAGGTCCCACCGGGTTGCGGCTCTGTATCTTACCCGCCTCACCGTGTGCCGAGTCCTCTCTCAGGTGTAGCTGCCCGCCAGAGTGCTGAGGTGGAGGAGCGCTCAGGTCCCACTGGGTCACGGCTCCGTATCTTAACCACCTCGCCAGGTGCCGAGTCCTCTCTCAGGTGTAGCTTCACACTGTGCGCTTTCCTGTGTATTCTGATCTCTCTTTTAGGAATAGTTGTATTTGCTGTGTTTTCGTGAATAAATATAAGGTTGAGAGGAATTTTTCTGCTGTTCTGTTTACACTGACATCTTCCCGGAAGTCTAACAGTAGGTTTTAAGTTAATAGGACCTTAAATTTGAAAACATTGCAAATCTTTACATTTTTACTTCCCTCCCACATTTTATATTTTGATGTCACATGTTACATATTTTTATTTTATGCATCCTTTAACTAATTATTCTAGTTTTAATTAATTTTACTACTTACATCTTTAAACCTTCACACTTGCTTCATAAATGACGGATCCACTGTCTTTACTATATATTTCCTTTTCAATAACATTTTTTCTTTCATATAATGTCTTGTTAGAAATTAGTGCCATTTCTTTTCAACTTAAAAAAGTCCCTTTAACATTTTTTAAAGGCAAGTTTAGTGGTGATGAACACCTTCAATTTTGGTTTATCTGGAAAACTCAATCTTCTCCTCAGTTATCAATTGAGAATTTGAAGAAGGTTATCTCAATGATAACCTTGCAAGGTTGAAAATTTTTGGTTGGCAGTTTTGCCTTTCAGCGCTTTGAATATATAATAACACTCCATTTTGACCTGCAAAGTTCCTGCTGAAAAATCTGCAGATGGCCTTATGGGGTTTCCCTGTAACATAACAAGTTGTTATTCTCTTCCTGCTTTAAGGTCTCTCTAACTTTTTTTCATCAAATGTACATCACACTTGATCAACAGTTACCCTCACTCTCCCCCCACCCCCCACCCACTCCCCTCGCCCTTGGTAACCACTAGTCACTTCTTAGTGTCTATGAGTAAAACGCTGTTTTGTGACTTCTGTTTTGCTTTGTTCTTATATTCCAAAAATAAGTGAAATAATTATGGTATATGTCTTTCTATGCCTGGATTATTTCACTGAGCATATTACCCTCTAGGTCCATCCATGTTGTTGCAAATGGCAGGATTTCTTTTCTTTTTATGGCTGAATAATATTCCATTGTGTATATGTACCACATCCTCTTTATCCATTCCTCTGTTGATGGACACTTGGATGATTTCCATATCTTGGCTATTGCAAACAGTACACCGATAAACATAGAGGTGCATATATCGTTTTGAATCAGGGATTTTGTCTCTTTCAGGTAAATTCCTAGGAGTGGAGTTACTGGGTCAAATGGTATTTTTATTTTTACTTTTTGAGGAACCTCCATACTGTGTTCCACAGCAGTTGCACCAATTTGTAGTCCCAACAACAGTGTAGGAGGGTTTCCCTTTCTCCACATCCTCACCAGCATTTATTGTTCTAGTCTTTTCTATGTTGGCCATCCTAATTGGTGTGAGGTGATATCTCATTGTGGTTTTAATTTGCATTGCCCTGATGATTAGCAATGTGGAGCATCTTTTCATGTACCTGTTGGTCATCTGAATTTATTCTTTGGAAAAGTGTCTGTTCAGATCCTCTGCCCCTTTTTTAATCTGGTTATTTCTTTTTGGGGATTGAGGCATGTGAGTTCTTTATATATTTGCGATGTTAACTAACCCTTTATCAGGTGAGTCATTTATGAATATATACTCCCATACTGTAGGAAGCATTTTTTTGTTCTGCTGATGGTGTCCTTTGCTGTACAGAAGCTTTTTATTTTGATGTAGTCCCACTTGTTCATTTTTTATTTTGTTTCCCTTGACTTAGATCTGTTCAGGAAAAAGATCATGTTTATATTCAATAGATTTTTGCCAATGTTTTCTTCTAAGTGTTTTATGGTTTCATGACTTACATTCAGGTCTTTGATCCATTTTGACTTTACCTCTGTGTATGGGGTTAGACAATAATCCAGTTTCTTTCTCTAACATGTAGCTGTCCAGTTCTGCTAACACCAGCTGTTGAAGAATCTGTCTTCCCCATTGTATATTCATGGCTCCTTTATTGTATATTAATTGACCATATATGCTTGTGTTAATATCTAGGCTCTCTATTCTGTTCCATTGGTCTATGGGTCTGTTCTTGTGCCAATATCAAATTGTTTTGATTACTGTAGCTTTTTAGTAGAGCTTGAAGTCAGGGAGTGTAATCCCCCCAGATTTGTTCTTTCTCAGGATTGCTTTGGCTATTAGGGGCCTTTTGTGGTTCCATATGAATTTTAGAACTCTTTGTTCTAGTTCATTGAAGAATGCTGTTCGTATTTTGATAGAGATTGCATTGAATCTGTAAAATGCTCTGGACAGGATGGCCATTTTGACAATGTTGATTCTTTCCTATCTATGAGCAGAGAATAGATTTTCCATGTTTTGGTGTCTTCTTTAATTTCTCTCATGAGTGTCTTGTAGTTTTCAAAGTATAGGTATTTTACCTCCTTGGTTGGGGTTATTTCTAGGTATTTTATTGTTTTTGATCCAATTGAAAATGGAGTTGTTTTCCTGATTTCTCTTTCTGCTAGTTCATTAGTATATAGGAATGCAACAAATTTTTGTGTATTAATTTTGTACATGCTACTTTGTTGAATTCAGTTATTAGTTCTAGTAGATTTTTAGTGGATGTTTTATGGTTTTCTATGTATAATATCATGTCATCTGCAAATAGAGTTTAATTTCTTTCTTACCAATTTTGATGGCTTTTATATCTTTGTGTTGGCTGTTTGCCATGGCTAGGATCTCCAGTACTATGCTGAATAAAAGTGGTGAGAGTGGGCATCCTTGTTTTGTTCCCGATCTTAGAGGAAAAGCTTTCAGCTGTTGCTGTTAAGTATGGTGTTGGCTGTGGGTTTTCGTATATGGCCTTTATTACGTTGAGATACATACCCTCAAACACATTTTGTTGAGAGTTTTTATCATGAATTGATGTTGAATTTTCTCAAATGCTTTTCAGCATCTATTGAGATGATCATGTTCTTTTTACTCTTGTTTTTGTTAATGTGGTATATGATATTGATGGATTTGCAAATATTATATCATCAACATCTCTGGAATTAATCCCATGGTCATGATGAATGAACATTTTACGTATTTTTGGATTTGATTTGCTAATATTTTGTTGATGATTTTTGCATCTGTGTTCATGAGGGGTGTTGGTATGTAATTTTCTTTTTTTGAGGTGTCTTGGTCTGGTATTGGTACCAGAGTGATGCTGGCGTCATAGAATGAGTTTGGAAGTATTCCCTCCTCTTCTCCTTTTTGGAATACTTTAAGAAATATGGTTAACACTTCTTTAAATGTTTGGTAGAATTTGACTATAAAGTCATCTGGACAAGAATTTTTGTTTTTGGGGATTCTTTTAATTACCAATTCGATTCCATTGCTAGTAATTGGTCTGTTCAGATTTTGTCTCTCTTCGTGGGTCAGTCTTGGAAGGTTGTATTTTTCTAGGAAGTTGTCCATTTCTTCTAGGTTATCCAGTTTGTTAGCATATAGATTTTCATACTACTTTCTAATAATTCTTTGTATTTCTGTGGTGTCTGTCATGATTTTTCCTTTCTCATTTCTGATTCTGTTTATGTGTATATATTCTCTTTTTTTCTTAAGAAGTCTAGCTAGGGGGTTATCTATTTTGTTTATTTTCTCAATGAACCAGCTCTTGGTTTCATTAATTTTTTCTATTGTTTTATTCTTCTCAATTTTATTTATTTCTTCTCTGATCTTTCTAATGTCCCTCCTTCTGCTGACATTGAGCTTCATTTGTTCTTCTTTTACCAGTTTCAATAATTGTGAATTTAGACTATTCATTTGGGATTGTTCTTCCCTCTTAAAATAGGCGTGGATTCCTATATACTTTCCTCTTAGAACTGCCTTTGCTGTGTCCCACAGTAGTTGGGGTGTTGTCCTGTTGTTGTCATTTGTCTCCATATATTGTATGATCTCTGTTTTAAATTGGTCACTGATCCATTGATTATTTAGGAGCATGTTGTTAAGCTTCCATGTGTTTGAAAGCCTTTCTGTTTCTTTGTACAATTTATTTCTAGTTTTATACCCTTGTGATGAGAGAAGTTGGTTGGTAGAATTTCAATCTTTTTAAATTTACTGAAGCTCTTTTTGTAGACTAGTATGTGGTCTATTCTGGAAAATGTTCCATGTGCAATTGAAGAGAATGTGTATCTTCCTTTTATGGGTGGAGAGTTCTGTAGATGTCTGTTAGGTCCATCTGTTCTAATGTGTTGTTCAATGCCTCTGTCTCCTTACTTATTTTGGTCTGGTTAATCTGACCTTTGGAGTGGGTAAGTATTGAACTCTCCTAGAATGAATGCATTACATTCTATTTCCCCTTTTAATTCTCTTCACATTTCTTTCACATATGTAGGTGCTCCTGCGTTTGGTGCATAGAAATTTATAATGGTTATATCCTCTTGTTGGACTGACCTCATTATTTTTATGTAAAGCCCTTCTCTGTCACTTGTGACTTTCTTTGTTCTGAAGTCTATTTGGTCTGATACAAGTACTGCAACACCTGCATTTTCCTCCCTATTATTTGCATGAAATATCTTTTTCCATCCCTTCACTTTTAGTCTGTGTATAACTTTGGGTTTGAAGTGAGTCTCTTGTAGGCAGTATATACTTGGGTCTGGGTTTATTTATTTATTTATTTATTTTGGAATCATTAATCTACAGCTACATGTGTAACATTATCATGACTAAACTCCCCACTTCATCAGGTCCCCCCCACTTACACCATTACAGTCACTGTCCATCAGCGTAGTGAGATGCTATAGAATCACTACTTGTCTTCTCTGAGTTGTACAGCCCTCCCTATGCCCCACCAACATTACATCTGCTAAACGTAATGCCCCTTTTCCCCCTTCTCCCTCCCTTCCCACCCATCTTCCCCAGTCCCTTTCCCTTTGGTAACTGTTAGTCCATTCCTGGGTTTTGTGAGTCTGCTGTTTTTTTTTCTTTAAGTTTTTTTCTTTGCTCTTATGCTCCACATATGAGTGAAATCATGTGATACTTGTCTTTTTCTGAATGGCTTATTTCACTGAGCATAATACCCTCTAGCTCCATCTATGTTGTTGCAAATGGTAGGATTTGTTTTCTTCTTATGGCTGAATAATATTCCATTGTGTATATGTACCCCATCTTCTTTATCCATTCATCTACTGATGGACACTTAGGTTGCTTCCATATCATTGCTACTGTAAAAAGTGCTGCAATAAACATAGGGGTGCATATGTCTTTTTCAAACTGGGCTACTGCATTCTTAGGGTAAATTTACAGGAGTGAATTCCTGGGTCAAATGGTATTTCTATGTTGAGTTTTTTGAGGAACCTCCATACCGCTTTCCAATATGCTTGAACTAATTTTCATTCCCACCAGCAGTGTAGGAGGGTTCCCCTTTCTCCACATCCTCACCAACATTTATTTGTGTCTTGGATGTTGGCCATCCTTACTGGTGTAAGGTGATATGTCATTGTGGTTTTAATTTTCATTTCTCTGATGATTAGTGATATGGAGCATCTTTTCATGTGCCTCTTGGCCATCTGAATTTCTTCTTTGGAGAAGTGTCTATTCATATCCTCTGCCCATTTCCTAATTGGATTATTTGCTTTTTGTTTGTTGAGGTGTGTGAGTTCTTCATATGTTTTGGATGTCAACCCCTTATCGTATATGTCTTTTATGAATATATTCTCCCATACTATAGGATGTCTTTTTGTTCTACTGATGGTGTCCTTTGCTGTACAGAAGCTTTTCAGCTTGATATAGTCCCACTTGTTCATTTTTGCTTTTGATTCCCTTGCCCAGGGAGATATGTTCATGAAGAAGTCACTCATGTTAATGTCCAAGAGATTTTTGCCTATGTTTCTTTCTAAGAGTTTTATGGTTTCATTACTTACATTCAGGTCTTTGATCCATTTTGAGTTTACTTTTGTTTATGGGGTTAGAGAGTAATCCAGTTTCATTCCCTTACTTGTAGCTATAAATTTTTGCCAACACCAGCTGCTGAAGAGGCTGTCATCTCCCCATTGTATATCCAAGACTCCTTTCTCATATATTAATTGACCATATATGTTTGGGTTAATGTTTGGATTTTCTATTCTGTTCCACTGGTCTGTGGGTCTGTTCTCATGCCAATACCAAATTGTCTTGATTACTGAGGCTTTGTAGAAGACCGTGACGTCTGGGAGCGTAATTGCCCCTGTTTTATTCTTCCTTCTCAGGATTGCTTTGGCTATTCGGGGTCTTTTGTGGTTCCATATGAATTTTAGAACTATTTGTTCCAGTTCATTGAAGAATTCTGTTGGTATTTGATAGGGATTGCATTGAATTTGTAGATTGCTTTAGGTAGTATAGCCATTTTGACAATATTTATTCTTCCTAGCCAAGAGCATGGGGTGAATTTCCATTTGTTAGTGTCCTCTTTAATTTCTCTTAGGAGTGTCTTGTAGTTTTCTGGGTATAGGTCTTTCACTTCCTTGGTTAGGTTTATTCCTAGGTATTTTATTCTTTTTGATGCAATTGTGAATGGAATTGTTTTCCTGATTTCTATTTCTGTTAACTCATCATTAGTGAATAGGAAAGCAACAGATTTCTGTGTGTTAATTTTGTATCCTGCAACTTTGCTGAATTCAGATATTAGTTCTAGTAGTTTTGGAGTGTATTTTTTAGGATTTTTTATGTACAATATCATGTCATCTGCAAATAGTGACAATTTGACTTCTTCTTTACTAATCTGGATGCCTTGTATTTCTTTGTTTTGTCTGATATACATAGCTAGGACCTCCAATACTATGTTGAATAACAGTGGGGAGAGGGGGCATCCCTGTCTTGTTCCCGATCTTAGGTGAAAAGCTTTCAGCTTCTGGTTGTTAAGTATGATGTTGGCTGTGGGTTTGTCATATATGGCCTTTATTATATTGAGGTACTTGCCCTCTATACCCATTTTGTTGACAGTTTTAATCATGAATGGATGTTGAATTTTGTCAAATGCTTTTTCAGCATCTATGGAGATGATCATGTGGGTTTTTTTTCTTCTCTTTGTTGATGTGGTGGATGATGTTGATGGATTTTCAAATGTGGTACCATCCTTGCATCCCTGACATGAATCCCACTTGATCATGGTGTATGATATTCTTGATGTATTTTTGAATTTGTTTGCTAGTGTTTTGTTGAGTATTTTTGCATCTATGTTGATCAGGGATATTGGTCTGTAATTTTCTTTTTTGGTTAGGTCTTTTCCTGGTTTTGGTATTAGAGTGATACTGGCTTCATAAAATGAGTTTGGAAGTATTCCATCCTCTTCTATTTTTTGGAAAACTTTAAGGAGAATGGGTATTATTTCTTCTCTATACGTCTTGTAAAATTCAGAGGTGAATCCATGTGTCCCGGGGGTTTTGTTCTTAGGTAGTGTTTTGATTACCAGTTCAATTTCTTTTCTGGTAGTTGGTCTGTTTAGGGTTTCTGTTTCTTGCTTGGTCAGTCTTGGGAGGTTGTATTTTTCTAAGAATTTCTCCATTTCTTCTAGGTTTTCAAGCTTGTTAGCATATAGATTTTCATAGTATTCTCTTATAATTCTTTGTATTTCTGTGGGGTCCATCGTGACTTTTCCTTTCTGATTTCTGATTCTGTTTATGTGTGTGAGAATCACTTTTTCTCCTAATAAGCCTGGCTAGGGGTTTATCTATTTTGTTTGTTTTTTAAAAAAAACATCTCCTGGTTTCATTGATTTTTTCTATTGTTTTATTCTCAATTTTATTTATTTCTTCTCTAATCTTTATTGTGTCTCTCCTGGTGACTTTGGTCCTCCTTTGTTCTTCTTTTTCCAATTTCAATAATTGTTTCTTTAGACTATTCATTTGGGATTGTTCTTCCTTCTTTAAATAGGCCTGGATTGAAATATACTTTCTCTTAGAACTGCCTTTGCTGCGTCCCACAGAAGTTGAGGCTTTGTGTTGTTGTTGTCATTTCTCTCCATATATTGTATGATCTCTGTTTTAATTTGGTCATTGACCCATTGATTATTTAGGAACATATTGTTAAGTCTCCATATATTTGTGAGCCTTTTTGTTTTCTTTGTACAATTTATTTCTAGCTTTATACCTTTGTGATATGAGAAGTTGGTTGGTAGAATTTCAATATTTTTTAATTTACTGAGGTTCTTTTTGTGGCCTAGTATGTGGCCTATTCTGGAAAATGTTCCATTTGCACTTGAGAAGAATGTGTGTCCTGTTGCTTTTGGGTGTAGAGTTCTGTAGATGTCTTTTAGATCAATCTGTTATAGTGTGTTGTTCAGTGCCTCTGTGTCTTCACTTATTTTCTGTCTCATTGATCTGTCCTTTGGAGTGAATGGTGTGTTGACGTCTCCTGAAATGAATGCACTGCTTTCTATTTCCTCCTTTAATTCTGTTAGTATTTGTTTCACATATGTCAGCACTCCTGTGTTGGGTGCATAGATATTTATAATGGTTATATCCTCTTTTTGGACTTACCCCTTTAGCATTATATAATGTCCTTCTTTGTCTCTTGCTACTTTCTTAGTTTTCAAGTCCATTTTCTCTGATACAAGTACTGCAACACTGCTTTTTTCTCTTTGTTGTTTGCATGAAGTATCTTTTTCCATCACTCCACCTTTATTCTGTGTATATCTTTGGGTTTGAGGTGAATCTTTTGGAAACAGCATATAGATGTGTTTTGCTTTTTTATCCATTCTATTACTCTGTGTCTTTTGATTGGTGCATTCAGTCCATTTACATTTAGGGTGATTATTGATATATATGTACTTATTGCCATTGCTGGCTTTAGATTCGTGGTTACCAAAGGTTCAAGGGTAGTGTCTTTACTACCTTACAGTCTAACTTACCTCTCTTGTAAAGCTATTATAAACACAGTCTGATGGTTCTTTATTTCTCTCTCTTCTTCTTCTTCCTCCTCAATTGTTTATATACTGGGTGTTTTATTCTGTACTCTTTTATGTTTCCTTTGGCTGTTTTTGTGGATAGATGATTTTAGTTTTTGCCTTTAGTTAGTATTTGGATGGTCTTCTTTCTTTGCTATGATTTTATTTTCTCTGGTGACGTCTTTTTAGCTTTAAGCCTGCTTCCAAGTAGAGCAGTCCCTTTAAGGTATCCTGTAGAGGTGGTTTGTGGGAGGCAAATTCCCTCAGCTTTCGCTTGTCTGGGAATTGTTTAATCCCTCCATAATATTTAAATGATAATCATGCTGGATACAATATTTTTGGTTCGAGGGCCTTCTGTTTCATTATGTTAAATATATCATGCCATTCTCTTCTGGCCTGTAAGGTTTCTGTTGAGAAGTCTGATGATAGTCTGATGGGTTTTCCTTTGTAGGTGATCTTTTTTCTCTCTCTAGCTGCCTTTAATACTCTGTCCTCGTCTTTGCTCTTTGCCATTTTAATTATTATGTGTCTTTGTGTTGTCTTCCTTGGGTCCCTTGTGTTGAGAGATCTGTGGGCTTCCGTGGACTGAGAAAGTATTTCCTTCCCCAGCTTGGGGAAGTTTTCAGCAATTATTTCATCAAAGACACTTTCTATCCCTTTTTCTCTCTCTTCTTCTTCTGGTACTCCTATAATGCGAATATTGTTCCATTTAGATTGGTCACACAATTCTCTTAATATTCTTTCATTCTTAGAGATCCTTTTATCTCTTTCTGCCTCAGATTCTCTGTATTCCTGTTCTCTGATTTCTATTCCTTTAACAGTCTCTTGCACCTCATCCATTCTGCTCTTAAGCCCATCGATTGCTTGTCTGGTTTCTGTATTGTCTTTCCTCACTTCCTCCCTTAGCTCTTGCATATTTCTCTGTAGATCCATCAGTATGGTTATGACTTTTATTCTGAGTTCTTTTTCAGGAAGATTGCATAAATCTATCCCATCATGCTCTCTCTTTGGTGTTGTCTGGGTAATCTTTGTCTGTCCCACATTCCTCTGTCTTTTCATGGTGATAGAAGTGGTCACTGCTAAGTGTCATGTGTGTCAGTTGGGAGAACAAAGTCCCTTCCTGCTTGTTGTTCTCCTTGCCCTTCTCCGGGGCCTGAGCTGGTTTCTCGCCCACCAGGAGGTAGTCTCTGGGATAATCCCCAGAGCTTCCTGTGTGTGTGGTTGCCCTCAGCCTAGCCTATGGCACTGTAGGGGTTTGAAGTCTCGCTGGGTGCCTTCTGGTCCCCTTGGTGCATTCCAGCCCTTGATGTGGGTTCTGGGGTCCTTACTGCTTAGCTGCGCACCTGCCAGGAGTAGGTTCTATGAGGATGATGTGGGTAGGGCTGCTCCTGTCCTGTTCCACAGCAGTGGAGCCTCCTGGACCTTTTGTGGCACTTGCCGGGAGGTGGGGAACGAATGGGAGGCTGCTGATCACTGTGGGAAGCCTCGTTTCGGCTTCTTTGCCCGGCTGCTGGCCAGGGGGTCCGAAATTCCCCAAGACTCCCAGCCTGATGGGCTGAGGGCCCTGGGACTATTTTGTTCCACTGTTTGGCCCTTGTCTCTTTAAGACTTTAAGCAAATAATAAAATAAAAAAAAAAACAACAACAAAGAAAAAAAAAAGTGCCCATTTTTCTTTTGTTCCAGGGAGCCGGCTGAGGGGACCCGCTTGTTGTCTCCATCTTGGATCCTGCACTTCTGTTTCTCTAATCTCCGATACACCATGTGATGTGTGTCAGTGCTCCTGGCTCAGATCACCAAGGCTGGTTATTTGGTGGGCCTGCACTTCCACTCCCTCCCCGTTCTGAATCTTTTCCTCCTGCTGGTGCGCTGGGGTGGGGGAGTGCTCAGGTCCCACTGGGTCACAGCTTTGTATCTTACCTGCTTCATGAGGCACTGAGTTCTTGCAGGTGTAGCTGTAGCCTGGCTGTTGTATTATATCTTCTGGTCTCTTTTTTAGGAATAGTTGTATTTGTTGTATTTTCACAAATATATATGGTTTTGGGAGGAGATTTCTGCCACCATCTTCCCAGAATTCCACCGGGTCTTGTTTTTTATCCAACAACGTGACTCTATGTTTTTTGATTGGTGCATTCAGACCATTTACATTTAGGGTGATTATCAATAGGTATGTACTTATTGCCATTGCAGGCTTTAGATTCCTGTTTACCAAAGGTTCAAGGGTAACTTCCTTACTCTCAGTAGTCTAACTGAAACCACTTAGTATACTATTACAAACACAATCTAAAGGTTCTTCCCCCCCCTTTTCTTTCTCCTCCATTCTTTACATATTAAGTATTATATTCTGTACTCTTTGTCTATCCCTTTTCATTACCTCTTGTGACAGCCATTTAACCTTAGGAACACTTCCATCTATAGCAGTTCCTCCAAAATACACTGTAGAGATGGTTTGTGGGAAGTAAATTCTCTCAGCTTCTGCTTATCTGGAAATTGTTTAATCCATCCTTCAAATTTAAATGATAGTCTTTCCACGTAGAGTATTCTTGGTTGGAGGCCCTTGTTTCATTACATTAAATATACATGCCCCTCCCTTCTGGCCTGTAAGGTTTCTGCCGAGAAGTCTGATGATAGCCTGATGTGCTTTCCTTTGTATGTCATCTTATTTCTCTCTCTTGCTGCTTTTAATAGTCTGTCCTTATCCTTGATCTTTGCCATTTTAATTATTATATGTCTTGGTGTTGTCCTCCTTGGGTCCCTTGTGTTGGGAGATCTGTGCACCTCCATGGCCTGAGAGACTATCTCCTTCCCCAGATTGGGAAAGTTTTCAGCAATTACTTCATCAAAGACACTTTCTATCTATTTTTCTCTTTTCTTCTTCTTCTGGTACCCCTATAATACGAATATTGTTCGTTTGTATTGGTCACACAGTTCTCTCAGTATTCTTTCATTCTTAGAGATCCTTTTTTCTCTCTGTATCTCAATTTCTTTGTATTCCTCTTCCCTAATTTCTATTTCATTTATTGTCTCCTCCACCATATCTAATCTCCTTTAATACCCTCCATTGTGTTCTTCAATGATTGTATCTCCATCCTAAATTTGTTCCTGAGTTCTTGAGTAGTTTTCTGTACTTCCATGAGCATGTTAATGATTTTTATTTTGAAATCCCTTTCAGGAAGACTCATGAGGTTGATTTCATTTGAATATTTCTCAGGTGTATTCATAATTTTTCTGTGAACCAGGTTCCTTTGATGTTTCATAATTTGTCTGTGGTGCCTTCTAGTGCCCAGAAGCTCTACTGTCTGGAGTTGCTTAGCCCCTGAAGCAATGTCGGGGGTCACAGTGGAGTAGTGTTCGTGCTTGGGGGGAGGAAAGAGCTGTTTCCTGCTTCCCGGTTGCTATGCCTGTCTCCACTGCCAGAACCAGTGGGCCACACACACAGGTGTAAGCCTCTATGTTTTGTGTTTGTAGCTGCCATCAGTGGGGCTTCCCTCTGACTGGCCTGATGGCAGGGCACAGATTGCTGGTTTGCAAGCCTGAGCTAGATGCAGGCTAGCTGGGAGGAAGACACAGCAGGCTGTGTATCACCATGGGTGGCCTTAAAGATGCATAGACAGCCAGGGGGATGGAGCGCTTGAAGATTGTTTAAGCTCCCTACCTGCTTGGCAGTGGGCACCTGGACAATTTTGTCTACCTGTCTTTTCTCTTGAGCAGTAAGGTCCATGCAATCCTTGCCCCTTTTGCAGCCCTCTTGCTTTTAGGAAGTCTCTCAGACTGCCCACCCAGATCAGCCGGATATGAATCCCTGTTTTCCACCAGCAGCTGGCATCTCCATCTCTCCTGGTACTCTGTCTGTCTTAGCTTTCCAACCCCATTAAGTCTTCAGAGCACCATGCAATGTAGGTTCTTGCTCCCAGAACAAATCAGAGCTAGGTGTTCCACAGTCCCAGGCCTCCCCTCCCTTCCCGCTCTGTTTCTCTTCTGCCTGCCGGTGAGCTGGGGTGGGGGAAGGGCTTGGGCCCCACCAGGTCACAGCTTTGGTACATTACCCTGTGTTCCGTGAGGTCTGCTCTTTTCTACAGGTTTATGCAATCTGGTGCAGCCTTGTTTCCTGTTGCTCTTTCAGGAGTAGTTGTATTAATTATATTTTCATATTATATTTGGTTTTAGGAGGAAGTCTTTGTCTCACCTCTCATGCCGCCATCTTTAATCCTGTCTCTGGTGCATAGATATTTATAATGGTTATATCGTCTTGTTGGACTGACTGCTTTATCATTATGTAATGTCCTTCTTTGTCTCTTGTTACTTTTTTTGTTTTGAAATCTATTTTGTCTGATACAAGTACTGCAACTCCTGTTTTTTTCTCCCTATTATTTGCATTAAATATCTTCTTTCCATCCCTTCATTTTTAGTCTGCATATGACTTTGTGTCTGAAGTGAGTCTCTTGTAGGCAACATATAGATGGATATTGTTTCTTTATCCATTCTGCCACTCTGTCATTTGATTAGTGCATTCTGTCCATTTACATTTAAGGTGATTACTGATAGCTATGTATTTATTGACATTTTATTAATTGTTTTCTGCTGTTTTTATATCTTCTCTCTCTCCTTTATTACTCTCTTATATTCTTCTCTTGTTATTGATGGTTTTCTTTAGTGTTGTAATTTTATTTCTTTCTCTTTTAAAAATATATTTATTTTTTTTGTGTGTATTTATTGTAGGCTTTACTTTTGTGGTTACCAAAGGTTAAAGAATAGCTTCTTTACTATATACTAGTCTATCTTAAATTGCTGATTACTCTATTTCAAACAATCTGAATTCTTTCCTTCTTCCTCCTCCACATTTTTCATAGTAAATGTCATAATCTGCACTTTTTGTGTATCCCTTGATTGATTTTGTATATAGTTGGTTTTGCTTCTTTTGTTGTCTATTAATTTCATAATTGCTTGTAATTAGTTGGTCTACTACCTTTATCAGTTTATTTTCAATGGTGAAAAGTTTTTAGCCTCAGGGTCATTTCTATCCACATCAATCTCTTTAACATATCCTGTAATGCTGGCTTAGTAGTGGCATATTCCTTCAACTTCTGTTTATCTGGAAATTGTTTAATCCTTGCTTCAAATTTAATTGATAATCTCACCTGGTAGAGGATTCTTAGTTGGAAGGCCTTCTGTTTCAGTACATTAAATATATCATGTAACTCTCTTCTGGCCTGAAGAGTTTCTGTTGAGAATTCTGCCTATAACCTGATGGAATTTCCTTTATAAGTAATACTTTTTCTCTCTCTGGCTGCTTTCAACACACTCTCCTTACCTTGATCTTTGATATTTTAATTATTATATGTGTTGGTGTTGTCTTGTTGGGGTTCCTTTTGTTAATGGATCTCTGTGCTTCCATGACCTCAGTATCTATTTCCTTCCCCAGATTGGGGAAGTGTTCAACAATTATTTCCTTAAAGAGACTTTCTATCCCTTCGTCTTTCTCTTCTCCTTCTGTTACCCCTATTGTGTGAATATTGCTTCATTTCGACTGGTCACATAGCTCTCTTATCATTCTTTCATTCCTAAAGATCTTTCATCCTCTCTGTTCCTCAGCTTCTTTGTTTTCCTGTTCTCTAATTTCTATTTCATTTACCATCTCCTCTACATGACCTAACTACTTATAAATCCCTCCACTGTATGTTTTATTTCAGATACTGTATTCTTCAGCCTTAAGGGCTCTTTTTCAGGTTTCTCTCTCTTTGTTTAAGTTCTCTCTGAGATCTTGAATACATTTCTGTAAATCCATGAGCATGTTTATGACTTTTATTTTGAAATCTTTATCAAGAAGATTGTGATCTCTGTTTCATTTAGCCCTCTTTCTGGATTCTATTTTGTAGTTTTGATTGGATCAAATTCCTTTACCTGCTCATTTTGTCAGGGATTCTATGTTCCTTCCTTGTATTAGATATCTCTGCTATGCTTTCTGGACTAAAGAGTAATAGCTTTATGAAGAAGGTGTGGTATGGTACCCAGAAGCTCAAGATTCTTTACCCTCTAGTGCCTATTTTGCAGGGCCCCCAACTGATGGCATGCCATGCATGGGGCCACCTTTCTGTTTTGTGTAGTGATGTAAGTCTGGGCAGAGAGTTTGCTTCAGCCATGCCTTTGTGATCAGCTCAGGAGCCTCTGTTGAGCTTGCTGTGGGTTGGACCACCCGGTGTCTTGCCTGCAGTAACTGTGGGGCTGCAGGGTTAATGGGGTGAGAATACTGATGTGCCCCAGCTGTATGCACAGCACTAGGTTTGGATACCCACAGGGAGGAAGGGTCTTGGGGCTGGCTCCTTCAGGCCCCTCTGTTGTTGGGTTGAAAGGGAGCCAAGCAAGCTGGAAAAGTCTCCCTCTGCCTTCCTGGCAACAATGGTTTTTACATTCCCACCAGCAGTGTAGGAGGGTTCCCCTCTCTCTGCATCTTCACCAGCATTTTTTGTTCCTAGTCTTTTTGATGTTGGCCATCAAACTGGTGTGAAGTGATATATCACTGTGGTTTTAATTTGTATTTCCCTGATAATTAGTGGTGTGGAACATCGTTTCATCTTCCTGTTGGCTATCTGAATTTCTTCTTTGGAGAATTGTTTATTCATATCCTCCGCCCATTTTTTAATAGGGTTATTTACTTTTTGGGTGTTGAGGCATGTGAGTTCTTGACATATTTTGGATGTTAACCCCTTGGTGGATATGTGGTTTACAAATATTTTCTCCCATACTGTAGGATGCCTTTTTGTTCTACTGATGGTGTCCTTTGCTTTACAGAAGCTTCTTAGCTTGACGTCCCATTTGTTCATTTTCGCTTTTGTTTCCCTTGCCCAAAGAGATGCATTTAAGATAAAGGTTGCTCATGTTTATATTCAAGAGATTTTTTTTATATTTCGGTATCATTAATCTACAAGTACATGTGCAACATTATGGTTACTAGACTCCCCACCTCATCAAGTCCCCCACACATACCCCATTACAGTCACTGTCCATCAGCATAGTGAGATGTCTCTGGAAGGACGTAAGTTCAGGATCTTCATTTGCAACTGTCTTGAACCACTTCTCTGAAGTAGAGAAATTTAAATAGGCTTCTCTGATGAGATTTTTACAAATAAAGTGTTTAATTGATGTACAAATGTCTAGAAAAAATGCAAATCAAGTGACAGATTGATGTTTTTTCTCTGAAGAGATTTTAACAGGCATCTTTTTAAGACTTTTGAGAGACTTAGGGCTACACTTAAGCGTTTTGAGAAAATGATGCAGAGATATCTGTTACATTACTCATTACAAATTTTCCTGTAGCTTGAATAAAACAAAATTACAGATTGTAAGTCTTTCTTCTCTATTCAAAATTGGGATCCATTTCCTCCAAATTGGATGGGTGGCATATATGGCCCTGCCTCCCATAAATGTCATGAATAATATAGTGGGTGTGACTATCAGGATGATTCTTAAATGCAAACTTCTGTAAGTCAAAGTGTGCCTATATGTGAAACCCATAATGAACCCCCTCAGTCTTCTTGGGGGGAGTAACCCTATTTCCTTAAGTGGTTTATTATAGAGGTGATTTCTCAATGTTCTTTTTATCTTTATGGCTCTGGTGCCTTTCTGAATGCTTTATGTACTTTTATTGTTTCAGGAGGTAACAAAGCCTGTGCCATTTTCCAATCATTACCTTTTTCAAATTAGTTGCTGAACTATTTGGGCATAGACATTTATTTAAGATATAGCATCTCTGGAATTCAGAGCATGTATCCACAGTCAATATTCTCAAGGCAGTGAACTTAACAGAGACATTGACAAAGACTCTAACAGCAGAAGTGATGGCTTTTTCCATTTGCACAGGAGTAAGTCTTCTATCAACACCATTGATTGAATAATGATATTAACTAGTTCCAGAGAGGTTTTCACACAGAAATATTTGTGTATAAATAGAAATACAGCCCACTTGTTAGGAAAATTTATTCTGCAAAATCCTACCAAAATGGTGTGAGAGATTTCTTTTAATATTGGCTCAAAGAAGCAACTTTAAGTGACCCTCTCATAGAGAAGCCCAAATTGAACTATGCAATAATATATATTATGATTGGCAGGTAACATCTTCCTAAACACTCTCTCATGAGATGAGAATTTCCCCAAGCTACAAGGAAAACAGGTCACCTAAGCTCTGGATGGTAGCCATGGAACTTAAGAGTCTAGACTTAACCCTGATAAAGAGAGTCAGAGCTTTCTAGAGAAAAGTTGTTCCAGAGTTCTCAGGACCTTCCCAATTCCCCATTATCTAGGATGAGCTTAAACTCATAATAATCTGCCTTTCAATATTCCCAATCCTGGACCCACAGAATGGAGTATTTGAAAATATTGCCAAGAATGTTTATTTTGTGGTTATCTTACAGAACTGAACTTAGTTTTGACTTTGATATTAATACTAAAGTTAGTATTTGTCAATTGTAACTACATGACATCTATCCACTAGGCTTAGTTCTCTTATATCCTAGTAAAGAAGGTAGAACCAATTTCTTTCCTCCTTCTCACCCAGCTCTTCCATCAGCCTTATTTGAGAACCCAGTAAGATGCTCCAGATCAGGATAAAGTCTAGGGTATATAATAGTTATGCACAGCCTATTCAAGTTACTCTATATCAATGTACCTTGACAGGAACATTTTAAAAGAATACAGCAGAAAAAGAACCGAGCTTTCCTTAACAAACCAAAATTTCTTTCTAGCTCCAGCTAATGAGACTGAAAATCAACTCTTTAATTTATGTTGAAATTTTAATAGAGTATATTCCAGGAGGAATATTTCTATCATGTAAAAAGTCTCTATAATACAAAAACAAACATTTGCTTCAATTTGGTAATACAACCTTTGGTGTTAATGATAACCAGGGCTTGGAAGAATTAATCTCCTTCTTGTCAAATGCTGGAGACTTATCCAGAAAAATACTGACTTCAAATTCTAGCATATTGTGTGTCTTATATATAGCTTAATTTCCTACTACTCTGTTTGAAAAAAACTTTTTTGTATGAGTCCATTAGTAGCTGCTTATGGTAGAAATGGTTTCCAATTTATTTTCAATCTGGTAGTTTCCACTGCCATGATAAACAATCCATTAGGAAAAAGAATAGAGTGAACTAGTATTTGTTGAGAGCATATTAAGGGTTGACTTGGACCCATAGGGACATTATGTTTTATTGTCTCTGAACTCAAGGGTGTTGGCATTTATTTGGGGAGATAAGACACACATGAAAAGTTGCCTAAAATCAGAATACAGGACATGTTATTGACCAAATAAATAGGACCATATGATTTATGCTATAGGAATTCAAAGGACAGAGTGATTCCTGTGGCTAGTCAGGAAAGGTATAACAGAGTAGGTAGAATCTAGGTATTAAAGAGTACATAGGCTTTGGATTGGTGGCCAGGGATGAGGGAGCAGAGGGAGAAGGAAAGTCACAGGTTGTAATGCGTGAGACCCCAAGCTAAATAAAGGGAATATGAAGAATATAGCCTAGCACCAGCAAAAAGTTTGAATGGTAGGGGACTAGATGGGAACTCCTTGAAGTCAGAGACCCCATTACCTTCATTTCAGTATTCTCTGTAACTCTTGCAAAATAGGATTGCATAGAGAAGATGATTGTTAGATTAAATTTGTGTCAGATTGTGGAAGACCTTAGATACAAGACTAAGAACTTTATTCTGTGGATTATGGAGAACTACTGAGGGGCATTGTGTGAGAAAAATGTTGTTTTATCAAGATGAAGTGGATCCTCTTCCATAAAACTTTCACCCCTATATCCCATAGAGTTTTCCCCTTTATTGATATCCTCAATGTTTAGCCATCACTAACAATCACAGTTACCATGTATACCACATAGTACTAAGCGCAGGGTTATGCATACATTAGGCATGTAATTGCTAGCATCACTTTAATTGCAAAGTGCATATTAAATCTTGTGTTAGATTTATGTGCTTTTCCTATCCTTCCCTACAACTGAAAATTCCTTCAGGGTAGAAGACACCTTTTATTATCTTGCTATCCTTTCACAGTACCTTGTTTTGTGTACAAAAATACCTGTGTACCTTCAGGAAACGATTTCTGAATTGAATGGATTGGAGACCTGCAATATTTCAGGCACATATACCAATTCAGAGCTCAGGATTGGACAATGCATGTATAACAGTAAAATTAACATCTATGATATTACTGCATAAGTTAAGTTTTCCAGTGGCTAAGGACATCGTGACTCTCTTCTTATCTAGAAACATGGGGAACAAATTACTTGGAAAATGCTAGGTACCCAAGAGTAGCCCCTCCCTAACCCAATGTATTATGTTGGATACTTTCAGGGATGAAACCTAGGATTCCTATTCTTGAATAAAGGCAAATGACAAGTGTGAGAATAGGCTGTTCATGTCCTGGTGGCCAAAATACTAGGTAGAGGTGAATAGAGAGAATACTTGAAGAAAGAAATTTCATTCCTAAATATGGGAGGTATATTAATAATGTAAGTTTACAGTGGCCTCTAGTATATATTTCTTCCAAAAAAAGGAAAAGGGCCATTTGGTGAAATATATCAGGTTGTGGTTATTTAGCTTGACTTCTGATGCCTCAGTAGCATGTGGGAACATCACACCTTAGAGCTAAAGATAGCTTAGAGATCATGTAATTGAAACTGAGGTCCAGAGAAGAGAAGGGACTTCCCAAAAGTCATATATTGAACCTAGTGGTAGAGCTGGGAAATGATTCCCATGTCAGAGCTTTATCCATATTCTTCCTTCATTCTATTTCTGATGAAAGAGGCACCAAAACTGAGATAATTTTCTTTTAAAAGGACTTAAAAATGTCTATAAACTGAAAAGTAAATGAGAGCAAAGGAGAGACACTAGGTGGTACAGTGGTTAAGGATTTGGACTTTGGAGCCAGATTCTGTCACTTACTAGCAGTGCTACTTTGGATTTCTCTACACTTGAGTTTCCTCATCTATAAAATGGGGTTATGTAATATTTACAACTCAGAAATTGATTATGACTCTTAAATGTGGCAATGACTGTAATCACCTGGCATAAATAGTCATTCAACAAATGTTAGTTGTACCTGTGGAATCAAACAAACATCTATATGCAATCTTACTTTGCTAGGGCTGCAGAGGATAATGAAATGAAGGTGATGAGGTCTCTGACTTCAAGGAGTTCCTATCCAATCGTTATTATCCAAACTCTTTGTTGAAAACAGGTTACTTTCTTCATCACTTAGTTTGGGGTCTCATGCATTACTTGTGACATTCCTTGTACATTTTGCCCTTCATTCCTTGCCACCAACCCAAATCCTTTCTCATCTTTAACACCAAAATTCTATCTCCTCTGTAAAGCCTTTCCTGATTGGCACAGCCTACATGAATCACTCTCCTTTGAATTCCTATAGCACAACTTCGTGGTTCTACTCACAACAAATCCTGTACTGTGTTTTGTTAATTAATTTTTCATATATGTGTCTTATCACATAAATTTAACAAATATTAGTTTCTCCCCCACCACTCTCATTTTCCTATATATTCTTGGAAAACCAGCCAAACATCTTCCCCGAAAATGTGCTGCTTCCTATATGTAGGAATGAGAGAAAGTTTTTTGGAAAAGAACTACTCATCTAATCATCCCAAATGTGAAATCATAAGTATATGACTCATGGGAAGTTCAGTTTGATAAGATGTTACTGTAGTCCTATGTATCTTGAATTCCTACATAGAACGCTGATAAAAAAATTGACTGAAACTAAGGATTCTTCCACAGTTGGCCCTACATATCACTACTATGCATGGGAATAAATAAGGGCAATTTGGTGCTCCTGAGGAAATATATTCTTTGAGGTAGGTAACATAAATTTAACCTAAGACCTTGCCTAATTCCTGTAGTAGTATCTTAAATTTCCTCATGCATAATCAAAGAGCTCTGGTTAGGCCTAAAGAACTATGTGATAGGGTAATTTTTTCTTCATGCAAGATTCAATGGCTATCTCTGCTTGGGTAGTGATTGTACAAAATATTACCCAGAGATGCTTCTAAATGACAAAGCTCTTGATGTAAAAAGGCCTTGTCTCAGAACTAGAGCTCTTATATATAAGATGTACTTGGAGACTTTTAGTTCTGATGAAGAGAAGGGCTCTTACTAATCCTCTCAGGTCCATGGCATAAAACTGAAGTGTGCCGGTTACCTGCACACTGGGAGGCAGTCTCTGGGATAATACCCTGAGCTGCTGTGGGCAGGGCTGCCCTCAGGCTAGCCTAGAACACTGCGAGGGTTTGCAGCCATTCCAGGTGCCTTCTGCAGCAAATCTGCTGCCCCTTCGTGCCTTCCAGAACTTGCTCTGGCTTCTGCAGCCTGTGCTACTTACCTGCATACTGGGAGGCAGTCTCTGGGATAATCCCCTGAGCTGCCGTGAGCAGGGCCACCCTCAGGCTAACCTAGAGCACTGCGGGAGGTTGCAGCCATGCCAGGTGCATTCTGCAGGAAGTCTGGGGCCCCTTGGTGCCTTCTGGACCTTGCTCTGGCTTCCGCGGCCCTTCCCAGTTAGCTGCGCCCCTGCTGGGAGGAGATTCTGTGTGGTTACTGTGGGTGGGGCCGCTCTCCTGCTGTTCTGCAGCTGTGGCAGATCCTCCATTCTGATTGCAGCACCAGCTGGGGGGAACGAATTGCAGGCTGCTTGTTGCCATGAGGGCCTTTGGCAGGCTGCTTTACCTGGCAGCCAGTTAGGGGGTCCAAAATTCCTCAAGATTCCCAGCCTGCTGGGCTGAGTGTGCTGGGACGATTTTGTTCAGCTGTTGGCCCCTTGTCTTTTTAAGAGTTTTGAAAAAGGGCCCACTTTTCTTTTGTCCCAGGGGAGCCAGCTATGGAGACCATCTCACAGTCTCCATCTCGGATCCTGCCCTTCCATTTCTCTAATCTCCAGTACAACATGCAATGTGTGTCTGTGCTCCTGATGCAGATCACCAGGGCTGGTTTTTTAGCAGTCCTGTGCTTCTGCTCCCTCTGCACTCTGATTCTTTTCCTTCCACCGGTGTGCTGGGGTGGGGGAGTGCTCGGGTCCCGTTGGGTCATGGCTTTGTATCTTACCCGCTTTGTGAGGTGCTGAGTGCTCGCAGATGTAGCTGTAGCCTGGCTGTTGTACTGTATCTTCTGGTCTCTCTTTTAGGAATAGTTGTATTTGTTGTATTTTCACAATATATATGGTTTTGGGAGGAGATTTCCGCCGTCTTTCTCATGCCGCAATCTTGGCAATCAGAGTCCTATTCAAGAGATTTTTGCCTATGTTCTCTTCTAAGAGTTTTATGGTTGCATGACTTACATTCATGTCTTTGATGCATTTCGAATTTACCTTTGTGTATGGAGTTAGACAATAATCCAGTTTCATTCTCTTACATGTAGCTGTCCAGTTTTGCCAACACCAGTTGTTGAAGAGGGTGTCATTTCCCCATTGTATATCCATGCCTCCTTTATTGTATATTAACTGACCATATATGCTTGGGTTTATATCTGAGCTCTCTATTCTGTTCCATTGATCTATGGATCTGTCCTTTTGACAGTACCAAACTGTATTCATTACTGTGGCTTTGTAGTAGAGCATGAAGTTGGGGAGTATAATCCCCCAGCTTTATTTTTCCTTCTCAGGATTGCTTTGGCTATTTGGGGTCTTTTGTGGTTCCATATGAATTTTAGAACTATTTTCTCTAGTTCGTTGAAGAATGCCATTGGTATTTTCATAGGGATTACATTGAATCTGTAGATTGCTTTAGGCAGGATGGCCATTTTGACAATATTAATTCTTCCTACCCAAGAGCAATGGATGTATTTCCATTTATTGGTACCTTTCTTAATTTCTCTCATGAGTGTCTTGTAGTTTTCAGGGTAGAGGTCTTTCACTTCCTTGGTTAAGTTTATTACTAGGTATTTTATTCTCTTTGATGCAATTGTGAATGGAATTATTTTTTTGATTTCTATTTCTTCTAGCTCATTGTTATCATATAGGAATACAACAGATTTCTGTATATTAATTTTGTATCCTGCAACTTCGCTGAAATCAGTTATTAATTCTAGTACTTTTGAGATGGATTCTTTAGGGTTTTTATGTACAATATCATGTCATCTGCAAAGTGTGACAGCTCAACTTCTTCCTTACCAATCTGGATGCCTTTTATTTCTTTGTGTTGTCTGATTGCCATGCCTAGGACCTCCAGAGCTATCTTGAATAAAAGTGGGGAGAGTGGTCATCCTTGTTTCGTTCCCGATTGAAAGAATAAGCTTTCAGCTTCTCGCTGTTAAGTAGGATGTTGGCTGTGGGTTTGTTGTACATGGCTTTTATTATGTTTAAGTATTTGCCCTCTATACCCATTTTGTTGAGAGTTTTTATCATGAATGGATGTTGAACTTTGTCGAATGCTTTCTCAGCAGCTATGGAGATGATCATAAGGTTTTTGACATTTTTTTAGTTTATGTGGTGGATGATGTTGATGGATTTTCAAATACTGTACCATCCTTGCATCCCTGGAGTAAATCCTACTTGATCATCATAGATGATCTTTTTGATATATTTTTGAATTCTGTTTGCTAATATTTTGTTGAGTATTTTGCCATCAATGTTCATCAGGGATATTGTTCTGTAATTTTCTTTTTATTGTGCTGTCTTCTGGTTTTGGTATTGGAGTGATGCTGGCCTCACAGAATGAGTTTGGAAGTATTCCCTCCTCTTCTACTATTTGGAAAACTTTAAGGAAGATGAGCATTAGGTGTTCACTAAATGTTTGAAAGAATTCAGCAGTGAAGCGATCTGGTCCCAGTATTTTGTTCATAGGTCATTTTTTTATTACTAATTCAACTTCATTGCTGGTAATTGGTCTGTTCAGATTTTTGTTTCTTCCTGGGTCAGTCTTGGAAGGTTGTATTTTTCTATAAAGTTGTCCATTTCTTCTAGGTTATCCAGTTTGTTAGCATATAATTTTTCATAGTATTCTCTAATAATCCTTTGTATTTCTGTGGTGTCCGTAGTGATTTTTCATTCTCATTTCTGATACTGTTTATGTGTGTAGACTCTCTTTTTTTCTTGATAATCTTGCTAGGGTTTTATCTATTTTGTTTATTTTCTCAAAGTACCAGCTCCTACTTTCATTGATTCTTTCTACTGTTTTATTCTTCTTGATTTTATTTATTTATGCTCTGATCTTTATTGTGTCCCTCCTTCTACTGACTTTGGGCCTTATTTGTTCTTCTTTTCCAAGTTTTATTAATTGTAAGCTTAGACTGTTCATATGGGATTGTTCTTCTTTCCTGAGGTAAGCCTGTATTGCACTATACTTCCCTTTTAGCATGGCCTTCACTGAGTCCCTCAGATTTTGCGGTGTAGATTTATTATTGTCATTTGTCTCCATATATTACTTGATCTCTGTTCTTATTTGATCATTGATCCATTGATCATTTAAGAGCATGTTGTTAAGCCTCCATGTGTTTGTGGGATTTTTTCTTTTGTTTGCATAATTTATTTCTAGTTTCATACCTTTGTGGTCTGAGAACCTGGTTGGTACAATTTCAAACTTTTTGAGTTTGTTGAGGCTCTTTTTGTGGCCTGGTATATGATCTATTCTTGAAAATGTTATATGTGCATTTGAGAAGAATGTGTATGCTGCTGCTTTTGGGTGTAGAGTTCTGTAGATGTCTGTTAGGTCCATCAGTTCTAGTGTGTTGTTCAGTGCCTCCTTACTTTTTTCTGTCTGTTTGATCTGTTCTTTGGAGTCAGTGGTGTGTTGAAGTCTCCTAAAATGAATGGATTGCTTCTATTTCCCCCTGTAATTCTGTTACTATTTGTTTTATATATGTAGGTTCTCCAACGTTGCATGCACAGATATTTGCAATCATTATATCTTCTGGTTGGACTGACCCTTTTATCTTATGTAATGTCCTTCTTTGTCTCTTGTTACTTTCTTTGTTTTTAAGTCTAGTCTGTCTCATACAAGTACTGCAACTCCTGCTTTTTTCTCCCTATTAGTTGCATTAAATATCTTTTTCCATCCCTTCTCTTTTAGTCTGTGTGTATGTCTTTGGGTTTGAAGTGAGTCTCTTGTAGGCAGCATATGAATGGATCTTGCATTTTTATCCATCCAGTGACTCCATGTCTTTTGATTGGTGCACTCAGACCATTTACATTTAGGGTATTATCGATAGATATGTACTTATTGCCATTGCAGACTTTATATTCATGGTTACCAAAGGTTCAAGGGTAACTTTCTTACTATCTAACAGTCTAACCTAACTCACTTACTATGCTATTAGAAATGCAATCTAAAGGTTCTTTTTTTCTTTTTTTCTTTTCCTCCTTCACTCTTTATATAGTAGGTATCATATTCTGGACTCTTTGTCTATCCCTTGACTGACTTTGTGGGTGGTTGATTTGATTTTACAACTCCTTAGTAATTAATTGTTCTACTTTCTTTATTGTGGTTTCATTTCTTCTGGTCACAGGTATTTAGCCTTAGGAAGACTTCCATCTAGAGTAGTCCCTCCAAAATACAGTGTAGTGTTGGCTTCTGGGAGGTAAAATATCTCAGCTTTTGCTTATTTGGAAATTGTTTAATCCCTCCTTCAAATTTAAATGATAATCTTGCCAGGTAGAGTATTCTTGGTTCAAGGCCTTCTACTTCATTGCATTAAATATATCGTGCCACTCCCTTCTGGCCTCTAAGGTTTCTGTTGAGAAGTCTGATGGTAACCTAATGGGTTTTCCTTTGTATGTGATATTTTTTCTCTCTCTGGCTGCTTTTAATACTCTATCTTTATCCTTGATCTTTTTCATTTTTATATTATATGTCTTGGTGTTGTCTTCCTTGGGTCCCTTGTGTTGGCAGATATGTGCACCTCCATGGCCTAAGAGACTATCTCCTTCCCCAGATTGGGGAAGTTTGGAACAATTACCTCATTAAACATACTTTCTATCCCTTTACTTTCTCTTCTTCTTCTGGTACTCCTATAATGTTAATATTATTCTGTTTGTATTGGTCACACAGTTCTCTCAATATTCTTTCATTCCTAGAGATCCCTTTTTCTCTCTGTCCCTCAGCTTCTTTCTATTCCTTTTATCTAATTTCTATTTAATTTACTTTCTCCTCTACTTCACCTAATCTGCTTTTAAATCCCTGCATTGTATGATACATTTCAGATACTGTATTCTTTAACGTTTGTATCTCACTCCTGAATTCATCCCTGAGTTCTTGAATATTTTTCTGTAGCTCCATGAGCATGTTTATTATTTTTATTTTGAAATTTCTTTCAGGAATATGGATGAGTTCAGTTTTGCTTGGCCCTTTTTCTGCTGTTTGTGGGATTTTGGTTTGAACCAGGTTCCTTTGACATTTCATATTTATAGGTTGCACCCTCTAGTGCCCAGAGGCTCTACTCTCTGGAGCTGCCCAGCCCCTGGACTGATGGCTGGGGTTGCAGGGGATTGATGCTGGTGCCTGGGGGGAGAAAAGACTTCTTTCATGCTTCCTGGCTGCAGTGCCTGGCTCCACATCCAGGGCCAGTGGGCTGAGCATGCAGGGAGAAACCTCTATGCTTTGTACTTTTAGCTGCTGTAGGCGTGGCTGCCCTCTGGCTGGCCTGGTGCAATGGTGGGATCAGCCGGTTTGCAAGGTGGTGCCAGCCAGGAGGAAATCACAGCGGGCTGCTTATCATGGTGGGTGGCCTTGGAACTGCGTAGCCAGCCAGGGGGAATGGAGCACCTGAAGCTCCTGAATGCTTCCAACCTGCTGGAAAGAGTGCACCTGGACAATTTTGTCCACCTTTCCTTTCTCCTGAGCAGCAAGCTCTGTACAATACTTGCCCCTTTAGCAGCCTTCTCACTGTTAGGATGTCTCTCAGACTGCCTGCATTTCTTTTGTCCCAGAGCAGTCAGATGTGGATCCCTGTTTTCCACAAGCAGCTAGAATCTCAGTCTCTCCAAGTATTCCACCTATCTTAGCTTTCCAACCCCAGTAATCCCCAGAGCACCATATAATGTAGGTTCATGATCCCAGAGCAGATCTCCAGGCCTGGATGTTCAGCAGTCCTAAGCCTCTGCCCCCTCCCCACTCCATTTCTCTTCCTCCCTCCAGTGAGCTGGGGTGCAGGAAGGGCTTGGATCTCTCTGGATCACCACTTTGGTGCTTTACCATTTTCCTTGATGCCTGCGGGTTTCCCCAGGTGTAGGAAGTATGCCACAGTGTTCTTTCCTGTTGCTCTTTTAGGATTTGATGTATCTGATATTTCATATTATATGTGGTTTGGGGAGGAGGTTTATGTCTCACCTCTCATGCCACCATCTTTAATCCTCCAGGTCAGGAGACATTTTAAATAACTGGAAATAGTCTCAGTGACTAGAGCTCTGGGAGTCATTCATTGAAAGATGGCAGTTAAACCCAGGAGTGGTGTAGGAGGTAATCCAGGGAGAGAATAAAGCTAGGGAAAAGAGATAAAAATGTAAAATTTAGGAGCACTTAAGCAATGTTGACATGCATCCATGTGGACAAGGAAATGAATGGAGAAAGAAAAAGTCAGAGGGTAAGGATATAGAACCTTAGAGGATACCCATAATTCAGAGGAGAACATCACAAGAATACTATGAATGAGAGAGTATTGCCCTATTTTACAGATGAAAAAGTTGAGGCTGGGGAGGCAAAGTGACTTATGTAAGGCTGTCACAGCTCAACCTAAGTTCTTCCAGATTCCACATTGTGTCTATCTACCCACTCTTCCCAATCTCTGGTAACCAATGGCTAGAAAGAAGTGTACACATACTGTTATAGTCTCTTCCTGTAGTATCCAGGGTTTATGTAGGAACACAGGATTTTAAAGGAAAGGAAATGATTTAGGACAAGACAGGAATGAGGACCAAAGCTGAGCAAGTATACACTAAAATTAAAATGACAATCTTGGTTCAAGTAGACATCTACTGAATAACAGTGAAATCACTACAATATAGACAGCAAGAGCAGGTGGGAGTAGGGAAAGCAATGTAGGTGCAGATGGTAGAAGGAGAAGGTAAATTGATTTCATGAATTCTGCATTTGTCTTCTATTGTGCAGAGTGTCATTTTTTTATTTATCTACATTTTTTTCAATTTAGTCCTCACCAGGTGATGAGTCTACTTTTACAGCCTTAGCTTAATCTCTCCAGGTAATGAAACCATGAAGGAAGTTGATAATTGGGTTTTTCAGCTTAGGCTTCAATGTCTGCAAGCTTGATTTCAACTCAAATAATTGCTGGGAAGAAGTGTTCTATGCCAAATATGAGTGTGGATTGCAGTGGCAAAAAGAAAAAGAAACCCGTTTAGCAGAATACTAAAAGCCAGTTTCTGAAAAGGTATATTGCCAAACCATACTTACAAAATTCCGAGACAGCCAACCGTCAGCAAGGAGCAGCAAGGCAAATACTGCACTCCACTTCCAGAATTGCCTTTCACAGTTTATCAATCACCTTCCTGGTATAAATGTGTAGGTGAGATGAGATGTATCCCTAAGCACTTGTTGCCTCTTTCCACTTTGAGTTGTTTGACAAACATGAATTATTCTCTATATATCCTTCAGTGAAGATCTGGGCCAATACAGCTGCTTTCTGTTCAGACTTAAGGGCTAAAATAGTCTGGATTCCAAACAATACAGAATGTTGTGCCCACCATGGAGCCATGATTCCAAAGACAGACATTCTCAGAGCCACTTTTATTTTTCCACTCTTTCTGGAAGAAAGCAGCATTCATTGTCTCTGGAATCTGTCCAGTTAGCTCAGTGGCATGAGAGTTTGCCAGCTTGCTGTGGTAAGGGTAACTCACCCTAGCTGGTCTTTCTCTTTTGGTATCCAGACCTCATACCTACTGGAGCACTGTGAATGGCACATTGATTTCATAAAGGAAAATGTACTAACAGAAACTCTAAGGGACAACCACTGTCAACTTTATTTTTATCTCAAAGTGCCAAGTACCTTATTATTCAGGGAGTATAAATAAAGTGATTATTTGTACATTAAGCAAGCTGGCTCAGAGTGTACTTTGCTCCCCCAATTTCCTGGGGGTTGGAGACAAAAACATTTGTACCATAAATGATGTTGCTTGTCAATTCCAAGGCCTCTTACTTCCTAGATTATTCATTCCTTTTTAGAAACATACCAGCATCTAAAGTACTATAATAGCTATCTCGATTACGTCCAGAAGAATAACTGTGAAATAGGGTAATTCTGTGAGTAGCAAGACCTAAAACAGTCCATTAAAACCAGATGATGTTGAGCTGTCATCACATCTCTTTAAGTCAAATACTAGCCAGTATTATAGATTAGATAATGCTGATAAATAAAATAATCTTAGTTCATAGTACAACAGGCTGACTATTCTTGGAATATGAATGTCTGGACTGCTTACAATACTTCAGTATGGCACACCAATCTTCAGAGATTTGAGGATGTCTGCTGCCTCTAGGGATTGAACAAGAAAGGAATATGCTAGTGAATGAATACGTGTCCATACAAGAGAAAGAGACATTTAATCATGTTCATTTTTCAACCTTACAGATTATCCAGAAGCTTCATCTCTTGCTGTGGAAACGGAAGCATAGCAGTTTTCACATTTTTACTTCTCTCAGACAGGTCAGTATTCTGAGGGAGGCACATAGAGTGCCATCTGCACTGCTAAGAGGCAGTCTTAGAGACAGAACTAGAAAAAATAAGTTCTAACCCTGGTAAACAAGATGTTAAATTCTTCACTCTTATATTACTCACATAAGCAGGAATTCTATACATATACTGAAAAAATTCCCTTATTCCTTGCAAACTCACACTACTCACTTGGGCTAAAAAGACCCCAGGGTATACAGAAACAGCCAAACATCCTTTTCAAGTTATTTACTTTAATACCATGAATTATAAACCTTGTCCTTGTGCATTTCAGGTCTCTGAAATGATTCAAACTATAAATAGGTTCTTTTGGCCTGACTCCATTATGTCAGTTAATAATCTATTCTTACGCACCCACAGGCAAAAAGCACTATCCCTACACTCCAGCTCCCCCAAAATGTTACTAATTTGTTTATCAGTGGCAGACAGTCTTATACACAGAATTATCTTTGGCCTAGTAAAAAGCTGAACAGCCTTCTCTTTGCAACATTCACAGGTTAATAAACCCAATGTAATTCGGTATTAAAAGGAGAGTTTTTAGTAATAGAAATGCCATGGAGCTCAACGCTCTGATCTGATAAGCCTTCCAATTCTATTCCCATGAAAAGGCTAGCAGTTATTCAGAAGCCCATCTGTTTGTGGGCTCTCATGTCTCCATTTATTTTCCTTACAGAACCCTGCTATGTACCAGTACAGATATTGTATAAGACCTCGTTTATGCCAGCCATTTTCCTGTGTACCTGATACATGTTATCTCATTTAATCTTCATATCAACTCTTTGAAGTGAATGTCACTATTCTTATTTTGCTTATGAGAACACTAAAACCCAGAGAAGTTAAACCACCCATTCAGCTTAGTAAATGGACAACTTAATTGCAACCCAGGTCTGTCTGACCTCAGAGCATGCTCTTTCCACTATGGCACTATATTTAAAAACCTGATGGGCTGTTCACTGTGCATCTTCACTTATAATCAAAGGTAATGGAGAGGGAAGAATTAAATCTGTATTCTTATTCAAAGCCCTGATGAAATGTTTGATGTTTAAGTGAAACAACTCATATGGCAGTAGTATCTAGATTTCAATTTATCCATGGTTGCTCATCTCTCTCATTTTCTCATTTTAGCATTTTACCATGGAGCACCAGTACTATTATATGTTAACAGATATTAAAAGGGGAAAAAAGTTCTCCAGTGAAATAAATTTAGGAAACCCTATATAAGCAAAATTAGAGACTTGTCTTTAGCACAAGAATTCTCAAAGCTTTTCCTACACAAATGAATTTTGCAACTCTCCCGAGTGGATGATATAGTAACCCTTTGAACTTACTTAACTGAACTTAGATCTTGAAACCTTATCTTAGTACAATACTTGTCAGGACTTATATAATATGCTAAGGAAATCTGTTAATCCCGAGAAGTGGAATAAGTTTTTCCCAAACTTATATTACCAAATGCTTTTTCTTTTCAGAACATTTTGAGAGAATATTAAACTATGAAATATATTTTTGATATGATTCCCTACATAAGAAAAATTGCCTTTAAACAATGCTTTCCCCAGGGTACTCTGTTCAAAAAAATGAAATATATTTTTGATATGATTCCCTACATAAGAAAAATTGCCTTTAAACAATGCTTTCCACAGGGTACTCTGTTCAAAAAAATTAATTGATTAATACTATAGGAACAAGAGAGTCATGTTTTGATCATAACAGAAAAGTATTTGGGACCACAGGAAGGAAGAGTGGGAGAATCATTTCAAAACTTATGAAGATGTGAATAATTTTAATATATATAGACACTTAATACAGTGATGTTTATAAAAAGTCCAAAAACAACCTGAATGTCTATCAGTAGTAGAATGGTTGAATAAGTCTTGTATGTCCATATTATTAAATGTTTTATATATTTTTTCTTTTGTTTCCCTTTGAAAAACTTTTTAAATTAAAGTATTACAGATAAAGTAAATACCCATCTACTTAAAACTTAAAATTAACAAATGTAACATATTTTTCATTTTCTCTCAAATTTTTGTATATAAAAAGAAATAATTGCCATAATTTTTACAGAAAAAAGCACTGATTCTACATGATATTTTCTTCAAAATTAAAAGACAAACTTGGAGAAAAATTTGCAAAATATCTAACATACAAAATTTACCATCCTTAATTTACAAAGATCTTGTAAATCGGTTAAGAAAAAGGAAAACACAACAGTTAGAAAAAGGGCAAAGGATATGAACAACCAACAAAAAATTAAAATGAAGTCTAAGCATGAAAATTGTTCAACTTAAAGAAATGCAAATTAAAGTAATCCCAAAATATCAATTTTTATCTACTAAAGCAGCCAATTTTTATAAAGTATAGTACCTAATGTTTGGCAAGGAAGTGTTTGAAACAGGTTCTCGTATATACTGACAATGTAACATTAAATTCATAAAGCATTTTTTAGAGCAATTTGGCAACATACTAAAAATGTTCATACAATTTTATCTGATAAGTCCATTTTAGGAATGTATTTTAATGAAATAATCAGAGATCTACACAACTATTCATCAATTTATTACAATAGCAGGAAATTGGGGGAAAAACCCCTAAATCTCTAATAATAGGGGAATGGTAAAAGAAATTGCTACGTTATTATGATGAAATATTATGCACCAGTGAAAGTAATTATTTTGAAGAATAATTAATAGGGTTATGTGAAAAAGCTGTATGAATGCAGTTTAATTTTAAAAATACATTTTTATCAGCTTTACTGAAATATAATTCACATACCATATGATTTGACCATTTAAAGTATACAATTTAATTTTAGAATATTTTCATTACCCCAAAAAGAAGCCCCATACTCATTAGCAGTTACTCACCCTTTCTCCACTTCCACCTCTAGGGAACCGCTAGTCTATTTTATATCTGTATACATTTGCCTATTCTGAACATTCCATATAATCCATGATTCTGTAGATACACTGTGTGTATCTTTTGGGAGAAAATATTTGCAAATCAAGTATCTTAACCTTATAAACTTTCTTATAAAGTGAAACATACACTTCACATATGACCCAGTATTCCCACTTGCAAATATTTCCCCTAGAAAAGTGAAAACCTGTGATCACACAAAAAATTGTATATGAATGTTTATAGCAGCTTAGGAGACTTGTATGCAGAATATATAAAGAATTCTTACAATTCTGTAATGAAAAGAAAATCTAATTGTTAGTGGGCAAAAAGGATCTGCATAGACATTTCTCCACATTCAAATGATCAATAAGTCATGAATAGTTGCTTAACATTATTAGCCATTAGGGAATGCAAATCAAAATCCCAAGATACCTCTTAATATCCATGAGGGTGCTCTAATACAAAAGACAGATAATAACAAGCAGTGGCAAGATTGTGGAGAAGTCAGAATCTTCATACATTGCTGATAGGAATGTAAAGTGGTGAAGTCGCTTTGGAAAACAGTTTGGCAGTCCTTTAAATGTTAACCATAGGATTACCATATGACCCAATAATTTCACTCCTAGGTATATAACCAAGAGAAATTAAAGCATGTTCACATAAAACTTCATGAATATTCACAGCAGTATTAATAACAGCCAAAAAGTGGAAAAAATGTTAATGTCCATCTATTGATGAAAAGATAAAATATGGCATATTCATAAAATGGCATATTATTTAGCAACTAAAAGATCTCATGCTACAACACAGATGAAACTTGAAACATTATAAAATTACATTTTTAAATCAAAAAGTTTTAAGTATTAAAATGTGTCTGTATATGTAGAAAAACACTTAAAGGAAATATACCAAAAATATAGGTAAAATGAAAAATTTTACCGGAGTTACTCCCTTCCCTATCCAACCTTGACACTTCACTCAACCTCTCTGGTGCTAAAATTCTTATCTCTGTAACTCCATTGCCTTAGCCAGCAAAAACCCAAATTCCAAATACATCCAGCTATATGCCTTCTCCATTCCTATACTCAGGCTGCTGAGAACTACTACAAAACTAACATAACTGATTATAAGTGCTGATTGTAACTGATTACAAATAACACACTAAGATTACGGATTTGTGGTCTTCAGCCTAAATAGCCTGATAAGTCTTCACTACATACCTACTTACCAGTACTTCTTTCCTCTATCAAACACAACTTCATACAGTCTTTCTTATTACTCTATACTATATCATAAAGTCCTAACACATGCAGTAGGGCTAGAAAAAGAAATAAAAAGCACTCTGACTGGAAAAGAAGAAATAAAATATCCCTGTTTATGGATGACATGATCATCTACATAGATAATCTAAAGAATCTACAAAACTCCTAGAACTAATAAGTAAGTTTAGCAAGTGCATAGCACACAATATCAATGCATAAACATCTATTGTGTTTCTTTACACAAACAATGCATAATTGGGAAAGCAAAATCAAAAACACAATGCCACTTACAATAACTCTAAAAAAATTAAATAGACATAAATCTAACAAATCATACACAATATCTCTATGCTAAAACCTCCAAACCACTGAAGAAAAAGACCAAAGAAGACATAAATATATGACAAGACACACTATACTCATGGGTCAGAAGACTCAGTATAGTTAAGATGTCAATGCTCCCCAAATTGATATGTAGGTTTAAGGCAACCCCAAGTGAAGTTCCAGCAGGAATTTTTGTGTATATACAAAAGCTGATTCTAAAATTTATATGGAAAAGTAAGGGAACTAGAATAGCCAAAACAATTCCAAAAAAGAAAACAAAAGTTGGAGAACACAAACTGTCCAATTTTAAGACATACTTTAATGCTATAGTAGTCAAGATAGTGTAGTGATGGCTAAAGCATAGACCCATAAACCAATGGAACACTAAAAAATAAAATACAGAAATATGCTTAATGAAATAAGCCAGGCAGAGAAAGATAAGTGCCAAATACTCATCTGTGGAGTATAAGAACAAAGAATAAACTGAAGAAAGAAAACAGCAGCAGACTCACAGAACCCAAGAATGGACTAATAGTTACCAAAGGGAAAGGGACTTGGGAGGATGGGTGGGAAGGGAGGGAGAAGGGGAAAAGGGGGGTTACCATTAGCAGACATAATGTAGGGGGCAGACACGGGGAAGGCAGTATAGCACAGAGAAAAGTAGTGACTCTATAGCATCTTACTACACTGATGGACAGTGACTGTAATGGGGTATGTGGTGGGGACTTGATAATGGGGAGAATCAAGGAATGACAATGTTGCTCATTTAAGTGTGTATTAATCATATCAAAATAAAAAAAACACACACACACAAACAAAAAAAACAATAGACCTACATAAAGATAATCAACTGATTTTTACACAAAGATTTCATGATAATTCAATGGAGAAAATACAATCCTTTCAACAAATGGTACTAGAAGCATTGGGCATCCCTATCCAATATACACCTCACAACACATACAAAACTTAAGTCAAAATGAATCATTGACCTAAATGTGAAACATAAAACTCTAACACATTTAGAAGAAAACATAGGAGTAAATCTTTATCACTTGGAGTTAGGCAAGGAGTTCCTATATATGACATCAAAAGTAATATACATAAAAGAAAAAATTACAAATTGGACTTGAACAAAACTAAAAATGTTTTCTCTGAGAAGAACACTTAAGAAAATAAAGACAAGCTATTGACTGGGAGAAAATATTTGTAAAATGCATATCTGATAAAGGACTTGTATCCAGAATACATAAAGTACTCTAAAAGATCAAAAATAAGAAAACAAACATAACAATAAAAAAATGGGCAAAAGGTTTGAAGGGACACTTCACCAAAGAAGTAGCAATTAGCACAAGAAAAGATGCCCTACATCACTAGCCATTAGGAAATGCAAATCAAAACCACAAGGATATTCCTCTACACCCACATTGTAATGGGTAAACTTTTGTTTAAATGGTGATAATTCCAAGTGCTGACAAGGACGCAGAACAATTGGAATTCTCATACATTTCTATTGGGAATACAAAATAACACAGGTACTCTGAAAAACAGTTTGGCAGTTTCTTATGAAGTGAAACATACACTTACCATATGACCCAGTATTCCCACTTGCAAATATTTCCCCTAGAAAAGTGAAAACCTGTGTTCACACAAAAATTTGTATATGAATGTTTATAGCAGCTTTATTCATAATTGCCCCAAACTGGAAAGCAAAGCAAATGTCCTTGAGTGGGTGAATGAGTAAACAAACTACACTACTTATCAATATAAAGAAATGAACAATTGATGCAGCAATATAGATGAATCTAAAATGCATTATGCTAAGTAGAAAACCCCACTCTCAAAAGGCTATGTACTGTATGATTCCAGATTCCATTTGTAGAACATTTTAAAAAAGGCAAAAATATAGGGAGAGAAAACAGATCAGTGGTTGCCAGGGTTAGGGTCATGGAGGGTGGTCTGCATTCTATCTGAGGTGGTAGCTACAAAATGCTATGCATGTGTAAAAGCTCACAGAACTGTACACCAAACAAATATTAGATTTGCTGTATTTAAAAAATTCAAAACGTAAGCAAAAATTTTAAAACCTCTTTGCTTTTCAAACTCCTTACACAGTCCTTCCCTCCCCTCTACCACAAGAGGTCTACTTCTTAAAACAATGTCTTCCCATATATGGTGAGGTTTTTCTCCTGACCATCACATAAATCTACTCATTCCTCAGGAAATCTGCCCATTCTTTGACTAAGAGGCATAAGTATACTGATAACTACTGAATACATATCTCCAGCCCAGAACTCTAGCTAGACCTGAATAACCAAGTGCCTTTCAACATCACCCACCCACAAATTCATTTCCTGTTTTGTTCCCTCTCCTTCATTCCCCACCTACACCTAATTAATCACCAAGGTGTGTTGACTGTACATACTTCCTAAATATCTCTGGAAGCTGGGCACTTTTCTCTATCCTGATTACCATGACCCCAGATCATGTTACCTGTATTACTGAAATAAGCTCTTAACTGGTTTCCCTGCCTCTCATCTTGCCCCTTTCAGTCCACTCTCCGCATTGCAACTAGAATGGTGAAAAACTTAAATTAGTGTAATATCTCTTTCAGTGGTCTCAGCATAGTATGAATTCCTTAACACAGATTACAAACCCTTTCATAATCATGCCCCTGTTCATCTCTCCAGGTTCATCTCTCATAATTCTACACTGCAAAACTTCCTCTCCACTAGTTTTATTCCTGCTTTCTATGTTTTAACCATACTCTACTTCTTTCACTCCCTCAAACATGCCCCTGCTCTTTCCCACGATTGAGATACTTCCTTAGCAACTTGCCACATTCTCCATCCCAGTCTCCAAGTTGGCTATTGTCTTGCCAATGGGTTTCATCCCAGGACAAGTTCACTATGGATGCAATAAGACCGAAAAATGACAGTGGAACATTCTTGGGGTGAAAAGGTTTGTGCCCAACTTTACTCCCACAGTGGCAGGCAATCACTAGAATGCTGTCCACTCAGAGCAAGTCTCCATGCAGCAAGCTGGTCTCTGCCCCTGGGCCTCTCTGACCCCACAGCTGTCTCAGTCTCTGTCCTCAGTGCTGCGACCACTCCAGTCTCTGCTCTTCTGTAGCCGTGCAGCTGCACAGTAGCCCAGAGCACTGGACAGAGCTCTTTATATAGTCAATAACAATGTATTGCCCACAAAAGTGTAGTGAGCGAGCCAAGGGCCAGGTGAGAATCCTGGCCATAGGAACCTTCTCTTTCTCCACAGCTATCTAATATTTATTCTCCAGATTTCAGCTTTGTCTGGCCAGAGTGTTTCAGCCTTGGGCAAGTTCACTTTGGATTTAGTGAGACCAAATAAAACAGATGTTGTGGGTAAAAGGGATTATACCATACTTTATTCTCAAATCTAGTGGTAGAATCACATCTGCCTCCAGAAAGTCCACAATCCATCTCCATCTCTGCCTCTGGGCAGAGCACTGGGTGGAGCTCTCTATATAATAACACCAACAATAATGGCTTATTGCCAACACATGTGTAAGCATGCCTCTACTCTGTAGGCCAATTACATCATCAGGTATATTAGGTCAGGTGAGGATCCTGGCCATAGGAACTTCCATTTTCCTTACAAGCTTCTACATTATTTTCTCAGAGTATATATATCACTGACTGACCTCCACAGCTGAGCTATATGTCCCTTCTGAGTGCTACCATAATAACATTATGAGAGTACTTTTTTTCTGTGTTGTAATAGTCTACTTATTTGTCTGTCTCTTACACCAGATTGTAAGCTCCTTGAGGGCAGTGACTATGTCTTGTTCACATTTTAGTGCCATCCCCTAACACTTCCTGGCATGTGGTAAGTATTCAATAAATATTTGCTGAATGAGTGAATGAGAAGGAGGGAGGGTAGAAAAGCCTCTGAGATTATAGACATATTTTTTCCTTATCCCTTTCTATGTTTTCCAATTATTCCTTAATGAACATAAATTGCTTTTATAATAAAAAAATACATAAATAAGAAAATTGAAATTCCCCATAATCCCACCACCTAAAGATACTCATGTTAACGTTTTGTTGTATCCTTTCCAATATTTTCTGTGAGTATATATTTTTTAAACATTGAGAACATATTGTGTTCAGCTTTGAATTCTGTATTTTTCACTAATGCCAAAAGTAATTTCCCATTATATCAAGGCATTATTTAATGAGTCCTTTGTTGTCCAACATTAAGATTTCATCCAAGTTTTTACTATTATGAATAAATGCTCATGTTTTTCCATGTGAATTTAAAAACAAATATTTGGGGGTTATCAAATTAGTATATATTTACTAGAGAAATGTGGAAAATACAAGTAGAAAGTAGAATAAATGAAAATAAATTACTCATGAATTCACTATTTTCAACAGTTTATTCTTTTTCCTCCATATTCGAGATACAATTTCTGGGTTAAAAATAATTACAACATTTTATATACAATTTTCATCCTTGTTTTCTTCACTTAACATTTTTCAGTGCTGAGCCATACTCTTAACACACATATTTTTAATTGGTGCATATTATGGTCAATGGATGTTACCACATGGCTATTTACAGTTGTTCAACTCACCTGTGAATTTTTCTTTTCATTCCCAGGACCTCTATCTCCCATGAGGCTTACAGAGTTCATTGCTGGGAACCATTCTAATCGCCAAAATAAATCACCATGGTGGATTGAAAGCTTCACAATCTGAAATCTTTCCATCTAATACTTGCTGTGCAGATAGATGTTTCAGGACTTTACAAGTTATTTAATTTACTGACTGAACTCATCAATCTGGTAGCAATTAATTCAAGCCAATCTTCCTCTCTTTTTTTCCCCCTCCCCAATCTGTGAAACCCTAAATGTAACATATATATCTTTCCAAAAGCTCTTTTCATTCCCCTTGTCAAGTAAAGGGGAAGTCAAAAGACTTCCTTGGAGTCTTTAACTCCCCTTGAAAAACTATTAATTATATCTATACAGTCTTTGTGGTATTGATGGGAATCAGTGTCCTGTGTATTTATAAGCATGTATATGTGCAGCATACTTACACAAAATTCTGCTGTGGTGTAAAAATCAAGGTTAAAACAATTTGAGGTTTTTATTTGATCATGCTTTTCCCTAAATAACAATTTAAATATTTGCTGAGCTGTGAACACCATCCTGTATCAGGCACCTAAATTCAAGAGGAAGATTCAACACACTGTGACCAAGGTCCCAGAATTGGGAATTAAAGAACAATGTAGACTCTGCTCTCTGTCGTAGATGTATGATGTTCCTGAAAGCACCACAGCTAATAGAGAAGATCAGATCAGATTTCCACTTTATTAAACATATGGATTGTTGTTTTAAAGACTTTAAGGTGCTAGGCTATGGTAAAATTCTTCAATTACTTTTATTATTTTCTTTACTATCTAGCTTATTTTAGCCTTGATTAATTACTCTTATGATGAATTAAAAATTATAAGCCTAAGTTATGGCCCAGAGGGCTTTTTAAGGGGCTTAAGGATGATTTTCATGTTTAATTGCAATACTGTTCATAAGGATAAAGTTTCACAGTTGAAATCAGCCTAAAAATTAGCACTGAAGATCTGTGTTTTCAGAACAGCGGTTAATGTACAAATAGTGATAACCTATTAGTAATATGCCAGTCCTTTCCTTTTTTTCTTTTTTTTATAGCTTCAGTGGTAGCTCAGCTGTTATGATAATTTATATCTATTTACACATTTATTTATAAACAGCATTTCTTTTAGTCCTACTGTCTGAATCAATAAGATGGACACTAATGCTGCTGCTGCTTCTTTATAATAATAAAACATGAATATTGATGGTTTTCATTTCTCAGCCAGTGCTGTAGTGCCCAGCTGCTGACAACAGAAGTCTCAACTCTGTTACAGAGATCAGTAAGAGTTAGTGACGTCTTACAGGTATCAAGGAGTTGAGCTCCTAGAGGGAAGTTAGGTTTAGTAAATCATCTCCCCTAAAACCTTCTGGAGTAAAAAAGAGTTGCCTGCCACAAATAATTCAATGTTCAGGAGCTGAGAAAGAGAGCAATCCAGTTTCTTAAAGCAGAAAAACAATCTGTTTGTTCAGATCCTTTAGGTAATTTTGATCAGGTTAAGACATTCAGAATAAATTAAACAGATTATGTCCAGCATTTCATTTGAGAGAATACTAAACATGACTAAATCTACTGGGGCCAAGGACTGTTTCTCAAACTCAGATGCTAAGAAGCAGACTTGAAGTCTATGGACACTGAGTTTTACAATGAAATAATATATGTGCAGATGGGAAAATATTCCCCTTCCTCTCTCCCTGCAAAATACTCTCTTGTTCAGGTTCCTCTAGAAAGCTTATTTAGCTTCCACATGGTCTTATGATGGACAGACTTTGCCTTCTACTTATATAGAAATGCACCTTTCTTTAAAGATAGGGCCACTACTTATTTGACAGCAAAGTAGGCCTCAAAGCAATCTTTCCCTTTCCCATCTCTTATTTTCTGCCAAGGGTATAGGCAGAACAGCTGCTAACTGTGATTCAAAGTCAGGAAGGAATCTTTAATGCAGAGAGTATATAAGCACTTAACAATCATAGAAATCAGGTCATAAAAGACAGTGTCAGGAAACTACAGGGCAGCACTGGAAGCTACAATGCAAAGCTGATTGTTTAATGTCTTGCAGACATACACTGTCCTCAAAAGGCCAAATAAATCAGAGTTTTACCTGGGATCTCAGAGAAATAAAGAAACCCCATTGCTATCTCAGCACCTTTATTCTACTAGTTTAGAGTCTGCTAATATCCCTATCCACAGATCATTGAGTATTGACTACTGTACATAGGTATCCCTCACAATTGGTTGACTATTGTAAAGAAGACAGAGAAGTTTGTTTAATAACTGGTGTACCCTAACTTGGCCCCTTTGCTTGCTTTCCCTTGGGGCCCTGTCTAACAACCTTTTGGGATCTCCTTTTTCCCCATTTGCAAAATGAAGACACTCATTTTTGGAATCCTACAACTGAAGGGTGCTACATAACTTTCTAGTGTTCTTTATATGTCTTTTATTGCAGAAAAGAAATGAAAAGTTTAACCATAACAGTATTTCTCAGCAAACCATTATGCCCCATTCTCTCACTGCTGTTTTGTTCTTGCAGAGCTTAGTGTACTTCATTAATATTCTTCCATTCATTCCAACAATGTCCTTGAAAGAGACAGAATATAAATTATTTTTTCCATGGTATAGCTGGAAAATTTAAGGGCAAAAGAAATGAAGTGCCCTCCAAAAATACATAGCTACCTTGGGTCAGAACTCACAGTTATCTTGTTCAGTACACTGTCAGAGTGACTTGGTTTCCCAGTACTGGAATTACCATGGAGCAACTTAGAACACCGACAGCAATTAGGGCAGGATCACATTTTAGGAGAGTCCCACTTTGTCTGAAATCTGAAAGCATGCAATTTGTACAACTATTATTTTCTATGTAATAGAAATGTAATATGTGCCTCTTTCCAACACTGGCCCCATGTGGCACATATATTTCATAGTACATGCCATTATCTCCTCTCATACCCATAGAGCCCAATCTCAGGGCTGTCTTTGCCAGGAAAAAGAATGTGCTTCCCCATGTTTATGTCAAATTGCACAAAGTATAGACATTGAGGTAAGTGGAGATTTAAGCACAATCCTAGCAGGTAAGTTTTAAGAATATTGAATATACATTGTAACATGGACCTGAAATTTAACATGGCCCAAATTCACAGGAATGTAACAGTCATGCAAAGCCTATCCCTTTCACCTCTCTTCACACATGTATGTCTTCATGTATGCACACACATGCACTGCCCCCAAAGCTGGCTGTCTGAACATCAGAAGCAAGTACTTTAAAAGAATGGTCCTCTGTCCTCTTCTTTTAGAAAAAATTCCAACAGTCACTACAAATTAAGAACATTCCATTTATACATTCTAGAACCTTTGCTCCCAGAGTAGCTAAGGTATTCAGTGGGTACAAAAGACATGTTCTGTGCCTCTGAGGCACAGAGGGCATCTAACAAGATTGTTAGACCTTTGTACAAGTCCTACATTCTTAGAAAATTCATGAGTTCCATAAGATTGGTAGGAAATGGTTTATGAGGTATGGTACCTCTGCATTTCCTTAACCATAGCTGTACTGTACCTAATTAAATGATCGTTTTTTGCATGCAGGTGTTATATAAAATACTAATGAATGGGTGGCTCCTAGTAGCATGCAACCCATGACTGTTTACTTCCCTTAAAGGACTAGGGCTGTGTCCCACACAGTGTTCAAAACTATTAAATATGCTCTTTGTAGCAGCCTAGTATACAACCATCAGCAGAATTAGGTAAAACAGACAACGAATGCAATATATCAGAAAATAGATTCTTAGTAGGGAATGGTATTAAGGGGAAAAAAAACAATAACATAAGATGCATTCAAGGAATAATTGCTGTCACCCTGCTGGCCAAATCAGCAAGGGGACACAGCAAGAAAACTGGCACTGGGTCTTGGTGATATATGAAATGTATTGGAGAGATAGAAAAAGAAAGGCAGTGGGGAACCCTGTCAGTTAAGCTTAAGTTGCCAATTGCTAAAATCCTTTTTTCCACCAATCTGCTCAAAGTGATTGTATGTAATATTCTTAAAACCATGTGTCTTGCTACAGAAATATCTACAAATACTGACCAGCTTTATCTCTTTATATTCTTTATTAAAACTATATGCATAAAATTGTCATTTATATATTATGGTTTTGTTAAACAATGTTGGTAAAGCCTAAAATTTCACACCATTTTGTGGAAATTTCTATACATCTCATTTTATGGGGATATAGTGGAGCTTATTCACTCCTAGGTTGATTGGTGTGTGTGACATGTAGACTCCTCTGTAACATATCTTCCAAAAAAAAAACCCTCCCTGTAGTCAGTATTCAGTATTTCTTATGTTCTTACATGTATGTGAGTTGGGAAATTAGCAGCAATGGTTTTAGATACAAAGCTGACTAGTCTAATGGTACTTAATCATGTTCAGTGTCTGCTTAGCCTCACACATCTTTTGCCTTTCCCTCTGTTATTATGATAAATAAAAAGTAAAAGAAAGAAAGAACATATGTGCCTAAGGGTCATATGAACTCTGGTTTGCTATTTTTTTCACTGAAGACTGTGTTTATTATTCTCCATATACATGTCACCTGAAAAAAAGAACACAGTGTTCCTGAGAAAAGATCACAGGGTCCACTTGCTCATAAATTATACACTACCCTTAGGGAAATATTTGAAGAGGCCCTCATTAAGTAAACCCCAAGTAAGGGTCCCCTCAATAGATGTGTCATTTGCAAAAAAGTCCTTTCCAGACATAATGGAATAACACCCCCCAGTTATCCAACAAGAAGGCAGAAGTCATTGAAAATGTAGACCACTGAAAGCTGAAGTTTAGAGCAGTCACGGCTGACCATGACTAAATAATAATGAAGAACTTGAATCACTTTGGAAAGGCCCAACCTGTAGGACCTCTTAGGGTCAGGCTTAACACAAACCCAGAAAGAAGTCTTTTATTCCAGTTAAGCTCATAAAAAATTGCTTACTTTGTCCTAGGTAAATCCCTCAAACATCTCAGCTGCAAATTCCATTTTATTTATTCCAATGTATCAGAGAGCTTGGATTTACCTCACACAGTGTAAAAAAACTAAAATACTAGAAACAAAGAACAACTAATTTTTTCCTATATAAGAAAAGGTTTAAAAGAGAAGACTTTTATACAAGAATCTTATTTGAGTAGAGGCTACTAAGGAAATTCAAGGCATAGACATTTAAAAGGAAACAAATGTATAGATATAGATATAAAGGTATACATATGGGTTATACAGAAATGTGAAAACATTGACATAGATTTTGTTAAGTTATAAACAACAAGATGTTCAAATTAGTTTCTCACCATATACAGGGACATTGAAAAAACTATTCAGTCTCTTTTTGAATATTAAAATATTCATTCTCACAGAGTAGCATAATGTTTGAATATTCAAACTTCTAACTCTGGGGTGGAAAATTTATGATAGTAAAAAGCACGTTTTAAGCATGCACTTACACACACAGAGAATTTTACAGTTTCAGAGGGCTTCCAGAAAGTCTGTTACTGAGTTTATTATATATTTTCAGATGTTGGTATTTCTGTAATCCTCCTCCCCCTTATCTGAGACCTTGGAGCAGTTGGATGAGCAACAGAGTGGTTGTTGCTAAGGATATCAGAGAGATGGGCTGTGTACACAGCAGGTACTATATAAAGTCCTCAGACAACAGGGGACCAAATGTTTCTCATCAAATTAAAGGAGTCTTAAGATGACAGCTTTTGGAATATTTAGCTCATGACAGTGTTATTTTTAATGACACTGACATTGGTTTTTAAATGTCAGAAATGAGTTTTTTAAAGAGAATATTCTATTATAGCATTAGTTTCTTTTTTACTTTCAAACCCATTTGTTTGAAATTTGTTGGACATTATAAGCTGTATGCCTAAAGTTTTAATAGCTCTTTTAATTGTATATGAATTAATGGTACATGGCAGTTGTTCTCAAAGTTGGGACCCTAAAGAACAAACCAGAAGAAGCATAGGAAATAATCTCTGGATCTCTGGGCCAGAAATAGTTCATTTTGCCTCCAGCCAGGGTGGAAAAAATCTGGTAATTCATGGACCATGGGCTAGAGTACTCACATGGGCTTTATGTAGTGAGTAGTGGGGAAAATTATGCCTAAAGGGTGCACTGGACCTGTTCATCAAAGCTTAAAAACAAGCCTATGAAGATCAAAGTGAAGTGCACAAGTAACTTCACTGTGCTCCAGAACAAAACTCATGAATACTAATGGTAGAAAAAATATTTAACACCCAACAGGATGAAACTTGTAGTACCTGACATCCAAAAAAATTTACAAGACATTCTAAAGGAGCAGTAAAATAAAACCAATAAAGGAAAGAAAAATGAATGGTAAAAACAGACCCAGAAGTGACAGAGATAAAATATTTTGTAGAAAAGAAAATCTTCAAAGTTATTGCTGGATGGTGTTAACAGATGATTAGAAACAACAGGAAATGATTAATGAACTTGATCACATAGCACACTTAGTTTAGAAACTATCTAAAATCAAGTAGAATGAAAAACACTGAAATAAAAATAACAATCAGCAAGCTGTGGGACAACTTCAAGCTGCTTAATATAAGTGTAATTGTTCACCCTAGAAGGGAGGGGCACAAAAACTTTCTGAAGAAATAATGGCCAAAGGAAATTAATTACAGAATAGTGTTGTGGGGAACTCCACAGACACTCTCCTAGCAAAAGAACCATAACTCTAAACTTATTTTTAAAATAGCCATTTAAAATCTCTGTAAATCTTCTGAGTAGAATATAGCAAATGAAGAAACAGTGATTCAAGAAAATCTAAATTTCGCTATCAACAGCAAGTCTATGACATTTAGAACTACAACCTACTCCCTCCATGTGCCCCCCTCAACAGGTCAGCATGTTGTAAGCTCTTCCCCAAGCAGGTGCAGCCAAGAACACAGGACTCCCTCTCTCCCCATTTACCAGGAAAAGCTATGGTATCTTCCCTGGAGTGGCAGAACACCAACATTTCTCATCCCATACTACAGGTCTATATGGCAGAAGCTCTATCCCAGGAAAGAGTGGTTTAGAAATTGGGGACTCTTCACCCACCAGCCCACAACTGTCAGCAGAAGTTGCACCCCTGGCAAGGCAGACTGAGAATACCCCTGCCCTGAGCACCCTCATGCAGGCTCACTCACTCATCAAGGAGAAGCAGCCAAGGAGAGAGCTCCAGGACAGGTAAGCCAAGAAGACCACATGTAACTACCCTCAACCAGTGCCCTGGCCATAACAGGAGTTTCATTCTCAGAGAAATGGCACTTTCCCTGCCAACTGTTCTGCTGCAGTAATATACAGCTTTTGCTCAAGGTGAGTGGCAGGATGAAAACAGCTCAATGCTCTTTCCAAGAGAACAGAATTTATTTGGAACAAAATGTAGGGTAATTCAATCCTATGGACACTCTTAAAAGCCATGGAGATTTTAGTGGTAAGCAATTAAGAGGAGGCTATACCTCCATTACAACAACAATATAAACCAAAGACCAGCTAAATGTTTAACAGAGAAAATCATAGAAGGAGACAGCAAACAAGTTCCAGTGGCAGGAACAAACTTAAAAAACTGGTTTCAAAGACTACAGCTGTAAAAATGCCCAAATTTAATTGGACCAGACTCTAGAGCAATTTATGACTGAAGCCACTGATTTTTTAAAAACAGAGCAATTAGCCAGCAATTAGTAGAGGCTAGCAGTTGGGAATAATACTAACAAAGGCAAATAGCTGAACAGAGATCAGGGAAAGAGATAGTAAAAAAGAGCCCTGCTGAAACTATGTCATCCCATCAGACTGTATGCATGCCCAAGGCTGTATGCTCTAAAGAGTGACACCAGACACTTCACATTACAGTGGAAGTAAACTTCTCTAAAATATTCTAGCCAAATCTCTAAACTAAAAAACAAGAAAAAAAGTCCCAAAGGCAAAGTGATCAGTTATCCCTGAGTTACTAAATGTATTTTCATAAATGTCCAATTTTCAATAACAAATTATGAAATATGGGGAAAACAACCTGAAAGTATGACCAACACAATCAGGTAACAGAAATTGCCTTTGAGGGGGCCCAGATGTGAGACAATTAAATGTGCTCTTTGTCGCAGCCTTGTGCATATGGACTGACAAGTAGGACTTACAGCAAAGACTTCAAAGTAGCTATAATAAATATGTTCAAAGAACTAAAGGAAACCATTATCAAAGCAATAAAGGCATGATGACACTGTTTTATCAAGTATAGAGAATCAATCAAGAAACAGAAGTTTACAAAGGAAAACTCAGGAAATTCTAGAGTTGAAAATTTCAAGTAAAATGAAAAATTGAAAGAGGTGCTCAACAGTATATTTGAGCTAGAAGATGAAAGAATTAGCAAACTTGCTGACAGATGATAGGGATTATGAAATCCAAAGAATAGGAAAGAGAACAAAAAGTGAACAGAGAATCAAATAAATGTGGGGCATCTTTAAGTATATCAACACACATGTAATGGAAGTACCACAAGGAGAGAAGAGAGGGAAAAAAACAAAAAGTATCCAAAGAAATAATGGCAGACACTTCCAAAATCTAATGAAAAACATTAAAATATGTGGTTGAGACAATAGATCACCAATAGCCTGAGGGGAAAAGATGAAATAGCTTGATTAGAAAATTAGGACATCCAAAACTACCCATGGGTACAGTAGAATTTAGAAACCCATGTGCATTTCTAGGGCAAGATGCATGCTCAGAAAAGACCTGAGAAGATCTAAGCTTTCTTTTGTTTTCCCTTGTTTTCTCTTTAGTTCCTGTGATTCAAGAAACTCTGTCAAAATATAACCTGAACATGAGCAAAACAGATATTTCAATGATCCTACACAAGATGGAATACAGTCTATTCAAAATAGCTTGTAAAAGTCACTAAGCATATACTGAAATTTTATTAAATAATTAAAATATGGCAGTGGAAAATATCCACTTAATGAGAAGTAATCATTAGAGGAAGGAAAAAGACATAAGTCACACAGAAAATAAAAAGCAAAATGGCATCATAAACCCAGTTGTATCAGTATTTTTTGAAAGTCACTAAACATTAAAAAATAAAAAAAATAAAAATGTATTTAATAAATCAATGTTTATTTTTTTTAATTTACATTAAAAAAATTAAAAGTCACTAAGACTACAGCCTTCAAAGAAACTAACAAAACTAGCAAGCACTGGTGTTGCGGACTGAATTATGTCCCCTCAAAGTCTATAGGTAGGAGCCCTAACCACAATGTAATGGTATTTGGATAAGGGCCTTTAAGTAGTCAGTTAAGATTAAATGAGGGCATAAGGATGAGGTCTAATCCAACAAGACTGCCGTCCCTATGCAGAGAAAGAGACACCAGGCATGCATATGCGCTGAGGAAAGGCCATGTGTAGAAGTTTGCAAAACAGGAAGAGCATTCTCACCCAAAACCAACAATACCATCACCTTTATCTTGGACTTCTAGGACCCAGAACTGTAAGAAAACAAATTTCTGTTGTTTGAGCTACCCAATCTGCAGCACTTTGTCATAGCAGCCTGAGCAGACTAATATACCTGGGAAGAGGGATAATCTCATTTTCAGATGAGCCACAGAATAATATTCAAATATCCAGTTTTCAAAACAATATTAAAAGATACACCAAAAGAAAAAGCCCAAGAAAGTATGGCACAAAGAAAGAAATACACTGATAAGAAGAGACCCTGAAGAAGTCCAGACATTGAACTTAATAGGTAAGAACTTTAAATCAATTGTCTTCTATATGGTAGAGGAGCTAAGGAAACCATGGACAAAAAAACAAAATGATAACAGGAAAATTGGGTATAAAAAATGAGATAATAAAAAGATAGAAAGTATAAAAAAGAACTGAAAAGAAACTCTGGATCTGAAAAGTAAAATAGCCAAAATAAAAATTCAATAGAGGGATTTAACATCCAATTTAAGCAAGCAGAAAAAATAATCAGTGAATTCAAAGAGAGAAAAATTATTATTATCAAGTCTGAAGAGCAAGAAAAAAAAGAATGAAGTGAACAGATCCTGAGACCTGTGTAACACCAAGTACACTAACATATTTACTATGGAAGAGAAGAAGAAGGAGAAGAAGAGATAAGAAGGAATGGGGGTAGGAGGAAGTGATGGAATATTTGAAGAAATAATGGTTACAAACTAAACAAATTTGATGAAAGACATGAATTTACAAATCCAAGATTAATCAACTCCAAGCATGATAAACTCCAACCCACACACTGAGTCACCCTATAAGCACAGTATACTGAGACAAAGTACAAGCAAACTGTTGAAAGCCCAAAGCAATGAGAGAATCTTGAAAGTAGGAAAAGATAAGTAACTCATCACATACATGTGATCCTCGATAAGATTAACAACTGCTTTTTATCAGGAGCCTTGGAGGCAAGAAGCCAGTTGGATGACATATTTAAAGTGCTGAAAGAAAAAAAATATCGACCAAGAATTATCCAGCAAAACTGTCATTCAAATTGGAGGAGAAATTCCCAGATAAACTAAGCTCGGGGAGTTTTCTACCACTGGGATTGCCCTACAAAATATACTAAAAGGAGTTCTTCAGTTTGAAATGAAATGAAAAATTAGACAGTAATTCAAAGTCATATGAAGAAATAAAAATCTGTGGTAAAGGTAAATACATAGGCAAATTTAAAAGGCAGTATTCTTATATATTTATTTGTAAATCTAATTTTAATTTCTTCTTTTATTTAAAAGATAAGTGCATAAAAATAATTACGGACCTGTGTTATTGGGCCCAAGAAGTAATCACAACCAGCAGCTTTGCTCCTCTGCAGAACCAAGCACACTCTGACAAGAGAATTCATAAGGGTACAAATCTGTCTGATTCAGGTCCTCAAATGAGGACTCTTGTCAGTCCTAGGGACTGATTTTCTGATGATCAGGCAAGAAGCTGAGTTATGGACCCACCTACTGGGGATAGTGTCTCCTAACTCTATCTGGCCAATGGGCTAGTGAGAGCGCCTGGAATTGGTGTAACCAAGAGGTGAGAGGGTAGATTTGATCACCCCTAAAGCAAAGCCAGTACCAGGCATGGAGCATTATCCTGTCAAGTCAAGGGGATTAATTTATAGCCAAGGTTGATAGTAGTTCCCAGCCCAGCCCCTCCCAACTGAATAGCCTGCTTTAAAAAATTGACAGTTGCCTGGAGTGGCCTCTTGCCATCCCACCCAGGCAAGTAAGCTGATACAGCCACACCCACTCTGACCCCCAGCTCTCATCCTACCAGAAGGACTGGAGAGAACACCTAGAAGCTGTGTAAGCCAGCAATGCTCAAGCACGGAGATGGTCAGACAGAAACAAGTGTCTCCACAGCAAACCCAGTGGCCCTGTTCAACCAGAGAACTTGGGGCACAGGACAGCTTGAGTTAAGACAACAAACTGCTTTACTAGCTTCAGAGTTGGTTTTCCTGCTGTGCCTGTGCAGGGAAACTAATTCAAGTTCCACTTATTGCTGAATACAGCCTTCAGCCTGCCCAGTCAGGGTACCTAACCAGAGCATATGAGAAGCTGCATAGCCCATCCAACAGCCCTGCCTATAGTAGCACTTGAACAGCAAGCACAGCCTGCAGCTTTCTCTGTCTGCTGACCAAAATTGGTGGCCTTATCTGGACAAGAAAATCAGTGTGCACTCTTGCTTGATTTGGGTCCCAAAACAATGAGACTTACAAGAACTGTGTCCAGTACTGCTGCCCAGCCAGGGCAGGGAAGCTCCAGCCATTACTGTACACATTCCCAACAATCTAGTAACACTGACCAGAGAATCTGGACAACCAAGGAGCCTAGCCTATGGCCTCATTTGGGTAGGGAAACAATCCAACAGTCCTATCCAACTGTTCTCAGCCAGTGGCACACCCTCCATCCCCAGCCTCAGAGCTCAAAAGTTACCTCACCCAAAAATAGATTATAAGAGCAAGTCCCAACTGCTCTTAAAAATTACCAGCAGATGCCCAGAAACCCAGGCTGAACTAACTGGTAAAGATCTCTCTACCAGCAAAGCTGGCATGTCTGGAAAAGAACAATTATACAAATGTACAGATACCAACACAAGGAATCAAGGATAATGAAAATCAGGTAAATATGACACCACCTAAGGAAATTAATGAAGCACCAATAACTGACCCTAAAGAAATGGAGATCTATAAACTGTCAGACAAATATGCAGAGTAATCCCATGAAGGAAGCTTAGATAACTGCAAGAACACACAGAGAACTGAACAAAGAAAAATAATGTTTGACAAGGAAATAGAAACTATAAAAAAACCACAAACAAATCTTACAGTTGAAAATTTATTAATTGAAGAATTCAATATAAAGTTTCAAAAGCAGACTCAACCATGAAGAAGAAAGAATCAGCACCTGAAGGGTAAGACATTTGAAATTATCCAATCAGAAGAGCAAAAAGAAAAAAGAATGAAAAAGTGGAGAAAGGCTAAGGGACTTATGGAACATAATGAATAGAAACAATATTCATATTATGGGAATTTCAGAAGAATATCCATAATATTCAGAAAGAATATTTGAAGCAATAATGACTGAAAAATTCCCAGATCTGGGGAGAAACATGGACATTCAGATCCAGGAGGGCCAAAGGTTGAACCTGAATAGGGTTACATCAAGATACATTATAATTAAATTGTTGAAAGTCAAAGACAAAGAAAGAAATTTAAAAGCAACAAGAGAAAAGAGAGAATATAAGAATTAAGAATGTAAGAATACAAAAGACTACAATATAGAATATGAGGGATACCCCATTAGACCATAGGCTGATTTCTCAACAGAAAACTTTCGGGAGAGAATGCGATGACATATTCAAAATATTGAAAGACAAAACTATCATCTAATAACTCCATACCTGGCAAAGCTGTCCTTCAGAAATGCAGGGGAAATAAAGACATTTATGAATAAATAAAAGCTAGGAATTCATTACCACTACACCTGCTTACAAGAAATGCTAAAGAGAGTTCTTTGAGTAGAAGGAAAGGATGCTAACTAGCATCATAAAAATATAAAAAGCATAAAAATCATTGATAATGGTAAATATAGAGAAAATATTCTGTAATATAGTAATGGTGGCATAAAATACACTTACAACTCTAGCTTAAAAATAAGAAAAAAATAGCAATGAGTCTCTAGAGGGATTCTGGAAAGGCAGCAGAATAGGAGGTCACTCTGATAACCTCCCACATATGCACCAAAGAAGCAAGTACATTTAATACAACTAACTCTGAAAATGACCTGAAGATGGCATAACAGGCCTTCTACACCTAATAAAAAATAGAAGACCACACTGAGAAAGGTGAAGGAGCAGAGCCACAATCAATTAGGATTCAAGCCATTTTCCCATCTTAACCCGTAAACAGGAGGGAGTGAGAAACAGAGGTGGGAGCAGAAAAATCTCTAGGAAACCAGCACACCTGGCTCTGGGGTACTGCTCCAGAAAGATGAGTCCATGCAGCACTGGGCTTTGAAAATCAGTTCTCTATGCCAGGGAGAGCTGGAAGGATGTGGGAAGAAAAGTCTCTGCTCATGGAGGACCAGCATGCTGTATCTATCACCCTAAGACTCAACACAGAAGCAGAGATTGAAAGGAGATAGATTTATTAACTTTGGAAAGTGTGCCAAATGGGCAAATGTCTGAAGGTAGATGAGGTAGTACCTTTCTAGCCCTTCCTCAACTTAGCTGCCCAGATGTTTGTGGAAGCCAGTTCTGAAACTCTTCATCTATTTCACTTGCTCTACCCTAGCAATTCCCTGCAGACTTGCCCCACTCAACATGCCCAGACCAGCAGTAGTCACATCAGCCGTTGTTGGCAACCAGTGGAGTGATCCACTTATTAAGCTGAACCAATGTTTCACACTTAGTCAGAGAAATGGCTATAAGCCATTTCTGGCAGTCAGGTTGGTTGCAGGCCCCATCACAGTGTGCAGGCCCAGAATGGCCCAATTGTTAAGTGGAACCAGAGTTGCCCATTAACATAGATAGTGATAATCAGCCATTGATGACAGCTATGCTGAGTGAAGACCTGCACACAGTGCACAGGCAGTGGAGCTGCCCACTTATTAAGCTGTGTCATTATCACACATTAAGACATAGTAGTGTTGATTGGCTTTTGCTGGCAGCCAAACTGACAGCTGGCCAAACCCACATCCCACCAACAGCAATTGTGGCTCAGCCACAACAGGAAGGTGTGTATAACCCACACAGGGACGCCCCTAGAGCACCTGGCTCTGGTGAGAAGGGGGTTTTGTGCTTCTAGGCACCACAGAACACCTATTACATAAAACCATAGCTTTCAAGAACAGGAAACATAGTTAATCTATCTAATACATAAAAACAAACACAGAGAACCAAACAAAATGATGAGGTAGAGGAATATGTTCCAAACAAAAGAAGAAGACAAAATACCATAAAAAGTGCTAAATGAAGCAGAAATAAGCAATCTGCTTGAAAAAGAATTCAATGACTCTCACCAAACAGGGGAAAAGAATAGACAGGCTCATAGAGGAGTTCAAAAGAGAAATACAAAATATAAAAGGGAACCAGTCAGAGGTAAAGAATATGATAAGTGGAAAAGAAATAATTTAGTGAGAATGAATAGCAGATTACAGGATGCACAAGAATGGGTGAGTGATCTGAAAGACAAGGTAGTAGAAGGTAAACAAGCTGAGCAAAAGAAAGAATTTCTAAAAGTGATAAGATGCTAAGAGATCTCTGCAACAACTTCAAATAAAACAACATTTGCATAATAAGAGTCCTCGACAGAGAAGAGAAAGAGAGGCAGAAAGCCTGTTGAAGAAATAATATGTGAAGATTTCCCCAACCTGGGAGGGAAACAGACATCCAGGTCCTGAAAGCATGGAGAGCCCCCAAGAAGAAGAACACAAGGAAGTCCACACCAAGAAACAGTAACTAAAATGGCAAAGATTAAAGATAAAGGAAGAATCTTAAAAGCAGCAAGAGAAAGGCAGACAGTTGCCTACAAGGGAAACCCAACAAGGCTATCAGCAGATTTTTTCAACAGAAATTTTATTAGGCCAGAAGGGAGTGGCATGAAATATTCAAATTGCTGAAAGGGAAACATGTACAACCAAGAACACTCACCCAGCAAGGTTAGCATTCAGAAGTACATATAGATCATTTTCATGATAAATGTTAAAAGAATTCATCACAACCAAACCAGCCTTACAATATATGTTAAAGGGGCTACTTTATGGAAAAAAAATTTTTCATGAGTGAAAATGAAACTACAGTAATGGTAGCAGACCAATCACTTACATACTGTAAGTATGTAATTCAAAACACAAAAGTAGTGAAATCAATTATAGACAAAAATTAGCCAAGGGATACACAAAAGGATGTAAATTTTGTCATCATATACATAAAACGTAGTAATAAAAAAATAGCGCTGTTAGGTTGTGCTCAAACTTAAGTGAACATCAGCCTATATAGATTGTTGTATAAACATATGCCATATATAAACCTTATGGTAACCAGAAACCAAAAGCCTATTATAGAAACACAAAACTTAAGAGAAAATAATCCAAGCATAACAATAAAATTCATCAAATCACAAGGGAAGGGAGCAAGAGAAAATGTAAGAAACAGAAAAACTACAAAAAAAAGCCAGAAAACAATTAACAAAATAGCAATATGTACATGCCTATCAATAATTACTTTAAATGTAAATGGAATAAATGATCCAATCAAAAGACATAGGGTGGCTTAATGGATAAAGTAACATGACCCAACCATATAATGCACACAAGAGACTCACTTTAGACCTAAAGACATATATAGCTTGAAAGCAAAGGGAGAAAAATTATATTCCACCCAAATAGAAGAAAAAGAAAGCAGGAGTAGCAATACTTAATAGCAGACAAAATAGACCTCAAAAGAAAGATAGTAACAAGAGACAAAGAAGAACATGAGATAATGATAAAGGGATCAGTCCAACAAGAGGATACAGTAATTTTAAATATCTATGCACCCAACATAGGAGCACTTAAATATATAAAGCAAATACTAACAGACCTAAAGGGAGAAATTGACAGTAATATAATAATAGTAAGGGACTATAACACCCCACTTACATCAAAGGATAAGGATAGATCATCCAGAAAATCAATAAGGACACAATGAATGACAATTCATGAATGTCAATCAATGAATGACACCTTAGAACAAATGGACTTAACAGATATATACTGAACATTCCAGAAAATCAGAGGAACACACATGCTTCTCGAGTACACATGGAATATTCGCCAGGATAGATCATGTTATATCACAAAACAAGTCTCAATAAACTTAAGAACAATGATATCCTATCAAGCATCTTTTCCAACCACAAATATATAAAAATAGAAATCAATTACAAGAAAAAAACTAAAAAAACACAAATACTGGAAAAAACAAAATGCAATATGCTACTAAACAATAAATAGATCAATGAACAAATCAAAGAGGAAATCAAAAAATACATGGAGACATAAACAGAAACACAACAATACAAAACCTGTGGGTTGCAGCAAGGCAGGTTCTAAGTGGGCAGGTCATAGAGATACAGGCCTACCTAAATAAACAAGAACAATATCAATCAACAACCTATCTTTGATAGAGAGGATTAAAGATGGCGGTGTGAGAGGTGAGAAAGAGGCTTCCTCCTAAAACCACATCTAATATGAAAACAAAATTAATACGACTAATCCTGAAAGAGCAACAGGAAAGAGGGCTGCACCAAACTGCATATACCTGGAGAAAAGAATAAACCTCATTGGAACAGGGTAACATACCAAAGCCGTGGCCTGGGTGGACCCAAGTCCTTCCCCCATTCCAGCTCACAAGCAGGAGGAAGAGAAATGGAGTGGGAAGGGAGTGGAGGCCTGGGACTGCTGAATACCTAACTCCAGAGATCTGATCTGGGAGCACAAACCTACATTTCAGGGTGTTTTCATGGTACTCTCATGATTAGGGGGTCGGAAAGCTAAGACAGGCAGAATACCTGGAGAGAGTGAGATTACAACCACTTGTGGAAAGCAGGGATCCATATTCAGCTGCTCTGGGACAAAAGAAATGTGGGCAGTCTGAGAGACCTCCTAACAGCAAGATGGCTGCTAAAGGGGCAAGGATTGCACAGAGCTTACTCCTCAGGAGAAAGGACAGGTAGACAAAATTGTGCAGTTCCACTCTGCCTAGCAGGTTGGGAACTTTCTCAATCTTCAGGTGCTCCAGTTCTCTGGATGGCTACACAGCTCAAAGGACTCACTCCATGATACACAGACTAATGAGACTTTCTCCCGGCCAGCGCCACCTGGCTCACAAACCAGCAAATTCTACCCTGGTGTTAGGCTAGCCGGAGGGAAGCCCCATCTACAGCAGCTACAAACACAAAGAATAGAGGCTTATACCTGAGTGCTTGGCCCACTGGTTCTGGCAGTGGAGGCAGGCATAGCAGCTGGGAAGCAGGAAACAGCTCTTTCCTCTGCCCAGCCACTAATATCACTCCCCAGTGACCCGCGACATTGCATCAGGGGCTGAAAAGCTCCAGAGAGTAGAGCTGCTCAGCACTAGAGGGCGCCATATACAAATACAAAATGCCAAAGAAACCTGGTTCAAATTAAAATTATGAATACAACCTATGAGAAAGTTTCAAATGAAATTGACCTCATGAATCTTTGTGAAAGGGATTTCAAAATAAAAATCATTCACATGCTAATGGAGGCACAGAAAAATATTCAAGAACTCAGGAATGAATTCCAATCATAGATCCAACTGTTAAAGAGCACAATGGAGGGTATTAAAAGCAGATTAGATATGGTGGAGGAGATGATAAATGAAATAGAAATAAAAAGAAGCTGAGGCACAGAGAGAAAAAAGGATCTCTAAGAATGAAAGAATACTGAGAGAACTGTGTGACCAATCCAAACGGAACAATATTCACATTATAGGGGTACAAGAAGAAGAAGAGAGAGAAAAAGAGATAAGAAGTGAGGAAGCAATTGCAAAAATCTCCCCTATCTAGGGAAGGAAATAGTCTCTCAAGCCATGAAGGTGCACAGATCTGCCAACACAAGGGATGCAAGGAGGACAACAGCAAGACATATAATAATTAAAATGGAAAATATCAGGGATAAGGACAGACTATTAAAGGCAGGCAGAGAGAGAAATAAGATCACATACAAAGGAAAACTCATCAGGCTATCATCAGACTTCTCAGCAGAAACCTTACAGGCCAGAAGGGAGTGGCATGATATATTTAATGCAATGAAGCAGAAGCACCTAGAACCAAGAACACTTTATCTGGCAAGATTATCACTTAAATTTGAAGGAGGGATTAAACAATTTCCAGATAAGCAAATTTGAGAGAATTTACCTCCCACAAACCATCTCTACAGTGTATCTTGGAGGGACTGCTATAGATGGAAGTGTTCCTAAGATTTAATAGCTGTCACCAGAGGAAATAAAACTACAGTAAAGAAAGTAAAACAGTTAATTAATAAGCAAATGTGAAATTAGATCAACCATCCCCAAAGACAAACAAGGGATAAAAAAACAATACAGAATATGATACGTAATATATAAAGAATGGAGGAGCAAAAAAAGGAGGAGAAAAAAGAACCATTAGATTGTGTTTGCAATAGCATATTAAGTGAGTTAAGTAAGACAATCTTAGATAGTAAGGAAGTTAACTTTTAACCTTTGGTAACAACAAATCTAAAGCCTGCTATGGAAAAAAGTGCATACATCTTGATAATCACCCTAAATGTAAATGGACTTAAGGCACAAATTAAAAGACATAGAGTCACTGAATGGATAAAAAAACAAAACCCATCTACATGCTGCCTACAAGAGACTCACTTTAAACCCAATGACATACAAAGACTAGAAGTGAAGGGATGGAAAAAAGTATTTCATGCGACTAATAGGGAGAAAAAGTAGGAGTTGCAGTACTTGAATCAGACAAAATAGACTTCAAAACAAAGAAAGTCACAATTAACATAGAAGGAAATTACATAATAATAAAGGGGTCAATCAAACAAGATATAACCATTATAAGTATCTATGCACCCAACACAAGAGCACCACCATATGTGAAACAAATACTAACAGATTTAAAAGGGGAAATAGAATGCAATGCATTCATTCTAGGAGACTTCAACACTACACTCACTCCAAAGGACAGATTAACCAGCAGAAAATAGTAAGGAGACAGAGGCACTGAACAACACATTAGAACAGATGGACCTAAGAGACTTCTAGAGAACCCTACACTCAAAAGCAGCAGAATACACATTCTTCTCAAGTGCACATGAAACATTTTCAAGAATAGATAATATACTAGGCCACAAAAAGAGACTCAGTAAATTCAAAAAGACTGAAATTGTACCAACAAGCTTCTCATGCCACAAAGGTAAAAACTAGAAATAAATTATGCAAAGAAAATGAAAAAATCCCACAAAAACATGGAGGCTTTACAAAATGCTCCTAAATAACCAATGGATCAACGACCAAATAAAAGCAGAGATCAAGAAATATATGGAGACAAATGACAACAATAACTCAACACCACAAAATCTTTGGGATGCAGCAAAGGCTGTGCTAAGAGGAAAGTATACTGCAACACAGGTCTACCTCAGGAAAGAAGAACATTCCCATATCAGCAGTCTAAACTCACAATCAACAAAACTAGAAAAAGAAGAACAAATGAGACCCAAAGTCAGTAGAAGGAGGGACATAATAAAGACTAGACCATAAATAAATAAAATTGAGAAGAATAAAACAATAGAAAGGATCAACGAAAGCAAGAGCTGGTTCTTCAAGAAAATAAACAAAATGGATAAAATCCCTAGCCAGACTTATCAAGAAAAAAATAGAGTCTACACACATAAACAGAATCAGAAATGAGAAAGGAAAAATCACTATGGACACCACAGAAATACAAAGAACGATTAGAGAATACTATGAAAAATTCTATGCTAACAAACTGGATAACCTAGAAGAAATGGACAACTTTCTAGAAAAATACAACCTTCCAAGGTTGACCCAGAAAGAAACAGAAAATCTCAACAGACCAATTACCAGCAATGAAATTGAACTGGTAATCAAAAACGTACCTAACAAGTTCTGGGAAGATGGCAGTGTGAGCAGGGCAGCGGAAATCTAGTCCCAAAACCATACATATTTCTGAAAATACAACAAATACAACTATTAGTAAAAGAGAGACCAGAAGATACAGGACGACACGCAGCCTGCAGCTACACCTGGGAGGATTTGACACCTCACGAAGTGGGTAAGACACGGAACTGCGACCCAGCGGGACCCAAGCACTCCACCACCCGAGCACACAGGCAGGAGGAGAGGATTCAGAGTAGGGAGGGAGTGGAAGCACAGGCCCACCAAATAACCAGTCTTGGTGACCTGCACCGGGAGCACTGACACACTTCGCGTGGTATATCGGAGATTGGAGAGACAGAGGTGCAGGATCCAAAATGGCAGGTCCCCTCAGCCTGCTCCCTGGGATAAAAGAAAAGCACGTGTTTTATTAGGGGTCTTAAACAGACAGGGGTCCAACGGAGGAGCAGGATCATCCCAGTGCACTCAGACTAGCAGGCAGGGAGTCCTGGGGAATTTCAGACACCTTGGACTGTGGCTGGCAAAAGTAGTCACATCAAGACTTCCCACAGAAATCAGCAGACTCCCATTCATTCCCTCCCCACCCAGAGTCACAAAGGGCCTGGTGGAGCGGCCGCAGCTGAGGAATAGTGGAGCAGCAGCAGCACCTATACCATCCTCACAGAAACTCACCTGATGAGTGTTTATTTTTTCTTTTTCCCTTTCTTCTTTTTTCTTTTTCTGACCACTTCAATTGCCATCAAAAGACAGAGGAATATGGTACAAACAAAGCTTACCCAGACAACAAAAATGAATAGTCTAAAGACACAATTACTGAAATTGGAAAAAGAAGAACAAATGAGTCCCAAAGTCACCAGAAGGAAGAACATAATAAAGATCAGAAAAGGAATAAATAAAATTAAAAAGAATAAAACAATAGAAAAAATCAATGAAACCAAGAGTTGGTTCTTTGAAAAAATAAACAAAATAGATAAAACCTGAGCCAGACTTACTAAGAGAAAAAGAGAATATACACACAAAAACAGAATCAGAAATGAGAAAGGAAATATAATGACAGACCTCACAGAAATACAAGGAATTATAAGAGAATATTAAGAGAATCTATATGCTAACAAGCAAGTAAACCTAGAACAAATGGACAACTTCTTAGAAAAATACAAACTTCCATGACTGACCAAGCAAGAAACAGAAAAACTGAACAGATCAATCACCAGCTACAAAATTGGATCAGGAATCAAAAAACTACCCAAGAACAAAACCCCCTGGGCCAGATGGATTCACCTCTGAATTCTACCAGATGTATAGAGAGGAAATAACACCCATTGTCCTTAAAGTTTTGCAAAAAATAGAAGAGGAGGGAATACTTCCAAACTCATTCCATGAAGCCACCATCACTCCTATATCAAAACCTGGCAGACCTCACCAAAAAAGAAAATTACAGACCAATATCCCTGATGAATGTAGATGAAAAAATACTTAACAAAATACTAGCAAACCGAAATCAAAAATACATCAAGAGGATCATACACCATGACCAAGTGGGATTCATCCCAGGGATGCAAGGATGGTAGAACATTCGAAAATCCATCAACATCATCCACCACATCAACAAAAAGAAGAACAAAAACCACATGATCATCTCCATAGATGCTGAAAAACATTTGACCAAGTTCAACATCCATTCATGATAAAAACTCTCTACAAAATGGGTATAGAGGGCAAATACCTCAACACCATAAATGCCATATATGACAAACACACAGATAATATCATACTTAACAGCGAGAAGCTGATAGTATTCATCTAAGATCGGGAACAAGACAGGGATGCCCACTCTCTCCACTGTTATTCAATATAGTATTGGAGGTCCTAGCCACAGCAATCAGACAAAACAAAGATATACAAGGCATCCAGATTGGTAAAGAAGAAGTCAAATTGTCACTATTTGCAGATGACATGGTATTGCACATAAAAAACCCTAAAGACTCCACTCCAAAACTACTAGAACTAATATCTGAATTCAGCAAAGTTACAGGATACAAAATTAACACACAGAAATCTGTTGCTTTCCTATACACTAATGATGAACTAACAGAAAGAGAAACCAGGAAAACAATTTCACAATTACATCAAAAAGGATAAAACACCTAGGAATAAACCTAACAAATGAAGTGAAAGACCTATAACCTAAAACAACAAGACACTCCTAAGATAAATTAAAGAGGACATTAACAAATGGAAATTCAACCCATGCTCCTTGCTAGGAAGAATAAATATTGTCAAAATGGCTATACAGCCTAAAACAATCTACAGATTCAATGCAATCCGTATTAAAATACCAACAGCTTTCTTCAATGAACTGGAACAAATAATTCTAAAATTCATATGGCACCACAAAAGACCCCGAATAGCCAAAGCAATCCTGAGAAGGAGGAATCAAACAGGGGGAATTATGCTCCCTGACTTCAAGCTCTACTACAAAGCCAGAGTAATCAAGACAATTTGGTATTGGCACAAAAACAGAGCCACAGACCAGTGATACAGAATAGAAAATCCAAACATTAACGCAAACATATAGTCAACTAATATTTGATAAAGGAGCCTTGGATATACAATGGGGAGATGACAGTCTCTTCAGCAGCTGGTGTTGGAAAAACTGGAAAGCTACATGTAAGAGAATGAAACTGGACTACTGTCTAGCCCCATATGAAAAGGTAAACTCAAGGTGGATCAAAGACCTGAATGTAAGTCATGAAATCATAAAACTCTTAGAAAAAAACATAGGCAAAAATCTCTTGGACATAAACATGAGCGAATTCTTCATGAACATATCTCCCTGGGCAAGGGAAACAAAAGCAAAAATGAACAAGTGGGACTATATCAAGCTGGAAAGCTTCTGTACAGCAAAGGACCCCATCAGTAGAACAGAAAGACATCCTACATATGGGAGAATATATTCATAAATGACGTATCTGATAAGAGGTTGACATCCAAAATATATAAAGAACCCACGCACCTTAACAAACAAAAAGCAAATTATCCAATTAAGAAATGGGCAGAGGACATGAATAGACACTTCTCTAAAGAAGAAATTCAGATGGCCAACAGGCACATGAAAAGATGCTCCACATCATTAATCATCAAAGAAATGCAAATTAAAACCACAATGAGATATCACCTCACACCAGTGAGGATGGCCAACATCCAAAACACAAACAACAACAAATGTTGGCGATGATGTGGAGAAAAGGGAACCCTCCTACATTGCTGGTGGGAATGCAAATTAGTTCTACCATTATGGAAAGCAGTATGGAGGTTCCTACAAAAACTCAAAATAGAAATATCGTTTGACCCAGGTATTCCACTCCTAGGAATTTACTCTAAGACTGCAGCACCCCAGTATGAAAAAGACAGATGCACCCCTATGTTTATTGCAGCACTATTTACAATAGCCAAGAAATGGAAGCAACCTAAGTGTCCATCAGTAGATGAATGGATTAAGAAGATGTGGTACATATACAAAATGGAATATTATTCAGCCATAAGAAGAAAACAAATCCTACCATTTGCAATAGCATGGATGGAGCCAGAGGGTATTATGCTCAGTGAAATAAGCCAAGCTGAAAAAGACAAGTATCAAATGATTTCACTCATATGTGGAGTATAAGAACAAAGAAAAAAACTGAAGGAACAAAACAGCAGCAGACTCACAGAACCCAAGAACGGACTAATAGTTACCAAAGGGAAAGGGACTGGGGAAGATGGGTGGGAAGGGAGGGATAAGAGGGTAAAAGGGGCATTACGATTAGCAGACGTAAGGTAGGGGGGCACGGGGAGGGCTGTACAACTCAGAGAAGACAAGTAGTGATTCTCATCTCACTACACTGTTGGACAGTGAATGCAGTGGGGTTGGTGGGGGGGACCTGATGAAGGAGTTAGTTTAATAACCATAATATTGCACATATAATTGTAGATTAATGATATGACAATAAATTATAAAAAAAAGTACCTATGAATGAAATGCCTGTCCCAGATGGCTTCACCGCTGAATTTTATCAAACATTTAGTGAAGACCTAATAGCCATTCCCTTAAAGTTTTCCAAGAGTAGAAGAAGAGGGAATACTTCCAAACTCATTCTATGAGGCCAGCATCACTCTAATACAAAAGCTGTGCAAAGACACCACGAAAAAGGAAACTACAGACCAATATCCCTGATGAACATAGATGCAAAAATACTCAACAAAATATTAGCAAACAGAATTCAAACATACATCCAAGGATCATCCATCATGATTAAGTAAGATTTATTCCAGGGAGGCAAGTATGGTTCAGTATTCGAAAATCCATCCACATCATCCACCACATCAAATAAAAGAAGACAAAAACCACATGATCATCTCCATAGATGCTGAAAAAGGATTTGACAAAATTTAACATCCATTCATGACAAAAACTCTCAACAACATGTGTATAGAGGCAAGTACCTCAACATAATAAAGGCATATATGACAAACCCACAGCCAACATTATACTTAACAGTGAGAATCTGAAAGCTTTTCCTTTAAGATCGGGAACAAGACAAGGATGCCCACTCTCCCCACTTCTATTCAACATAGTACCGGATGTCATAGCCACAGCAGTAAGACAACACAAAGAAATAAAACGCATCCAGATTGGCAGGGAAGAAGTTAAACTGTTCCTGTTTGCAGATGGCATGATACTGTACATAAAAAACCCGAAAGAATCTACTTCTTAACTACGAGATCTAATATCTGAATTCAGCAAAGTTGTGGGATTCAAAATTAATGCACAGAAATCTGTGGCATTGCTGTACGCTAACAATGACCTAGCAGAGAGAGAAATCAGGGAAACAATTCCATTCAAAGTTGCATCAAAAAGAAAAAAATACCTAGGAATAAACCTAACCAAGGAAGTGAAAGACCTATACTCTGAAAAGTACAAGACACTCATGAGAGAAATGAAAGAAGATACCAATAAATGGAAACACATCCCGTGCTCATGGATAGGAAGGATTAATATTGTCAAAATGGCCATTCTGCCTAAAGCAATCCACATATTCAATGCAATTCCTATCAAAATACCAACAGCATTCTTCAATGAGCCAGAGCAAATAGTTCTAAAATTCATATGGAACCACAGAAAACCCTGAATAGCCAAAACAATCCTGAGAAGGAAAAACAAAGCTGGGGGATTACGCTCCCCAACTTCACGCTCTAGTACAAAGCCACAGTAATGAATACAGTTTGGTACTGTCACAAGGACAGATCCATACATCATTGGAACAGAATAAAGAGTCCAGATATAAACCCAAGCAGATATGGTCAATTAATATACAATAAGGGAGCCATGGATATACAATGGGGAAATGACAGCCTCTTCTATAACTGGTGTTGGCAAAACTGGACAGCTACAGGTGAGAGAATGAAACTGGATTATTGCCTACCTCCATACACAAAGGTAAACTCGAAATGCATCAAAGACATGAATTTAAGTCATGAAACCATAAAACTCTTAGAAGAAAATATAGGCAAAAATCTCCTGAATATATGCATGAGCAACTTCTTCCTGAACGCATCTCCTTGAGCAAGGGAAACAAAAGCAAAAATGAACACATGGGACCACATCAATCTAAAAAGTTTCTGTACAGCAAAGGACACCATTAACAGAACAAAAAGGCATCCAACAGTATGGGGGAATATATTTGTAAATGACATATCCGACAAGGGTTAACATCCAAAATATATGAAGAACTCACACACCTCCACACCCAAAAAGCAAATAACCCATTTAAAAATGGGCAGATGATATTAAGAGACAATTCTCCAAAGAAGAAATTCAGATGGCTAATAGACACATTAAAATATGCTCCACATCACTAATCATCAGGGAAATGCCAATTAAAATGACAATGAGATATCACCTCACACCAGTTAGGATGGCCACCATCCAAAAGATAAGAACAACAAATGCTGGTGAGGATGTGGAGAAAGGGGAACCCTCCTACACTGCTGGTGGGATTGCAAGCTAGTCCAACCATTGTGGAAAGCAATATGGAGTTTCCTCAAAAAACTGAAAATAGGAATACCATTTGACCCAGGAATCCTTCTCCTTGGAATTTACCCAAAGTATACAACTTCTCAGACTCAGAAAGACATAAACACCCCTATGTTTATTGCAGCACTATTTACAATAGCCAAGATATGGAAGCAACCTAAGTGCCCATCAGTAGATGAATGGATAAAGAAGATGTGGTACATATACACAATGGAATATTATTCAGCCATAAGAAAGGAACAAATCCTTCCATTTGCAACAACATGGATGGAGCTGGAGGATATTATGCTCAGTGAAATAAGCCAAGCAGAGAAAGACAAGTGTCAAATGATTTCCCTCATTTGTGGAGTATAACAACGAAGCAAAACTGAAGGAACAAAATAGCAGCAGAATCACAGACTCCTAGAAGGGACAAGTGGTTACCAAAGGGGAGAAGTGTGGGAGGGCGGGTCGGGAGGAAGAGAGATGGGAATTGAGGTGTATTATGTTTAGTACACACAGTCTGGGGGGTCACGGGGCAAACAGTGTAGCACAGAGAAGGAAAATAGTGAATCTGTGGCATCCTACTACACTGATGGACAATGACTGCAATGGGGTATGTGTGTGGACTTGATAATATGGGTAAATGTCATAACCACATTGTTTTTTCATGTGAAACATTCAAAAGAGTGTATATCAATAATACCTTAATAAAAAAATTTTTAATATAAAAACAAAAATAAATAAATAAACAACCTAAGCTTACAACTAAAGGAACTAGAAAAAAAAAAACAAAAACAAAACAAAGTTAGTAGAGCAACAAACATAATACAAATCAGAGCAGAAACAAATGATATAGGGACTAAGAAAACAACAGAAAAAAATCAATGAAACTAAAGCTGGTTTTATGAAAAGAAAAAACTTGACAAACCTTTGCAAAGAGTTATCAAGGAAAAGAGAGGAGTAAAATAAACAAAATCAGAAATGAAAAAGAAGTTACAACCATCACTACAGAAAATCAAAAGATTATAAGAATTCTATGAAAAATTATATGTTGATAAATTGTGCAACCTAGAAAAATGGATAATTTGCTTGGAACATGCAATCTTCCATGAATAAATCAGGAAGGAATAGATGATCTGAACAAAGCAATTACTAGCAATGAAATTGAATTGGTAAAAAAAACTGCCAACAAACAGAATTCTAGGACATATCATCCAGATGGTTTTGTGGATGAATTCTACCAAACATTTAAAGAAGAGTTAACACTTATCCTTCTCAAATTATTCAAAAAAAAATGAATAGAAAATAAATATCCTAAACTCATTCTATGAGGCCAGCATCATCTTGATATAAAAAGCAGAGAAAGTCACTATAAGAAAATTGGAGAACAACATACCTAATGAACATAGATGCAGAAAACCTGAAAAAAATATCAGTATACCGAATTTAAAAATACACTAAAAGGATCATTCACAATCAAGTGGGATTTATTCCAAGGATCTAAGGATGGCTTGATATCTAAAAATCAATGCGATACCATATTTAAAAAAAGAAGGATAACCATCATATGACTATCTCAATAGATGCAGGAAAAGTACTTGACAAAATTCAGCATCCATTCATGATTAAAAATCTCAATAAAGTGGGTATATTGGGAAGGTAACTCAACATAATAAAGGCTATATATAACAAATCCACTGCTAACATCATACTCAACGGCAACAAGTTTAAAGTTTTCCTTGTAAGATTTGGAAAAAGATGCACTTGCCCATTCTCACCAGTTTTATTCAACATAGTGCTGGAAGTCCTAGCTACAGCAATCAGATGAGAAAAAGAAATAAAAGGTATCCAAATTAGTAAGGAAGATGTAAAAGTGTCAGTACTTGCAGATGACATGACACTACATATAGAAAACTCTAAAGACTCTGCCAAAAAACTATTCGAACTAATAAGTGGATTTAGTAAAGTTGCAGGACACAAACTCAATATAAATAAATCTGTTGCATTTCTACATACAGAGAACTAGCATACAGAGAAATTAAGAAAATCCCATTTATAGTTGCATTAAAATAAATATAATACCTGGAATAAATGTAACAAAGGAAGTGAAAGACTTGTACTGTGAAAACTATTAGACAATGATAAAATAATTTGAAGATGACACAAATAAATGAAAAAATATTCCATGTCATGGATAGGAAGAATTAATATTGTTAAAATGGCCATGCTACCCAAAGCAATCTACAGATTCAATGTATTTCTCAACAAATTACCAGTGGCATTTTTCACAGAACTAGAGCATATAATCCTAAAACTTTTATGGAACTACAAAAGACCCCAATTAACCAATGCAATCTTGGGAAAGAATGAAGCTGGAGGTATCATGCTCCCTGATTTCAAACTATACTATAAAAGCTACATTGACCAAAACAGTATGATACTGGCACAATTATAGACACATAGATCAATGGAACAGAATAGAGAGCCCAGAAATAAACCCACATTATATGGTTAATTAATCTATGACAAAGGACGCAAGAATTTACAATGGAGAAAAGACAGTCTCTTCAATAAATGGTGTTGGGAAAACTGTACAGCTGCATGCAAAAGAATGAAAGTGGTTCACTGTCTTACACCATAATAAAAAATTAATTCAAAATGGACTAAAGACTTGAATATAACACCTGGACCCATAAAATTCCTAAGAGAAATCATAGGCAGTAAACTCTTGAACATCAGCATTAGTAATTTTGGGGACTATGTCTCCCCAGGCAAGGGAAACAAAAGCAAAAATAAACATGTGGGACTATATCAAACTAAAAAGCTTCTGCACAACAAAGGAAACCATCAATAAAACAAAAAAAACCTACTTTGTGGAAGATTATATTTGCAAATGACATATCCAACATGGAGCTAATATCCAAAATATATTTTAAAAACCCACTGCTTCACACTAAAGAAAACAAATAATCTAACTAAAAAAATGGCAGAGGACCTGAATAGATATTTCCCAAAGAAGATATACAGATGGTAAACAGACACATGAAAATATGCTCAACATGACTAATTATTAGGGAAATGCAAATCAAAACCACAGTGAGCTATCACCCCACACCACTCAGAATAGCTGATATCAACAAGACAAGAAGTAATAGGTGTCGAAAAGGATATGGAGAAAAGGTTACCCTCATATGCTTTTTGTGGGAACACAAACGGTTTGTTATATAGAAAGCATTATGATGGTTTTTCAAAAAACTAATCATAGGAATACCATATTATCCTGTAATTCTACTTCTGGAAATTTACATGAAGAAAACAAAATTACTAATTGAAAAAGTGATATGCACTCCTACTTTATGGCAGCATTATTAAAATAGCCTAGATATGGAAGCAAATTAAATATCCATTGATAGTTGAATGGATAAAGATGATGTGGTACATACAGTGGAATATTACTCAGCCATAAAAAACAATATACTCTTGCCATAGGCGACTACATGGATGGACCTAGAGGGACCTATGTGAAATTATGCTCAGTGAAATAAGTCAAACAGACAAAGAAAAATACCATATGAATTCATTTGTATGTGGAATCTAAAATACAAGGCAAATGAGCAAATAAACAAAACAGATACAGAGTCATCAACACAGAGAATAGACGGGTGGTTGCCATAGTGGAGAGGGTTAGGGATAATGCTACTAATGTTATTTCTAAGCAAGAATGACTTACATTGTGCTTCTAAGTTACTAAGAAGTCTAAAAGAGCTTGGTAGCATTTAAATTAAATTTAGAATAAGGAGGAAAGAAGTTGAAAATGTAAAATGGCATAGTCCCTGTGAAAAAGTGCAAATTACTCAAAAAGCTAAACAGAATTACCATACAATTCAGCAATTCCACTCTTACACATATAACCAAAAGTATTGAAAACAGGGACCCAAACAAATACTTGTATATTAATACTCACTGCAGCCTTATCACAATAGCCAAAAGGTGGAACTAACTCAAATGTCCATCAACAGAAGAATGGACAAATAGAGGTAAATACATACAATGGAATATCATTCAGTTATAGAGGAATTAAGGCCTGACACATGTTAAAATATGGATGAACCATGAAAAATTATGCTACATGAAATAAGCTAGACACAAAGGGCATATATTGTATGATATACATGAAATATCTAGACAAATTCATAGAGAGAGAAAAAATATATGAAGTTACCAGGGTCTTGAGGGAGGGGAGAATGGGGATTTATTGCTTAATGTTTAGAGTTTCTATTTGGCATAACAAAAAGTGAAATAAATAGTGGTGATAGTTGCACATTGTAAATATAATTAATGCTACCAAAATGTACTTTTAAAAATGATTAAAATGGTAAATTTTGTTATGTAATTTTATCATGTAAAAAATAAAGAGATAGTAGGGACTTGACAATATGGGTAAATGTAGTAACCACATTGTTTTTTCATATGAAAACTTCATAAGAGTGTATATCAATAATACCTTAATAAAAAAAGAAAAAAATTAAAAAATAAAGAGATATGAATATTTTCCTAGACTAAGAATATATTTCTAGATACTTGCCTAATAAAAACATGAAAGGAACTTCTTTGACATGAAAATAGGTGATATCAGATAAATCAAATACACACACACACAACAAAAAACACCAGTAAAGGTATTTATAATTATATACAATATAAATACATACAATTACAACTTATAATGTAATTATAAATAAATGTATAAATGCATTTCTTTCCTTTCTTCTCTTAAAAAGTGATTGTACCAAACAATATGTTTACTGTACCAATGGGCCTATATAACACATAGAAAAATAATGCATTTGGCAATAGCAATGCAAAGGAGGCAGGAGGGAGCAAAGCCAAAACAGAGTAAGGAAATGATACCAGATAGTAGGTTGAATCTACATGAAACCATGAAAAAAACAGAAATGATAAATAAGAAGGTTAGTATAACAAACTCTGTGAATACATACTTGTTCTTTCATTTCCTAGTTTCTTTAAAATACATAAAATTGTATAGTCTTTGTATTACTGAATTGTTGGGCTTGTGACATATACAGATGTAATAATGTGCATAACAATATTAGCATAAAGAGGGAGGAAAGGGAATAGAGGTACACAGGAGTAACATTTCTATATGTCATTGGAATTAAGTTAATATGAATCTAAAGTAGATTCCGGTAAGTTGAGATGTGTATGGCAAGACCTGGCATCTAGAGTAACCAATAAAGAAATAACTAAAAAATATAATGAACAATAATTAAAGTGTAAATTATAAAATACTTAATATAAAATAGGGAGAATAGAAGAACAAGACATAAAATATACAGAAAAGAAAAATTAATATGGTAGACATAAATCTAAGTATATCAATAATAGTAATAATAAATATGAATGGATTAGTAGTCAATATAACCAAAAGGCAGAGACTGTCAGAATGGATAAAATAATGTTCAACTACTTTCTGTCTACAGGAGAGACAGTTTAGATTCAAAGACAAAAATAGTTTGAAAGTAAAGACACATTACCAAAAGAGCAACCCTAAAAAACTGGAGTGACTAGACTATTTTAGGCCAAAATAGACTTTAAGCAAAACCTTTGAAGAGAGGTGAAGAGGTATACATTTTCTAATGATATTCTGTGGTGAAATTCTGAAATTGTTCCCCTCTAAGATTAGAAATAAGATGAATATGTCTGCTTTCACCACTTTTAATCAACATAGTAGTGGAAGTTCTAACCACAGCAATGAAGCAGAAAAGGAATAAATTGCATACAAATTGGAAAGGAAAAACTAAAACTATCTCTATATCCATATAAAATTATCTTATATATAGAAAATCCTAAAGACTACACAAAAAAAACTTTCAGAGCTAATAAACAAATTCAGCAAAGTTGCAGTATATGAGATCGACATAGAAAATCACTAGTATACTTATACAGTTGCAATGAACAATAAGAAAGGAAATCAGGAAACAATTCCACTTACAATAGCATTAAAAAGAATAAAATACTTAGGGATAAAAATAACCAAGGTGGTACAAGACTTGTACCCTGAAAACCATAAAACATTGTTGAAAGGAATTAAAGAAGACACAAATAAATGGAAAGACATTCCACATTTATGGATTGGAAGGCAATATTAAATATCAATATTACCCATAGTGACCTGCAGATAACAATGCAATTTCTATCAAAATCCCAGTGGCCCACTTTGCAGAAATGGAAAGCTTATCTTAAAATTCATAAGGAATTTCAAGGGACCCCCAAGTAGCCAAAACAATCCTAAAAAACAACAAAGTAAAATTCATACTTCCTGATATCAAAACTTACTACAAAGCTACCATAATCAAAACTAGCATAAGGCTAGACATATACAACAATGAAACAGAACTGAGAGTCCAGAAATACATTCTTACATTTATGGCCAATTGATTCTTGACAAGGGTACCAAGATTCAATGTTGAATGAATAGTCTTTTAAACTAACAAATGGTGCTGGATGGACAACTGTGTAACCACTTACAAAAGAATATAGTCAAACTGCTTCCTTATGCCATAGATGAAAATCAACTGAAAATGGATCACATATTGAATGAACATTTATATCAAATGTTCAGAATAGGTAAATCTATAGCAACACAAAGTAGATTAGTGGTTGCCAGGGAAAGTGGGAGGCAGAATGGAGAGCGACCACTAATGAATACAGGGTTTCTTTTAGGGTTGATGAAAAATTTCTGGCATTAGATTGTCATATGCTCAATTTTTTGAATATACTAAAAATCACTTAATTGAACACTTGTTTAAAGGGTTATATTTATGGTATGTGAATTATGTCTCAATAAAAAATTAGTGAAAGACAAAGCCATGAAAGTTTACATATCTTTATGAATTGTGCTCACATTCAACATAAGAGTAACCAAAGAATGGTCCTCACTAGACAGACTTTTGTAGGGGATCCAGGGAAGTTAGGGTAGGGAGGATACTGTACAACTATATAATCAGTCCTCACGTCATCTCTACTTTCTTTTTCCTTCTTGATGCCATGTGGCAGTTTCAGGACTAGGATTAAAACAGTGCCTGTCAGAAACAGGGATGATCCTGAAGCAAGAAACTGTAATTACACCTTTAAACCTTAATGCCAGAATAAGGTCATTTGGGGATGGTTTATACTTTCACCCATATTGCAAATTGGGATTGATGACTGAAGCTGTATTGTCTATTGGACAAAATATCCTACTAGTTCTCTATCTGTGTAACCCAACTCTATACTCATGGGAATGGATTGAAAGGAAAGCACTTGCTAAACTCTTATTGCTGTTGCCAGCAATCTGAACCAGCACTGTTACTGAATCTGACATTACTTCCAAAGATGTAAAGGTTTGTGTTAAAATCAACGACAAACACAAAGATGGAAAAATAGTAGCTGAAGATGAAAGAATGAATAAATGGCTTATTCAATGAGGTAAATCCAACATTATACTGATTCCTCAAGAGAGGCTCAAAGGAAGAGAGAAATACTGTCTCAGCATAATTATACCAGATGCCTAAGAGGGCGAAGCTGTATGCTTTCCCAGACCACCCCCACTTTTGGACCTTGACAAAGTTGAATGGAAGCCTGCAAACCTGAATGGTATTATTCTAGGAGACATTCTGTTTGTGTGCTATGAGGATGAACAGGATCACTGTTGATGACTGAATGGAACTCTAATAATGTGCCAGTTAACTTTAATTCTTAAGTTCAGGTTATATCTACTATAAAAGAAATGTGGAGAAAAACTAACAGGAATTACAAACCATCGAATCATGCAGTATAGAACACCTGACAGACTGATCACTATGTAACTGCAAACTTTGAATACCAAACACTTAGAAAGGTTCCTGGCTATTATGGACAGTGTAGCAGCTGCATGCCTATGGTGCCAGACTGTGCTGTGTATAAATATTTACCCTTGTTTCTGTGGGAGTAAAACTAGTAAATAAAATAGAAAAAATGGATTTCTGACAGAATAGTGTAGTATGCATCATATGGCGGGCTCAAATATCCACCAGAAATAGCCCCACCTTGAGATAATGAAGGCTAAGGGAAGCCTTTATGGCATATTCAGAGTAAATTACATCTAGGTGTGACTACTACACATATAACCTTAATATGGGGGACCCAACATTTTTGGATATAAAACAGGTATCCTAAATGCACTCAGGCAATTAAGTATACAATGGCAACAACCATTAAACATTGGTTCATGATAGAAAAGAACTGTAGGAGAAATTGGCACCAGTTTAAGCATCAAAGGACAAACTGAATTCACTGGCAATGAGTGGCATTCAAAATAAAAGGAAGTTAGTGAGAATAGACCAATTAGTAGGGATACTCTTCCAGAAGAAAGGAAGAGGATGGGAATCACCCTGGAAAGATGATGAGGCTTTAGTGAACTGGATCAGAGTCAATGAATAATGTTGGAAATTTCCAGGACTCATTGCTTGAAAGGAACTTGTACCCTGATACAACAGAGTCTGTTTATTTTAAAACATATTGAGCCTGAAGTACAGTGGAGCAATCTCTTCACCCTAGAGTACACTACTAGAAACCTTTTGGACCTCCAAACTTAAAGTTCTCTGGGCACAAGAGTAAATTATACTGGTGCACTCTGCTTGACTTTATCCCAAGAATGGACCAAAATAAGACATATTCTGTAGTATAGTTAGCAAGAATAGGAACAATTTTGGATTATACCCTTGTACTTGACATTGGAAGAGATGGGCCCTGCTACTTAAAAGCATAATGAAAACAGTCTCAGTAGAATCACGTGAACTGAGACAAAATGACCATCATGTTATGGGCTGCATTGTGTTCTCCCCAAAATTCACACATGGAAGCACTAACACTCTGCACTTCAGAATGGGACTGTATTGAAGATAGGGCCTTTAAAGAGGTAATTAAAATGAGACCATTAGGGTTGGTCTTAATCTAATCTGACTGGTATCCTTAAAAGAGGAAATTAGAGAGATGGGAAAAGATGGCAGCATGAGTAGTGAAGTGGAAATCTCCTCCCCAAACCACATATATTTTGAAAATACATCAGATACAACTATTCCTAAAAGAGTGACCAGAAGTAACAATACACCAGCCAGTCTACATCTGGGAGAGGTCAACAGCTCACTGAAAAGGGTAAGATAAAAAGACGTGACCTGGTGGGACCCGAGCATTCCCCCCACCCCAGTTCACTGGAGGGAGGAAAAGAATCAGAGTGAGGAGAGAGTGGAAGCATAGGACTGCTAAATGACCAGTCCTAGAAATCTGCCCCAGGAGCACAGACACACATTGCATGGTGCTCTGGATATTAGAGGAGTTGAAAAGCAAAGTCTGAGACTAAGACTGTGAACATGTTCCCACAACCGGCTGCACTGGGACAAAAGAAAAGCAGGCACTTTAAAAGTCTTAAAGATACAAGGGCTTAACAGGTGGACAAAATCGTCCTGGCACACTCAGCCCAGCAGGCTGGGAACTTTCAGGAGCTTCAGGTGGCCTATCCCCCTGGTTGGCAATGAAGCCACGAGGCCCCTCACTGCAATAAGCAGCCTGCCATTCCTCCCTCCACACCAGCACCTGTGCACAAACCAGCTGTCCCCGCTATTGCTGCAGACTGGCCAGAGGGCAACCCCACCTGCAACAACTAAACAGCTTAATGCAGAGGCTTCTCCCTGCACGTAGCTAACTGGCCCAGACCAAGAGGCTGCTTCCTGTGTGTGGTTAACTGGCACAGACAGCTGAGATGGGCAAAGAGACCAGGAGACATGAAGTGACTTTGTTCTTGGGGCAGAACAGGTGCTGCTCACCTGCGATACCCACCAGCGCCCTAGTCCATCCCAAGGGCTGCCCTGCCCATGGCAGTTTAGGAGAGTATCCCAGAGGCTGCTCCCTGTGCACGGTTGACCAGCACAGACAGCAGAGACGGGCACGGAGACCGGGAGGCACAAAGGGGCTTTGTGTTCATGGCAGAACAAGTGCTGCTCACCTGAGACCCCTGCCAGTGCCCTAGGCCATCCCCAGGGCCACCCTGCCCACAGCAGCTAAGGAGATTAACTCAGAGGCTGAAACGTGTGTCCAGTTAACCAGAAGACAGCAGAGACAGGCACTGAGAAAGGGAGACACAAAAAGGCTTTGTCCTCATGGCAGACACGTGTGCCACTCACCTGACACCCCTGCAATCGCCCTAGGCCATCCTGAGGGATGCCCCGCCCATGGCAATATAGGGAATTAATATAGCAGCCACTCCCTGTGCGAGGTTAACCAGCACAGACAGCAGAAAAAGGCATGGTGACTGGCAAGCAGGAAAGGACTTTGTCCTCCCCGCTGACACACATGCCACTCGCTGGTGACCACTCCCATGGCTCCAGGACCATGAAAAGACAGAAGAACCTTGTTCAACTCAAAATCCCTCAGACACCAGAAAGAGGGCTCAGTGAGACTGAAATCACCAATCTTCCTGAAAAATAATTCAAAATAAAAATAATAAGCATGCTAATGGGGCTACAGAGAAATAGTCAAGAGCTAAGAGAGGACTTCACGAGGGAAATAACAGAAATGAAACAAACAATGGAAGGATTTAAAAGCAGATTAGATGAAGTGTAGGAGACTATTAATGGAATAGAAATCAGAGATCACAAATACAGAGAAGTTGAGGCAGAGAGAGATAAAAGGGTCTCTACGAATGAAAGAATATTAAGTGAACTGTGTGACTAATCCAAATGGAGCAATAATCACATTATAGGGGTACCAGAATCAGAAGAGAGAGAAAAAGGGATAGAAAGTGTCTTTGAAGAAATAATTGCTGAAAACTACCCCAAGCTGGGGAAGGAAATAGTCTCACAGTCCACGGAAGCCCACAGATCTCCCAACACAAGGGACCCAAAGAAGACAACACCAAGATGCATAATAATTAAAATGGCAAAGATCAAAGATAAGGACAGAGTATTAAAAGCAGAGAGAGAGAGAGAAAAAAGATCACCTACAAAGGAAAACCCATCAGGCTATCATCAGACTTCTCAGGCAGAAACCTTACAGGCCAGAAGGGAGTGGCATGATATATTCAATGCAAGGAAACAGAAGAACCTCAAACCAAGAATACTGTGTCCAGCAAGACTATCATTAAAATTTGAAGGAGGGATTAAACAATTCCCAGATAAGCAAAAGTTGAGCAAAGAAAGTAGACAAACCAAATACTAATTAAATGAAAAATAAAATCAGCTATCCACAAACTCAGTCAAGGGAAACACATAGAGTACAGAATAAAACACCTAACATATAAAGACTGGAAGAGGAAGAAAAAGAAGGGAGAGAAATAAAGAATCATCAGACTGTGTTTAGAAGAGCATAATAAGTGAGTTAAGTTAGACTGTTAGATAGTAAAGAAGCTGCACTTGAACCTTTGGTAACCACGAATCCAAAGCTTGCAATGACAATAAGTACATATCTATTGATAATCACCCTAAATATAAATGGACTGAATGTACCAATCAAAAGACACAGAGTAATAGAATGTGTAAAAAAGAAAGACCCATCTATATACTGCCTACAAGAGACTCACATTAAACCCAAAGATATACACAGACTAAAAGTGAAGGGATAGAAAAAGATATTTCATGCAAACAATAGGGAGAAAAAAGCAGGTGTTGCAGTACTTGTATCAGACAAAGAAGAGTTCAAAACAAAGAAAGTAACAAGAGACAGAGAAGGACATTACATAAAGATAAAGGGGTCAGTCAAACAAGAGGATATAACCATTATAAATATCTATGCACTCAACACAGGAGCAGCTACATATGTGTTAGTATACAGACTAACAGAATTAAAGGATGAAATAGAATGCAATGCATTCATTTTAGGAGACTTCAACACACCACTCACTACAAAGAATAGATCAATGAGACAGGAAATAAGTAAGGACACAGAGGCACTGAAAAACACGCTAGAACAGATGGACCTAACAGACATCTACAGAAAATTGCACCCAAAAGAAGCAGGATACACATTCATCTCAAGTGCACATGGAACATTTTCTGGAATAGACCACATACTAGAACACAAAAAGAGTCTGAGAAAATTCAAAAAGACTGAAAGTGTACCAACCAATGTCTCATATCACAAAGGTATAAAACTAGAAATAAATTGTACAAAGAAGACAAAAAGGCTCACAAACACATGGAGGCTTCACAACATGCTCCTAAATAATCAATGGATCAAAGAACAATTTAAAACAGAGATCAAGCTGTAAAATAAGTGGGATTAATACGTAAATCAAGTAATATAGAAATCAAATATACAAATACACATGACTTGATTGTTTTCCCTACAACTCTTGATGTGTGATCAAGGACAAAATGATGAGAACCAAAACAGTTCCCATGGCTCGCGACTGCCCTCACATGGTTTCAGTATCCTTGAGGAGTATCACATCCTTGGGCTAGACTCAAGGCCAGATGATGATGTTAAGGTTCATTTTAAGTTCATTTGCTCAATAAATATGAGAGGTGCCTTTTCGGCATTACTCTGGAGCTGTTACACTTGAGTCTCGTGGCTGGTCTTTCAGGTCTTCGATATCTCATCATGTCGCCTCCTCAATCTGCAGGTCAGAGGCAGGGAGAGGGCTGACAGGTGGCGCCCGAACATTAGTTCAAGAGGGAGGGGGCCAACACAAGCAATATATGGAGACAAATGAAAGCAACAACATGATGCCCCAACTTCTATGGGACACAGCTAAGGCAGTTCTAAGAGGAAAGTGTATAGCAGTCCAGGCCTTAATTTAAAGAAGGACAAACAATCACAAATGAATAGTCTAAATTCACAATTATGGAAACTGGAAAAAGAAGAACAAATGAGGCCCAAAGTCAAGAGTAGGAAGGACATAATAAAGAACAGAGAATAAATAAATAAAATTGAAAAGAATAAAACAACAGAAAAAAATTAAGAAACCAATATCTGGTTCTTTGAGAAAATAAACAAAATAGATAAACCCCTACCCAGACTTATCAATAAAAAAAGAGAATCTACACACATAAACAGAATCAGAAATGAGAAATGAAAAATCATGACCGTCGCCACAGAAATACAAAGAATTATTAGAGAATACTATGAAAATCCGTATGCTAAAAACTGGATAACCTAGAAGAAATGGACAACTTTCTAGAAAAATACAACCTTCCAAGACTGACCAATGAAGAAACAGAAAATCTAAACAGTCCAATTACCAGCAATGAAATTTAATTGGTAATCAAAAAACTACCCAAGAACAAAACTCCCAGACCAGAAGGATTCACCACTGAATTTTCTCAGACACTTAGAGAAAACATAACACCCATTCTCCTTAAAGTTTTCCAAAAAATAGAAGAGGAGGGCATACTTCCAAACTCATTCTATGAAGCCAGCATCACTTTAATACCAAAACCAGGCAAAGACCCCACAAAAAAAGAAAATTACAGACCAATATCCATGATGAACATAGATCCAAAAATACTCAACAAAATATTAGCAAAGTGATTTCAAAAATACATAAAAAAGATCATCCATCATAATCAAGCAGGATTTATTCCACGGATGCAAGAATGCTACAACATTCGAAAATCCGTCAACATCATCCACCACATCAACAAAAAGAAGGATGAAAACCACATGATCATCCACATAGATGCTGAAAAAGCATTCAACAAAATTCTACATCCATTCATGATAAAACCTCTCAGCAAAATGCTTAGAGAGGGCAAATACCTCAACATAATAAAGGCCATATATGACAAACCGACAGCCAACATCATACTTAACAGCAAGAAGCTGAAAGCTTTTCCCCTAAGATTGGGAACAAGACAAGGATGCCCACTCTCCCGACTTTTGTTCAACATAATACTGGAGGTCCTAGACATGGCAGTCAGACAATACAAAGAAATAAAAGGCATCCAGTTTGGTAAGGAAGAAGCCAAACTGTCACTGTTTGCAGATGACATGATATTGTACATATAAATCCCTAAAGAATCCACCCCAAAACTAGTAGATCTAATATCTGAATTCAGCAAAGTTGCATGATTTAAAATTAATACACAGAAATCTGTTGAATTCCTATACACTAATGATGAACTAGCAGAAAATCAGGAAAACAATTCCATTCACAGTTGCATCAAAAAGAATAAAATACCTAGGAATAAACATAGCCAAGGAAGTGAAAGACTTATACCCTGAAAACTACAAGATACTCCTAAGAGAAATTAAAGAGGACACTAATAAATGGAAATTCATCCCATGCTCTTGGATAGGCAGAATTAATATTGTCAAAATGGCAATCCTGCCTAACACAATCTACAGATTCAGTGCAAGCTCTATCAAATTAATGACAGCATTCTTCAACAACTGGAACAAATAGTTCTCAAATTCATATGGAACCACAAAAGACCCCAAAAAGCCAAAGCAATCCTGAGAAGGAAGAATAAATCAGGGTGGATCTCGCTTCCCAACTTCAAGCTCCACTACAAAGCCACAGTAATCAAGACAATTTGGTACTGGCACAAGAACAGACCCATGGACCAGTGCAACAGAATAGAGTCCAGATATTAACCCAAGCATATATGTTCAATTAATATACAATAAAGGAGCCATGGATATTCAATGGGGAAATGACAGCCTCTTCAACAGCTGGTGTTGGCAAAACCGGACAGCTACATGTAAGAGAATGAAACTGGATTACTGCCTAAGTCCATACACAAAAGTAAACTCAAAATGGATCAAAGACCTGAATGTAAGTCATGAAACCATAAGACTCTTAGAAGACAATATAGGCAAAACTCCTTTAGACATAAATATGAGCCACTTCTTCACGAATATATCTCCCAGGGCAAGGGAAACAAAAGCAAAAATGAACAAGTAAGACTACATATCAAACTAAAAACCTTCTGTACAGCAAAGGATACCATCAGTAGAACAAAAAGGCATCCTACAGAATGGGAGAATATATTCATAAATGACATAACTGATAAGGGGTTAACATCCAAAATAAATAGAGTTCACACACCTCAACAAACAAAAAGCAAATAATCCCATTAAAAAATGGGCAGAGGAGCTGAACAGACACTTCTCCAAAGAAGAAATTCAGATGGCCAACAGGCACATGAAAAGATGCTCCACATCGCTAATCATCAGAAAAATGCAAATTAAAACAATGAGATATCACCTCATACCAGTAAGGATGGCCAACATCCAAAACACAAACAACAACAAATGTTGGCAAGGATGTGGAGAAAGGGAAACCCTCCTACACTGCTGGTGGGAATGCAAATTAGTTCAACCCTTGTGGAAAGCAGTATGGAGGTTCCTCAAGAAACTCAAAATAGGAATACCACTTGACCCAGGAATTCCACTCCTAGGAATTTACCCTAAGAATGCAGCAGCCCAGTTTGAAAAAGACATATGCACCCCTATGTTTATTGCAGCACTATTTACAATAGCCAAGAAATGGAAGCAACCTAAGTGTCCATCAGTAGATGAATGGATAAAGAGGATGGGGTCCATGTACACAATGGAATATTATTTAGCCATAAGAAGAAAACAAATCCTATCATTTGCAACAGCATGGATGGAACTAGAGGGTATTATGCTCAGTGAAATAAGCTAGGCAGAGAAAGACAAGTACCAAATGATTTCACTCATCTGTGGAGCATAAGAACAAAGCAAAATCTGAAGGAACAAAACAGCAGCAGGCTCACAGAACCCAAGAATGGACTTAGTGTTACCCAAGGGAAAGGGACTGGGGAGGATGGGTGGGAAGGGGGAAAAAGGGCATTATGATTAGCACACATAATGTAGGGTGGGCACAGGGAAGGCAATATAGCACAGAGAAGACAAGAAGTGATTCTATAGCATCTTACTACACTGATGGACAGTGACTGTAATGGGGTATGTGGTGGGGACTTGATAATGGGGGGAATCTAGTAACCACAATTTTGCTCATATTATTGTATATTAATGATCTCATAATAAAAATATATATATATAAAAAGAGGAAATTTGAACACGAGGGAACACCAGGGATGTCTGTGCAGAAAGAAGGTATGTGAGAACACAGCAAGAAGGTCACCATCTTCAACCGAAGGAGAGTGTCCTCAGATGAAACCAAACCTGCCAACACCTTGATCTTAGACTACTGGCCTCCAGAACTGTAAGAAAATAAATTTCTGTTGTTTAAGCCACTCAGTCTGTGGTATTTTGTTGACAGCCCTAGCAAACTATTATACCATGTGACTTGGAACCTGGGAATAACCAAAATATGGCCAACTATGATAATGCTTGACCATAAGAACATCTGGTACATGGGCTAAGGTCATTTGTGTTGAGAAGGTAAAATAAATACCTAATTCTTACTGAACTGTAGAATGAAACAGAATTTACACTGTAACCATAGTGTGAAATGGTATAATATTGGCCTTGATGGTGAGATTCAATTACCTTATATAAGTTCATGTAATGTATTGATAATTATACCCCCACACACACGTATATATTTATATATGAAAATACAACATACCAAAATTTGTGAGGTACAGCTAAATCAGTATTTATAGGGAAATTTACATCATTAAATGCTTATACTGTGAAAGAAATTTCTGAAATCAAAGTGTGGCCACCAGACCAGCAACAACAGCATCATCTGGGAACTCATCATTCAAGTCATTGGACCCTAATTCAGACCTACCAAATCAGAAACTCTATGGGTACAGTCCAGACATCTGTGCTCCTCCAGGTGATTCTGATACACATTCTGCTTTTGAGAAACACTGCTGTTTTTTTGTATGTTACTTTTATTGTGTTAGGGTTTCTTTCTTCAATAAGGAATCTACACAATTTATACTGCTCTAAAGTCCACACCATTAAAAACAATCTTGTTTTGAATAGTCTGTTAATTTTGTTTAGGAAAATCCTAAACAAAATCGTTTAGGAAATTTCCCAGGCCCAATGAGTCCTTCAAGTGATTAACCCCACAAATAATGCCATATTTGCTAAAAACATCCAAATTTCAGAAGACATAATTTTTTAAACGCCAGTGGGAAATATGGCCCCAGTAAATAATTCCTTCCATTTACAGTAAGAATTCCCTTCATGTGGGAACCAAATGTAGTTAACTCCCAATTGTGTTCAGTGATGAAAAGGAATGGAGACACATTAAATCTAAATGGCTGAAAATATAAAAATAATTTGCTTGAAGTATGGTTTTATAACTACAATTAAGTATGAATTTGTCTGATGTTCTGAAAAGTCATTTCCAACAAAATACTGAAGCCCTAACATAAGCACTAAGTCAGAAGCACTGATCCCTATAGTGGTAGACATAAGCTTTCCAATGAATTCAATGCATCAATCTAAAGCAGATACAGTCTCTATCTAAATTTGCTGGCTCACCTCTTTCCTGGGACAGGGAGATAAAGATTTTGGCTTTAATAGGATTCAGTTACAACTACTGCTAATCAAGAATAAACAAAACCCATACTCTATCAAAATACTTAACTGACAAGTATAGGTGAGAATTTCAGTAAGAACATGAAAGAGCATTTGCCATGGAAGAATTTTAATATGGATAATCTGCTGATTAATCTCAGTTTATTATGGCAGTCTTCAAAAATAAAGAAAAAAATATTAGTGAAAAAAAATGTTAGTAGTCCTTGGCTCCAAGGAAAATGTAGTCCATTCTATGCCAGCTTTCCTTCCTTTCTCCCAATCTTTGCTAACTTTCATCAGCTTTGGTTCTTTCTAAGATACTGCCTTCTACTCTTTTCTGTCTTGTTTTGTTTTTTGAACAGAGGCCCACAACTGCTGCCTGTGGGGCTATGAGAGTATAATTAGTCAAGTAATCAGCCAGCAACCACTGTTAAAATGCTTTAATATCAATGTAAAATGAGATCACGGTTTACAAACAAGTTTCAGAACATAAACACTGACTTGTAGCATGGTTTCTCTTCCTTTCAGAAGCCTAAATATGAAAACATAAATCATAGAAATTTTTTAAATGTCATGGTATTTTTTCTCATTTTAGTATATTTACAGTTGACAAACATGCAAAGTAACTAATTTTCAAATCAAAGGCCTCTAGTGGAAATATCCAAATTAAAAATGAGACATTTTAATTTAGTTACTGACCATAAAACCCAGCAAGAAACTGTCCTTTCCCCCCATACTTCAGAAAACCACCACAAATTCCTTTCTAGCACATTGATGTCATTAAAAGTACTTAGCCCTTCTTGGCAGCAAGAGACAACCCAAGTTCAATCTATGTAAATTAATTATTATACTTCCAGTTGCTGGAAATGTCCCACCATCTTCACTGCATTAAATGTGGCAAGGCACCTACCAACAATGCACAGGGTAGGAAATGAGCCATGAAGAACATAGTGGCTTGACTGAAGGGCTAACCATATACCCTAGATATGTCCATTGAATGAGGATATTAATGGAAATGTGAAATTTCAGGAGGCATTCTTTTTTCATCCCCTTTAAGTAATCAGCATGTATATTACTGGGAAGTAAAGAGAAGAGGAAGGTGACAATAAACACATACATGAAATCTCCCTAGAACTAAAAGCAAACTAAACAAAATACAACATACAGTGAGCCAAAGAAGTGACTCCCATTTGGGTTTTATTTGTAGCTGCAAGCAACCTCCAAACTGAGTGGTTCATAAATTAGGGAACAGTTTCAAAGCACTCAGGGATCAGGAATTTGCATAGGAACATTAAAATATTTTCTAAGAACCTGTGTGTGCTTCATTGTTGAATTTGGTGCCAACAGTCAAGAAATAACCAAATAAAAGAAATAAACCTCAAATATTTCCTTTTTACTATACCTACTTCCCAAAATCACCAAGCCACCTTTAACAATTTCTCTGCCACAATTTTCTCTGCCATTCCTCAAATGAATTAGTAAGACAGGTAGAAACTCAAAACATAACTGTAGTATTACACAACGTAATTAATTTTCCATCAGTAACTTAGTCTGTTCCAAAGTATTTCTGTCCAAAATGTGTAGGTGCAACAGAATGAACTTCAGTAGTTAAAATTGTGATCTCTGGAAATTCTTGAATGATTGATTTGGCACCTTCAAAAAAATAAAAGGAAAATTGTTGTTATGGCAGGGTTTTTTGGTAATATTTGCTGAAATTCAAGAATTTTACAGTCAGTCCCTAGGTGTAGTATTGACAGAAGACAGAGAGCAATAACCTTTAGATACCTATCCAGACTTGGTTTATCTCTTAGTTTTTATGTCTGAAATCTGAAAAGCTTTGTTAGTAGTTGGACTATGCCCCTGCCTACTCATTAATAAATTCTTAGAATCAAATTGTATTATATCCAAGATTTGAAAAATATATGCAGTTATAGTCTTTCCTCCTGAAGAAGAGTCTTTTTTTTTTTGTCTTCATTCTTCCCATACCAGCTGTGAAGAATATGGTCATTTCTGGAAACAAGATCATACATAAGATGGATGGTTTCTGAGCTGAGATGCTGTGAAACGAGTGCAAAGATTTTCTTGGTATGTCAGAGCAAGCCAGCTTTTTAGAAGTTATGACTCTAGCCTTGGGTGGGTGGGGAGGCAACAGGGAAAGGGACTAGCTAGGACCCCATCAAACTAGAAAGCCATAGCAAGGCTGAGATAGAATAAGTTTTTTTAATTTTTAATGTCAAAGAATAGTATACTGTTCTAATGCACACTATTAGAACTAACATGGTTTGGGTTACCTTTCTACTCCTAAAGGCAGAAAAACCAATAATTATTTGGCTATCTCAATGTTTACAATATCATCTCTATTATATTATATATAAGTGGATGACCAAGCAAATCACCCTGTGTCACCATCAACATCTGAACCACAGGTAATTTTGTATCATAAAACGGCAAAACAATCAATGACCTACTGAATGCAAACCGGGAACTGGGTACTTGTAGTATCTTCAGGATTGGGTGAGACTTGGAACCTTTGGAAATGATGAAATGCCCTAACTAGAAGTCACATAGTTCTCTTTCTTTTCAATTATGAAACAAATACAAATCCATGGTAGAACATTTGGAAAATAATCGAAAAAAGTTAAAAAATAAAGTGAATCACTTAGGATACTACCATAGGAAGGTAACCACTATTAATAGTGTTTGTGCATTTTAAAATGAAAATTCAAATAGTATTGTGCATCTGTCTAGCATCTCATGCTGAGGAAAAGATTTATTAGGTTCCATGTTAAATCTGAGTCTGATTTTAGTAGTCACCATAGTCATAAACTTGGTGATAACATTTTATACTATTCTAATGCTGTTATTTATTCTACTCTTTTACATTTACCATGTAGATTTTTTGATGTCATTAAATATTTTTCAAAAACATGAGTATATATTTATTAACCATTTCCTTATTACAAGTCATTTATATACTTTCGAATTTATTCTTACACTAAATATAACTCTAGAATGAACATCCTAAAAGCTAAATTTCTACAAGTATCTATGATTATTTTCTTAGGATACTTTCACAATTGTCCTAGATTATATGGCAAAAAAACTAGGGTTTTAAATTAGGCTTACTCTCTCAGGAAATGGAGAATACACAGTTCTCTCATCATGCCCTTCGAGCAGCAGTGTAACTTTAAAAAGTGCTCTTTGTTTCACACTGCAAAGTTTACTTCAGTAAGACCAGAGGGCTAGGTAGAACCCTGAGTTTCTTGCTATTTGGGACTTCTCAGACTCAGGTGGGAGCCAGGAGAAATAGAGACCTTCAGCCATTTGCAGGCTCTAACCCAAAGAGGGCCACCAAGAAAACATCACTGTCTCCTCCTTCAACAGGGTTAGTTCATACTTTTCCACTTGAATTTGAACAATAGAATGTTGTAAAATATTATTATTAAAGCTTACAGATGACAAACACAAGTTACAACTACCAAAATTAGATTCATATTTAATATGGAAACAAATGAACTCTTCCTCAGGATGAGAGGCTGGACAGATGCACACTTACATCCCATGACCTTCCGAAGCCCATTACTACCTCATGCTAAACTCACCATGAGGAGTGGAGAACAGACTGAGTAGGATAATAACACTGGGTTGAACTCCATGTTCTATAAGAACCTTTACAGCTTCAATTACAGTATTTCCAGTGCCTGAAACCAAATGACAATGAACATTGACATCAAAATGTCTTTGAAGTTTCTTTGAGGTAAAGGCAGTTTAGTAATCTAACATAAGACACCACTAGGCAAAGCTTAAGTTGAAGGTGCCTCATCTTTACTGATGATGGTATTTTCAATAATGGTTATACACTTTTCAGTTTTCAAATGCACAGCAAACCCTAAGTTAATTCAATATCTGAGATATCAAATTTAATACCCACCCTCTACCCCCAATCCCAGGAGACCATGCCATGTGTGATCTGATCAAGCTTAGGACACAGAATAGGAGAAAAAATAATTATCTCCAGAGAGGATAAATCTTTGAGAGACTCATTGCTATACTCATTGGCTGAGAAGAGACATATTTCATTATATTTTCTGCATTCTATATATTTTGCCTCATTAGATCCTTTGTGTCAATGTGTATATTTTAAAACAAGCTCTTTGGAGTTAAAGTTTAACTGATGTATATTCTCTTATTACACAATAAAATTTCCCCAGTGAACTGCCCAGGGCAGCTCTAAATCCAACTGAGAAAAACACATTTACAAATGGCTTTTGCCTTTATATAAGCGTACCTAGAAGGCAGGCACTAAATTGAATTTAAGGCCTAACCGAAGGTTACAAATTAAACTCAAACCACTCACTGAGAATTGGATACATCAGAAGTACTTTTCTCCTGTAAATGTCTGGGGGGAACTTGGCATAATATACTTTGGCTCTTTGTGTCTCCTCATCACTCTGAATCAGGATCTTTCCGATTCGTATGGATCGACAGCAGTCTCGTAAACCTTGTTCCATTGCCTCACCTTGAAGAAGGAAATTTGAAAAAGGAAAAAAGGGTTAGTGGGAGATAAAGTGAAAGTCCAAAAATAGGCCAAAGCATAGTTTGTGACTGTTATTAATACAAAAAGGGCATGTCAAAATGGGATCAATTCTTCTCAAGCTAACAGCTTTTTCTTCTGATATACTCATATTTTATACCTAGTGGAGGTCAATAAAGTTAGGTTAAGGGCTGGTCAATGAAACTAAGATAAGCTAATTTTATTGCTGGCCTGCAAGTTTTAGAACTGTCACGCTTCCATGATTACAGGAAATAAAGTGTTTTATTGAGCTGTTCCCTGAACTTTTCCATTATTATTATATTTAGGAAATAATTATATTTTCAATAATAACAACTCCTATTATTTTAAGGAAGACTTTAAACTACCTACACTTGCTACTTTCGTCTGAAAAAAAATAAAAGATTGAATAATGGGGGCTACAGACCGACCCTTTTAGATCAAGGTGACATCACGAGATACCACTTAGCCCCAGCAATGACTTCAACAGCAAAGTTTTGTTGGCAAACAGTGTAAGAGTAATATTCCCATTTCCCCCAAAGAACCACAACCAACACCAACACCACCTCTTTGGTTCTGAACAAAGAGCTGTTTCTGAGTCTGAATTCCTTTAAGGAAGCATTTGCCAAGGTCATCTCACACCATCTTCAAGATTTTAGGCCACATCAGAATCTACCTGTAGTGTTATTTACTTAACATTTTTCTTTAAATTAACTGTTTCCACTTACATTTAAGAGGGGAATTTATATTACTAGTGTAAAAATACAGTTTCTAATACATATGAAAATCAATCACTAGCTATTAAGTTTAAGAAACAACCCCATCTATGTTTTACCCCAAAGTCAACTGATATACACAAGGGGTTTGAGGACCATGCATCTGTCTTTGGGGCAGGAGCTGGACTGAAACAGAAGAAACTGTGCCTTCATATAGCCCATATCCATTGTCTTCAAGAGTTTTAAAAGGATGAAGAACACTGAAAATTCCATCATTGCTTAAGAACTACCTTCTTTAAAAAAGAGAGTTTAAACTCCTATTTAATGTGAGGTATTCAATTATTTACAAACAGAACTACAGGTAGAGGAGAAAAGTGAATGTTTATGTTAAAAAAAAAACACACCTGTTTCCAGCACAAGTGGGGCTTCCACCGTACCTTGGATCTTGTGTGAACAATTAATTAATTAATTATAAGTTGCTGAATGGAAATAATCATCCCATGTAACAGATATAGGTTCTAATTACAGGCATGTAATTTTCTCCACAAAGGTTTGGTTTAGAAGGGTAATCAGTTGGACTCAAACACAAATACATTTATAAGCCCAGCAATTGGAAACACCTAGAGTTAATGACAGTTAAGTAGTTTGCCTCTATGAATACATACTCATCAAATATAAAACTAAAAATATTGAACAAGTCCTTCAGTCCAGCTCCTGACAGGGTAGGACTGTTCCCTACAAAATACATTTTAAAACCAGAACAAATGTTTTCTCTAGTCAGGTATTCAAAGTTCTCTAGGCCTGAATTTGTGCTATATTCGTCAGTCTTCAAGTTGCCCTGTTTTCCCCAAGAGAGCATCATCACATACTCCTAATCCTCCCACCTTCCCCTGAATCTATTTAAAGGCTGGCTTGCTCATGGGAACAGGCCACTAAGGAAGATGCTATGCAGTTAAAATTAGCCAAACTCAGCAATACACAGGCCATGATTCCAAGGCATCATGAGGACAGACAATACAGGTGATGAGTTTAAGCTAAGGCAGGCTGAAATTATGACAGACAAGCCCACCTCTCTCCTGGAAAACAGCAACTGTTTCTATGCATGCAGAGACAAAAATCACAGATATGCAAACTTACCACTTCTCATTATGCTGACCCCACAATTTCCCTTCTCAAATCTTACTCCTTCATACTTGTACCCTGTTGGGACATAAAAACCAAAGAATTTATCTTTCATCATTGGGGCAAGGTACTTATTTTATAAAGTGCTTATGACTTAAAGCAGATGGGTACAGAGAACCACTTGTCCAGGCACACTGTATAATGGCTGAGGTTCCCTGTGAAAGTAATGAGTCATGATTTTTCATAGTTATTTATTAATTCTTCACAAGAAACCTGTGGGGATAATTGGGAGAGGTGGACTTCATCAAGTGGCAATAGGACTTATAATAGCTTGAAATTCACATACACGTTCCTCAAATTGAATTCAGAGGAGAACTGCTGCCCTCTGAGAGTGCAATCAACCCCTTCAGTTCAAACTGGGACTCCGCTGTGAGCCACTGCAGAGAGCCTCCTCATTCCAGCCCTTTTTATGAGCTTCCATTCTGCCTCAAAAAGCAGAAGAGAGAGGCTGAAGTAGTTATTAAGACAAGTCCAACTCTGTTCTTATCTTGAAATTTTATCAATTATTATACAGAAAACTCAGCTTCCGATTTTCATTAAGTCAACCTTTGAAGGGAACAGCGTCCACTCTTTACAAAAAAACAAACCAGAATTTTAAATGCCTGAAACAGGGACCTTTGGCCACTATTAGAGTAGAAAAAACTATATTCTCCAGTTGTCATTATTTTTAGATTTCCTTTTCTTTTTTACTTCTCATCCTTTTACCTGGCTGGAGTTTCAATGTCAAACCAGCTCACCCATTTGTTAACAACAGCAGCTTCCCCACAGACGTAAAGATAAGCTACCAGCAATTCTTAACTCTGGTCCCAATGGGCTGTCATCAAAAGCAACACCTGCATGCTGAAGATTATTTATTAACCTTTAATTTGAATTGACAAGCAAGCCATTAACAAAAAGTCACCCACATAAATTTCTTTACTAAATGTCTCTGAGTTTAAGTTATTTAAAAAAAAAGCTCCACCCAGGCTCTTCATTTTACATACTGATTTACTCAGACTTCTTTCATTTTTCACCCATTCCAGCTGCTACTTTTTATGAGGAGAATGTGAAAGTAACAGGCCTGGTTACCTGTTGGAGTGGTCACTATGCATTCTTTATATGGCAGCTGATTCAATCCCTCTTCCACAACAAGTCTGATCTGGAGTCAAAGGAAGAATAAGATGAGAACACACTAAGAATCTCCTGTTAGCCTAAAGAGCTGAACACTAAGCAAAGAAGTCAGCAACACGATTTACAGGATTAAAGATGGCGGCATGAGAGGTGAGACAGAGGCTTCCTCCTAAAACTGCATATAATACAAAAATATAATTAATACAACTAATCCTGAAAGAGCAACAGGAAAGAGGACTGTGCCAAACTGCATACACCTGGAGAAAAGAATAAACATCATGGAACAGGGTAACATACCAAAGCCAGGCCTGGCTGGACCCAAGCCCTTCCCCCACCCCAGCTCACCAGTGGGAGGAAGAGAAACAGAGCAGGGAGGGAGTGCAGGCCTGGGACTGCTGAACACCTAACTCCAGAGATCTGATCTGGGATCAAAAACCTACAATTCATGGTGTTTTCATGGTATTCTCATCATTAGGGGGTTGGAAACCTAAGACAGGCAGAATTCCTGGAGAGACTGAGATTCCAGCTGCTTGTGGAAAGCAGGGATCCATATCCGGCTGCTCTGGGACAAAAGAAAGGTGGCCAGTCTGAGACACTTCCCAACAGCAAGAGGGCTGCTAAAGGGGCAAGGATTGCACAGAGCTTACTCCTCAGGAGAAAGGACAGGTAGAAAAAATTGTCCAGGTGCACTCTGCCCAGCAGATTTGGGAGCTTTGCCATATAGACTCTCTTATTTAAGGAGGAAAAAGAAATATTCCTCCTTAGATGATGTTCAGGTGCTCCAGCTCCCTGGCTGGCTACAGAGCTCGAAGGACCCCTCCATGATATGCAGCCTACTGCGCCTTTCTCCTGACCAGCCCAACCTGGCTTGCAAACCGGCAAACCCTACCCTGGTGTTAGGCCAGCCAGACGGAAGCCCTGTCTACACCAACTACAAACACAAAGCACAGAACCTTATACCTGTGTGCTCGGCCCACTGGCTCTGGCAGTGGAGACAGGCATAGAAAACAGGAAGTAGGAAACAGCTCTTTCCTCCGCCTGGGCACCAATACCACTCCCCTGAAACCCCCGACATTGCTTCAGGGGCTGAGCAGCTCCAGCAAGTAGAGCTTCTGGGCACTAGAGAATGCCAATACAAATATGAAACCCAGAAGAAACCTGGTTAAAAGTCAAATTATGAATACAATCCCTGAGAAAAATTCAAATGAAATAGACCACATGAATCTGCCTGAAAGGGACTTGAAAATAAAAATCACTAACATGCTCATGGAGGTACAGAAAAATATTCAATAACTCAAGGATGAATCCCAGTCGGAGATCCAATCATTACAGAACACAGTATCAGAAATGAAACATACAATGGAAAGTTTTAAAGGCAGATTAGGTACAGTGGAAGAGACAATAAATGAAATAGAAATTAGAGAAGAGGAATACAAAGAAGCTGAGGCACAGAGAGAAAAAAGGATCTCTAAGAATGAAAGAATATTGAGAGAACTGTGCAACCAGTCCAAACAGAACAATATTCGCATTATAGGGGTACCAGAATCAGAAGAGACAGAAAAAGGGATAGAAAGTGTCTTTGAGGAGGTAATTGCTGAAAAATTCCCCAATCTGTGGGACGAGATGAACTATCAGGCCATGGAGGTGCACAGATCTCCCAATACAAGGGACCAAAGGAAGGCAACACCAAGACATATAGAAATTAAAATGGCAAAGATCAAGGATAAGGACAGAATATTAAATGCAGCCAGAGAGAAATAAGTTCACATACAATGGAAAGCCCATGAGGCTATCATCAGACTTCTCAGCAGAAACCTTACAGGCCAGAAGGGAGTGGCATGATGTATTTAATGCAATGAAGCAGAAGGGCCTTGAACCAAGAATACTATATCTGGCAAGATTATCATTTAAATTTGAAGAGGGATTAAACAATTTCTAGATAATCTAAAGCTGAGAGAATTTACCTCCCACAAACCACCTCTACAGTGTATTTTGGAGGGACTGCTATAGATGGAAGTGTTCCTATGGTTTAATAGTTGTCACCAGAGGTAATAAATCCACAGGGAAGAAAGTAGAACAGTTAATTACTAAGCAGATCCAAAAATAAACCAACTACCTCCAAAGTCAATCAAGGCATTGACAAAGAGTACAGAATATGATACCTAATATATAAAGAATGGAGGAGAAAGAAAAAGGAGGAGAAGAAAATAACCTTTAGATTGTATTTGAAATAGCATACTAAGTGAGTTATGTTAAACTCTTAGATAGTAAGGAAGTTAACCTTGAGCCTTTGGTAACCACGAATCTAAGGCCTGCAATGCCAATAAGTACATACCTATCAAAAATCACCCTAAATGTAAATGGTCTGAATGCAACAAGAAAAAGACATACAGTCAGTGAATCGATAAAAAAACAAGACCCATCTACATGCTGCCTACAAGAGACTCACTTTAAACCCAAATACATACACAGACTAAAAGTGAAAGGATGGAAAAAGATTCTTCACGCAACTAATAGGGAGAAAAAAGCAGGAGTTTCAGTACTGGTATCAGACTAAATAGACTTCAAAACAAAGAAAGTCACAAGAGAAAAAGAAGGATATTACATAATGATAAAGGGGTCAATCCAACAAGAAGATATAACCATTACAAATAACTATGCACCCAACACAGGAGCTCCTACATATGTGAAACAAATACTAACAGAATTAAAATGGGAAATAGAATGCAATGCATTCATTCTAGGAGGCTTCAACACTCCACTCACTCCAAAGGCCAGATTAACCAGCAGAAAATAAGTAAGGAGACAGAGGCACTGAACAACACATTAGAACAGATGGACCTAACAGACATCTACAGAACACTACACCCAAAAGCAGAAGAATACACATTCTTCTCAAGGGCACATGGAACATTTTCAAGAATAGCTCTTATACTAGGCCACAAGAAGACCCTCAGTAAATTCAAAAAGATTGAAATTGTACCAACCAGCTCCTCAGACCACAAAGGTATGAAACTAGAAACAAATTATGCAAAGAAAATGAAAAGTCCCACAAACACATGGAGGCTTCACAACATGCTCCTAAATAACCAATGGATCAATGACCAAATAAAAACAGAGATCAAGCAATATATGGAGACAAATGACAACAATAATTCAACACCACAAAATCTGTGGGATGCTGCGAAGGCCGTGCTACTAAGAGGAAAGTATATTGCAATACAGGCCCACCTCAGGGAAGAACAATTCCATATGAAAAGTCTAAACTCACAATTAATGAAACTAGAAAAAGAACAAATAAGGCCCAAAGTCAGTAGGAGGGACATAATAAAGATTAGAGCAGAAATAAATAAAATTGAGAAGAATAAAAAAATAGAAAGAATCAATGAAAGCAGGAGCTGGTTCTTCAAGAAAATAAACAAAATAGATAAACCCCTAGCTAGACTTATCAAGAAAAAAAGGGAGTCTACACACATAAACAGAATCAGAAATGAGAAAGGAAAAATCTCTACGGACACCACAGAAATAGAGAATTATTAGAGAATACTATGAAAAATTATATGCTAACAAACTGGATAACCTAGAAGAAATGGACAACTTTCTAGAAAAAGTCAACCTTCCAAAGCAGATACATAAAGAAACAGAAAATATGAACAGACCAATTACCAGCAACAAAATTGAATTGCTAATCAAAAAACTACTGAAGAACAAAACTGGAACAGATGGCTTTACTGCTGAATTTTATCAAACATTTAGTGAAGACCTAATACCCATCCTTCTTAAAGTTTTCCAAAGAGTAGAAGAAGAGGGAATACTTCCAAACTCATTCTATTAGGCCAGCATCACTCTAATACCAAAACCAGGCAAACACACTACAAATAAAGAAAATTACAGACCAATATCCATGATGAACATAGATCCAAAAATACTCAACAAAATATTAGCAAACCAAATTCAAAAAATACATCAAAAAGATTATCCATCATGATCAAGTAGGATTTATTCCAGGGATGAAAGGATGGTACAACATTCGAAAATACATCAACATTATCCACTACATCAACAAAAAGGACAAAAAACACATGATCATCTCCATAGATGCTGAAAAAGGATTTGACGAAATTCAACATCCATTCATGACAAAAACTCTCAACAAATGGTATAGAGGGCAAGTACCTCAACATAATAAAGGCATATATGACAAACCTACAGCCAACATCATACTTAACAGTGAGAAGTTGAAAGCTTTTCCTTTAAGATCGGGAACAAGACAAGGATGCCCACTCTCCTCACTTTTATTCAACATAGTACTGGAGGTCCTAGCCACAGCAATCAGAAAACACAAAGAAATAAAAGGCATCCAGATTGGCAAGGAAGAAGTTAAACTGTCCCTGTTTGCAGATGACATATTATACATAAAAAACCCTAAAGAAACCACTCCAAAACTACTACATCTAATATCTGAATTCAGCAAAGTTGCAGTATACAAAATTAATACGCAGAAATCTGTGGCATTCCTATATACTAACAGTGAACTAGCAGAAAGAGAAATCAGGAGAACAATCTCATTCACAATTGCATCAAAAAGAATAAAATACCTAGGAATAAACTTAACCAAGGAAGTGAAAGACCTATACTCTGAAAACTACAAGACACTCATGAGAGAAATGAAAGAAGATACCAATAAATGGAAACACATCCCATGCTAATGCATAGGAAGAATTAATATTGTCAAAATGGCCATCCTGCCTAAAGCAATCTACAGATTTAATGCAATTCCTATCAAAATACCAAAAGCATTCTTCAATGAACTAGAGCAAATTGTTCTAAAATTCATATGGAACCACAAAAGACCCCAAATAGCCAAAGCAATCCTGAGAAGGAAGAATAAAGCTGGGGGGATTATGCTCCCCAACTTCAAGCTCTACTATAAAGCCACAGTAATCAAGACAATTTGGTACTGGCACAAGAACAAACCCTAGATCAATGGAACAGACTAGAGAGTCCTGATATAAACCCAACCTTACATGGTCAATTAATATATGACAAAGGAGCCATAGACATACAATGGGGAAATGACAGCCTCTTCAACAGCTGGTGTTGTCAAAAATGGACAGCTACATGAAGAGAATGAAACTGGATTATTGTTTAACCCCATACACAAAAGTAAACTCGGAATGGATCAAAGACCTGAATGTAAGTCATGAAACCACAAAACTCTTAGAAGACAACATAGGCAAAAATCTCCTGAACATAAGCATCAGCAACTTCTTCCTGGATGCATCTCCTAAAGCAAGGGAAACAAAAGCAAAAATGAACTCATGGGACTACATCAAACTAAATATCTTCTGTACAGGAAAGGACACCATCAACAGAACAAAAAGGCATCCTACAGTATGGGAGAATATATTTATAAATGACATATCTGACAAGGGGTTAACATCCAAAATATATAAAGAACTCACACATCTCAACACCCAAAAAGCAAATAACCCATTTAAAAAATGGGCAGAGGATATGAAGAGACAGTTCTCCAAAGAAGAAATTCAAATGGCCAACAGACACATGAAAAGATGCTCCATATCACTAATCATCAGGGAAATGCAAATTAAAACCACAATGAGCTATCACCTCACACCAGTAAGGATGGCTAACATCCAAAAGTCTAAGAACAAATGCTGGTGAGGATGCAGAGAAAAGAGAACCCTCCTACACTGCTGGTGGGAATGCACGCTAGTTCAACCATTGTGGAAAGCAATATGGAGGTTCCTCAAAAAACTAAAAATTGAAATACCATTTGACCCTGGAATCCCACTCCTTGGAATTTACCCAAAGAATACAACTTCTCTGATTCAAAAAGACATATGCACCCCTATGTTTATCACAGCACTATTTACAATAGCCAAGATATGGAAGCAATCTAAGTGTCCATCAGTAGATGAATGGATAAAGAAGAGGTGGTATATATATACAATGGAATACTATTCAGCCATAAGAAAGTAACAAATCCTACTATTTGCAACAACATGGATGGAGGTGGAGGATATTACGCTCAATGAAATAAGCCAGGTAGAGAAAGACAAGTGTCAAATTATTTCCCTCATTTGTGGAGTACAACAATGCAGCAAAATTGAAGGAACAAAATAGCAGCAGACTTAAAGACTCCAAGAAGGAACCAGTGGTTACCAAAGGGGATGGGTATGGGAAGGTGGGTGCGGAGGGAGGGAGAAGAGGATTAGTACATATGGTGTGGGGGGTCACAGGGAAAACAGTGTAGGACAGAGAAGGCAAACTGAATCTGTGGCATCCTACTACACTGATGGACAGTGACTGCATTGGGGTTTGGGTGTGTACTTGATAATATAGGTAAAAGTAGTCACCACATTGTTTTTTCATGTGAAACCTTTGTAAGAGTGTATATCAATAATACCTTAATAAAAAAATTTTTTTAAAAATTTAAAAAAAAGTCAGCAAGACACTAGGCAAGGATTCAGCTTATTGAGATAGGAAGGGGGCCTCTATCATATGATAGACACTGAGATAGATTCAAATGCCAGGCTACTTGCTGCTAGGTATCAAACCTTGGTTAGGTAGTTGATTGCCACAGAAGGGCTCAAGTATACCTTCTGATTCTCAGTCAGTCATTCCAGGCTATAAATGGGATGTAAAACTACAGCAAGTGACAAGAATCATGGCAGCACCCTTGGAAATAATATACTCTGGTTACTCTGGAAATAGTGCCTACTGGGAACTCCTCTGCTTTGTTCATTACTCTGAAATTGTTATGTTGGATTCTTTTTGACAAAAGACTACCCATAATGCAAATAAAATCTGAAACTTCTTAGAAGGAAATAACTGAGTGAATGAGGCTGAACCAATTTACTGAGCTTGAAGTAGAATCCAATTGAATGCACTGAGGCATCTCAGCTTTAAGAAAAAAGGCTCCAACAATCTTAATGTGTGGTATGGAGGAAAGAACCCATCAGAACTACTAGGAACAGCCTCCAAAGCCCAGCTATGGCATTTCTATGAGCACCCAGAGCCATTACTATAATAAAGGCAGTGTTGAAACTGCAATGTACATTTTCTCAAATCAGTATTAGAGTACTGAGAATCAGGAACATCAGGGAGAAATGCCAGGCCCCATGCTCTGTTATCACAACACACACCTACTGCCATTAAAATGATTAATGCTAAATGGATCAGCCTGCAGCACCAGAGGGTCCAGGAACCTCATGAATACTGTGTGTGTGTGTGTGTGTGTGTGTGTGTGTGTGTGTGTGTGTGTGT
>JAQQAC010016209.1:58034629-58096550 GCA_029783875.1 Phataginus tricuspis | reverse complement strand
TGTGTGTGTGTGTGTGTGTGTGTGTGTGTGTGTGTGTGTGTGTGTGTGTGTGCGCGTGCATTCTCCTCTAGCCACCACCTTCTGTGGAAGTTAATCTTTCTTATGAGCAAATTGCAGGCAAAGTACAGGATCCTTTTCTTTGAAGAACCCAGATCTCTTCCTATTAACACTCCTCTAAAGAATCTTACCTCTTGCTTATCTCCTGCAATCCTGGGACAGAAATATGCCCAAGCCTTACAGGACTACATAAAACCAGAAGAAGGATGACTAAATATAAAGAATTCAAGATCTGAGTGCCAGGGAAGCCAATCCTGACAAATTCAGGATAGAATTAATGTCAAGTATAATGGAACCTTTGTGTTAGAAGAGACAGTGTACTAGAAATCCTCAACACTAGACTCTAAACAGCTCCAATGTATACCATAACCAAAACAGACCCTCTATACCACCCTCCCCCAATATCAGGACCTTCAAAGTCAAATGCAGAGAAGAGAGGTTCAAATTACCATCCCCTCAGGTGAATTATGCCCTGGAAGATAGAATGCTGGCTTTCTCAGGCAAGCTGTTCACAAAAACCTTGAACTTAACTTCCCCTTCCTACAGAAAAAGGGCACAAGGAAAGCAAAAGTGGAACAATTTTTTACCAGTGAACACCAAGACCTCTGTTTTCCCTCCCAGCAGTCATTGATACTAGTTCCTTCCTCCCTGAACCTTTGGTTTGAGAAAAGCATAAAAACAGAATGACCTATCTCTCCAGGAGTGTCAATTACCTTTATCTTGATGCAATCCAAGGGTTATTTCTGTCCCTGGAAGCTCAAATAATTGTAAACAGAATAGCTTTCAAAACCAAGAATACTTAAAGCCAGAAGTAGAACAGAAACTGTCTGCCCTCTTTTGGAATAGAGGGAAAATCTAAATGAAAAGTTTCATGCCTTTATATTCCCTTTAATAATCTATCTTTTCCTATCTGAATATATCTGTGAGGTTAATAAGCCACTTTTCTTTCCCAAGCTAAAATACCAATAACAATATTTAGGCTTCAATTTTCATGATATCAGGGTTCATGTCTGTATTCTTTACTGCTCTCACTCCTTCCCCAGCAACACAGCCTAGCACAGTATCTGACTCAAATGACTTCTATTTAATGAATAAATGAATACTATTAACCACAGCAGAAAATGTGTTAACCTCATTCCAAGCACTGAGCACACTTAGATATAAACAAAAGAAAACACAGAGCTTACCCTGAAGACAACCCAATTTGGCCTGAGATCCTCTCAGGTCCCACTAACTAAACAGAATTGGGCCTGATCAATCTTAACAGGAAATCCCTGAAGAAAGCATAGACAGTTCAACTTAGTATCACATGGGAGGACACTACATAAAAGAGGCAAAATAAATACCAACCCCTCATATAAACTACAATAGAGGTTATTAGTTTTTGTGCGTTAGATGGATACCACAAAGGTAATTACTAGGTCTCCTTACGTCTTTAGTTTCTTTTAATGTACTTCACTTCACGCTCTAAGATGAGACATTTAAGGGTTGCTCAGGATCAGGTTACCAACATCCATTTGAGAGGCAGTAGGACCTCAGAACTACAGAGAATGAGTTTATGAGCAATGCTTTGAGGTGAAAGGGACTGAGGTAGAGCTTTAATGCAACAGTAGAAACAATACTTCAGAAGTCTACCAAGATGATGGTTACTTGGCACAGTCTCTCTCACCCTCAGAGCTCTCTATAACAAAAAAACTCCCTGGACCATTATGATTATATCACTAGGAAAAACAACAAAATAAAAATGGAAAGCCTCCACCTACCAAACGATCCGCAGAAAACATGAAGTCCCCTCTACTGGCTGTCCTAAAAAAAAAAGTAGTACAAGCTTCAGTCCAGATTAGAGTTTTAAGGTAAAATATTAGTTAATACATACATTAATGCTGATAATTAAGACCTGTTATGTACTAAAAGCCTAAACGCTTACGTATATCAACTATTAAAGAGTGAAGATATTTTTCAGTGGGATACAGGAACCTAAATGGAGTGATGTGATAAATATTATTAAAAATGCTTATTTGACATCAACATTAGAGACAGGAATTTAAAAGATCATATAGCACCCCACTAAGCTACCTAAGTATATATTTTTCAACCAGATGAATGAATCTCCTCCTGGAAGATGGCAGCAAGTCCACAGTCCAAGCTAAGAGAAAAACTTTACATTAAGAAAACCAGGGACACTCCCCCCCACTTTCCCCTTCCATTCACCTTGATCTAAAAACCATATTACCAATGTAAGTAACCCATCTACTTTTTCTTTAATCCTTTTTGGAATGAAAATGGTACAAACAAATAAATCCTGTACTTTTGCGCCTGCTTTCAAGAACTCATAACCTCATTTCCAAAACCTCTTTCTCAAATTATTGATAATTTGTTCCTTTTGCCTGTTTTCAATAAAATTTTTATTCCCTAGACCTTTCTGCCATTTTCCTATACATTTCCTTCTGGTCAATACTTTCATATACTGAGGTACCCAGGTAATAATAATTCAGGGTTGTACCTACCCACAAGCTGTTAACCAGCCAAAAAGGGAATATTAAAAGGCTGACATTTTTCCTATATATAAAAATCTAGTATTGTTCAACCTCCTTTTCTCATATAAATTACATGATCTGACAGAACAGACTGATTTACAGTTTATGTACTTAAAAATCCCCATCTGCCTATCCATAGCATACCTAAAATATTCCCCAACACAGCATCAAAACGACATATGAAAGCACATATTATCTCAGTATACCATTAATCATGACTTTTTCTTCAAGTTGCATTTACTTTCTCTGATAGGAAAAAGCAACGAAATGTCCCTGACATAAATGGCATTGGGCTTCTTAGAGTAACCACAGCTTTATCACACTACAGATATTAAATTTGTAAAATATGAATCATAATTGAGCAATAGAAAGAATGTAAGTCTGTATATCTCTACATAAATATTCCCTAAACTCAGAAAACTATCCACACACACAGAGTCCATTTAAAACAGGCTGCATTTTATGTCTTGTGGTTTTCAAATGAAACTATATTATCACACTAGCACTTTTTATTTCTATAATTAATCTTCACAACATGCTTGCCAAGTAAAAGCCAGTGAACTACAAAAGATACCAAAGCCTACTGTCCTGTTTGCTAAACCTATACAAACTTATCTAAGCAACCAGAACATAATTTTTCAATAAGGAAGAAAATTCTGGATTTGTCTTAAGTATATTTTGGAACACATCTGAAATATCTGTTTTTAATATCTGAACAGTTACACACACATTTATTACATAGAAAAGTTACATTAGGTTACATGATCAGAGCTGCCCAAATCTGTTACTTTACTTTGGAATCAAACATTTTAACACCTTTTGCACTCTCCCCAAATAGCTTGATAAGTTGATTGCATTTTTTAAAAACCCACAGTGGTCTTCAATATCCACATCTAAATCCTTAACACTGTTAACACTAGAGCTTCATAAAGCAGATACTTAGGTGCAGATCAATCAAGTTGAATATATTCTCTAAGACCCTACTATAGAACCAACACAGAACTAAAGTATTTGCTAATAAAGATGTTTTAATGTAAGCCAGACCCCAGGTCTTACTCCACACACTTTGTCCCAAATCATAATTACACTCACTTTTGTCTCAAAACCATTATTTTTAAAACTTTCTCATACTGGAAACACAGCTTTGAAAGACATTTTAATCATCTTCCATCTGATAACAGTCCCAAATAAAATCTAATGCAAAATTATCACAAAGCAACAAACACTGACACACATCCCTGGAATATTCTAAAATACAACCAAAAGATCAAATATCAAATATTTCAAGTGATAACCAGGCACTCATAATTCAGACCATGGAAATGTAACTAATGTTAAGCTAAGAATCTTTTAAGTTGTAGATACTCCAAACAGGATTCACAATGAAAACCTAATCATATCTGAGAATATAGTTTTCATGAGACTCCCCCAGCTATTGTGTCCCACATCCTTAGCAACAAAATGAAAGCCAAAAGCAGCCATTTAAAAAAATGATCTTCACACTGATACAAAAGAATAGAATCATTCTGTAAGCCAAATCCTCATTTTAATGTGTGACTTTGGTAAGCCTGACTCTTCCCTACTTAAGTTCATCTATAAAGAACTTTAAAATTTCTAGAGAGGCTTCAGCAATTATACATATTTAAAAACATGTATGGCTCATAGCAAACCCAAACCAAGATGAAACTTCTTCATTCTCACTGACCTTTCCTTCAAAAGGCTAGTAGGTATTTACTTCTTATCCACAAGATACAAAACTATAAGAGAGGAGTGTTTTTATAATGTTAAAAACTTAAGACTTCAAGTAGAAAGCCTCTCCTGTCTTCTAAGTAGGCCTCATTACTACGACAATGATGATGACGACAACTACTAGAGGGATTCTTTGGTGTGTTGAAGACATCCTCCCCTGGGACAATTACAACTTCTATTTCTAAACCAGAAATTGCCATTTCGTCACTCTCTGCTACTTCTGTCTTTTCATAATAAACTCGACAATCTCTTTTTTTCTAACAAATCATTTTAACAACTACATACACACACCAGATGTACAAAGATTTATAAAGCTTTTCTAAAAAGATCAAAAAGCTGCAGCCGGTATCTAACTTTATACATCCCTTCTTTCCACAGGTTACCACTTATTAAAGACTTCTGTGAGAGCCAGAGAAACTCCATTTTAGAAAAAAGCCATCCTAAAGAAAGAGGCCTCACCCCCAACCTAATACTTAAGAAACTTTGTTCCAGTGACCTTCCTCCTAGATAGTTCCCCTAGCAATGCTCCTGCTCCTTGAAGATAACATACCTTACCTACTACATCAGCCAGCAGCTTGGCGACAGCTGGACTCTACCAGTCAGAATTGAATAAACTTGCATCCTTCATTTACATGAACTGACCTCAGTGAGAACTAACGACCACCCACCTGACCATAGATAACATACTTTGCAAGTTACATCATTATGGTCAGGCCAGCCGAACTTGGCCAATAACAATTGTTTAACTTCCAAAATCCCCAATCAACTTATGCCAAGTTATAATCCCCTCTTCCTGAACCTGTAATGCATAAAAACCCTGCCCACCCTGGGCTCGGGGCTCTCACTTTGGAACCGCTGCATCGGTGACAGGTGTGGGCCCAAGCTGGAGCTTGAAATAAACAACCCTTGTGCGCTTGCATTGGAATCGGCTCCTTGGTGGTCTTTCAGGATCTCACAACTTGGGCACAACACTTCCTTGGTGCCAAGTATTAAGGTCTTTCGGTGCGTTATCTGATCTAATCCTCACACAAACTTATGAGGTAGAGTCTATTATTACTACCACTTTAGCAATGAAAATAGTGAGGCTTACAGAAGTGAAGATTTTAAGGTTCCTCCTAGCCTGAAACTCTCTAAGTTCCTAAGTACAGCCATTATTTATCTTTTTCTCTAAGAAGAGAATGTTTATTAAAAGGTAACCAGTTTTTAAATGTATTTTAATCATATTTCTCTCTCTGAGAATCAGACTGGCATGTACATCCAATGCAAATAATGAAATATGGAGTCTGGCAGGCAAATAATACAATATTAAAACATTGCTTCTTAAAAAGGAGAAGCTGCTATTATACTACAGCTTGTAAAAAGTATGTAGTAAGGCTAATACATACAAGAATACACCCTTTCCAAAAATGATTAAATCAAAATCTCTCATAAATTAGATTAAACTATTTAAGTCAAATCTTAACAGCACTAAATTAGGTGTCATTTTAAAAATGAAGATTATACACAAGAGCTATTTTCAGCCTTTGGGGTGGGAGAAGTTATGGTTGGGCATAGGTGTGGATAAAATGAAGGTTCCTGTGGCCAGAGTTCTCACCTTGCCCTGGTTCGCTGGCTCACTGCACACGTGTGGGCAATACGTCATTATTGACTCTATATAAAGAGCCCTGCCCAGTGCTCTGAGCAATACGGTGGCACGGCTACAAGGCTGCAGGAGAGCAGAGGCTGGAGTGGTGGCGGCACTGAGGACAGAGGCCCAGAGGATGGCTGTGCGGGTAGAGAAGCCCAGAGGCAGAGACTAGCTTGCTGCTTGCAGACTTGCTCTGAGTGGATGGGATTTTAGTGATTGACCTGCCACTATGGAAATAAAGTTGGATATAACCCTTTCACCCCAAGAACATTCTACTGTCATTTCTTTGGTCACACTGAATCCATAGTGAACTTGCCCAGGGTTGAAACCCATTGGCAAGACATCAGCTCCTATGTTTTCGTTTGTTTTTGTTTTTTAAGCAACAAATTAAAGGGAAGTAGAACATAAAAGTATTTCTGGCAAGTATAAACCAAAGGAATGTTTCATTTAGAATTAATCTTTACTTTAAGCTCTGAAAACACAAGTTCTACTTCCATAGCTACTTTGTTGTTATGTGAATAGAAAATGTTGTTTTTGTAATAAGATTTTATATAAACAATATAACAATAAATTTTGTTATGTAAATAAGAAAATAGCTCCAAGTTTTGTCAGGATTTGCAAATGATTTATAAATCATTTTCTTCCCCCTTCCTCCACCCTCATCAAAACAACCCCCCAGGGAAGTACTTGGAGAAAACCTAATCTGATGTGAAAATTTAAAAAAAAATGAAAATAGCTTTTACTACCTGCCAGGTGCAAGACATCAAGGCCACAGCTCTTTGGCACCTTCTTAGAAAGCTCACAAAACAGAGTGTAATGAATTATTTACTTGCCCAAAGCAGAGTTCAATGTTGTGGATAAAATGAGAGTTCCTGTGGTCAGGATTCTCACCTGGCCCTGGTTGGCTAGCTCACTACACATGTGTGGGCAATACATTGCTATTGACTCTATAGAAAGAGCTCCGCCCAGTGCTCTGGGCTACACAGTGGCACAGCTGCAAGGCTGCAGGAGAGCAGAGCAGAGGCTGGAGTGGTGGTAGCGCTGAGGACAGAGGCCCAGAGGACGGCTGTGGAGGCTGAGAGACCCAGAGGCAGAGACGGGCTTGCTGCGTGCAAACTTGCTCTGAGTGAATGGGATTTTAGTGATTGACCGGCCACCGTGGGAATAAAGTTAGGTATAACCCTTTCACCCCAAGAAAGTTCTACTGTCATTTCTTTGGTCACATTGAATCCACAGTGAACTTGCCCGGGGCTGAAACCCATTGGCGACACAAATGTAAACATTCAAAATTAGGTAGAAAAAGAAGAGAAACTACCATCTTCCCTTAGAACCCAGGCTTCAGTCATTCAGAAGTTTATTTTTTATAATGATTACAACACTAATTCCCTTACATGCCAGGCTTGACCTTGTTTCTGCCTCCCTGGAGTCCAAACTAGTTGGCAAAGCATTCTAGGATATACCCAATAAATATTATAACAGGTATATGTATAGTTCAGAGGTGACTTCCTCCCTCCTGGCCTAAAAGTCAGTTAGAAAATTCACAAGGAAAACCCAGGAAAACCAAAAATTGCCCATGTTTTAAACACCTTGCATGTCAGAATTTTTTCTGTGGTGGACATTTTGGTTTTGTATAAGTTAAAGGGGAAAGTTCTGAGATTCCTCCAGTCTCAGGGTGATTCTGAGCCAGTCTCTCTAGGCCAGCAAGGGAAAAGTGCATTACTCTCAGATTTTGCTGCATTTAGTATATAAAGGAGACAAGGGAAAGATGTGTGGTTTAATCCACTGCAACAATGAGAGTCATTTCTCCAAGTTCACCAGTGATGCGTGTGTGACTAAGTAAATTACATGATCATTCTACGTTTAGATTACTGCACTCAGAGGGAGTCACCTCCTTGAATTCAGTAACACAACCAATTTATTTTGTTGCAAACATTGCACATTTAAAAAAATAAAAATAAAAAGACATTTTAAATCAGTCAATGTTCTTAATCTTGCCTGCTTTGTATATCTACAACATGTAGTCCTGCCGGCTCAACCTCTACTTCCCCATATGAAAGCCAGTTCAGAAAGCCATACCATCACTAGATACTGAGGACCAGGAACAATAAAAGGAATAGAAAGTACTCCAATGGCCTCCATTATCACACAGCTCCATAAAGCAAAACAGGGAGGAGCATAAGCCCCAAGGAAGACATCTTCCATAACCAGACTTATGTTAAAAAAGCTCCTCTTACCACAGGAATCCTACACCAGCCCCTAGAATGGATGAAACAGGTCTTGTTGGTGTGAGGGGATGCCAATTTTTGAAGATAAAGGAACAGAGGCCTCTGTTAACAGATTTGATTAATAACAAAACTAAAACATTGTCTCCAACTGAGTAACTAAGCATCAATTAGTTATCAAAAATTGTAGTGAGTCTTTCTATACTATATTATAGCAGGATACAAATTATCTAAGATCTCACAGTGTTGCTTTTAAAAATAAGAATGTGAGTTCTATATACAAACTCCTTTTACTGTCTCCTGACAGCTAAAGCAAGAAATCAGCACTTATGGATGCAATCAGAACCATGCACAAGTCCAAACATGAAGGCTTGAAATGTCGTAAATGTGCAGAGCATCTCAGATAATATCTTGTTTTAGCCTCCCAGGAGCTCCATGAGATATTACCATCATCATCACTTTACAAATGATGAAGTTGAAGCAGAGCTAAACATCTTGCCTAAGATCACTCTGGATCCTGCTGTGTCCTTCTAAACTCAGAAAGAAAAGATTTCACTTACATCCAGGATTATTATACAACCCAGGCTTTTCTGAGTAATGCAGTAAAATCAGGTATTGATATTGTCATATATGAATGCTGAATGTCATGCCCTCTCCAAGTTCTAAAGCAATGGTTCACCTTTACATTGTTATGAAGACCCCTTTGTGAAATCTAATGAAGCTAAGAAATCCTCACCCCATAAAAAAGGCACATATGCAAATGTTCACAGTAGCATTATCCATAATAGCCAAAAAGTGGGAATCACCCAAATGTCCATCAGGTGATAATGAATAGGCAAAATGTGATATATCTAAACAATGGAATATATTCAGCCAAAAAAGGGAATGGTGTGTTAGTAACAATATGGATGAAGCTTGAAAACATTAGACTAAATGAAAGAAACTAGTTACAAAAGACCATGTTATATGATTCCATTTATATGAAATGTCCAGAATAGGTAAATCAATAAAGATAGAAAGTAGATTTGTGGTTGTCTAGAGTTTTGGGTAGGTAAAGAGGTTAGTGACTACTCATTGGTATGGGGTTTCTCATTAAGGTGATGAAAATGTTCTAAAATTGACTATGGTGATGCCTGCACAGCCATTAACACACTTAAAATCACTGAATTAAACACCTTAAATGATGTATTATATGGCACAGAAATTATGTCTCAATAAAGATAATTTAAAAATCAATCATTAAAAATGCACATACAAATAACATTTCCCAGACAATTTCTGAGGGTTTGCTAAAGTCTGGAAGCCCATCTAAAGTCCTGTACTCAAGGTCATAACTCTGGCTCTACAGAAACAAGAATGATCATCCTCTTTTCTTTGCCTTACAGATTTTTATTTCGGCTTCCCCCACAACCACTAAGCCTATGCCACCTACATTTTAAGATCGCTATTTCATCTATTAGATCACATTACCACAGTAGTTTAGAATATTTATTTGTTAAAAACAGATAAATAGTATGGTTTCATAAATATACTTACAAGAGCTAGAAAGATCCTTTAGTAATTGAGCATATATTATCTGCAAGGTATGGCTGGAATTAAAAGACATAAAAGATACTATTTCTGCCCTCAAGGATCTTAAAATCTAACAGATAAGATTGGTATACAAATGACAATACACAAAATAGAAAATGAACCTTGCATCAAAAAGGCCAGGAAAGATCAGTGAGTAAAAATGATTAAAAGATATCTTGTTTGCAGAGGTGGACATTTAATGCTGGGTGTGCCCTTGAAGAGTAAGTAGGATTTGAACATACAGAGAACAAGTAAAGAGAATTCCAGATGAGAGAACAAACAGGGGTGTTCCAGAACAGTTCTTAGGAACCATGAAGAGGGGCCTTAATAGCAAGCTAAGGATCCTGGACTTTATTTGGTAGGCCCTGAGAAGCCAAAGAAGCTGCTGAGTAGGGCAGTTACCTAATCGAAGTGGTATATTAAGATCTGATTGTTCGGTAACATGTCTGCACACGTGGTAGAGAGAAAAAAACTGTAGGCAAGAAAACAAATTGAGAGCCTATTATAATACTTAGAAGAAAAGGGTACTAGAGTCTGATTTAGGGAGTGGAATTCTTACTCTGCCATTTTAAAAGCCCTAGGCACTCACTGAAAACTGAGTGCTTTGGCATGCAGTAGCCACTCATTAAAAGTGCTGCCAATATAGAAACCAGCTGTAGTTCATCATGGTACCTACTCCCTTGAGAAAACCCATCTGGAACATGAGTTTTGCGATAGCCTCAAAATGGCATTTTAACATGAAGTTTGTGGGATTAGGTGGGGCGGCAAAGGCTCCTCCAGGTTCTCTTTACTCTTAACTACGCAGGAAACATTTGAAATTCTGTAAGTTTACAGAAAAACAATCCTGCTAAGAGCTGGATACACAAGCAACTAAACCTCAGCTCCACAACTAAAAAATCTTAGGCAAAATGACACATTTGCAGTAGCAAAAACTAAAGGGTCAGAGGGCCTACTGAGCACGAAAGAATTTTCTTGAAATAGCTTTATTTCTAATTGTGAGCCTGAGGTGGCTGGAGGTAGAGCATTACCTTGGGTAGTAACCATTTTCGGGTTATATGCGGGCCCCTGAAGATAACTTATGCGCCTTTACATGCCCAGAATGGCTGAGGGTTTGTCATTGCTCCAAAGAGCAGAAAGGAAGCCGGAGGCTACCTACAGAGATCTCCTCCCCACATAACGCTCTGTTAAGCACAAGGACCAGGAAAGAGAGGGCCGGAGGCCTGAGTCACATGTCACTCCCCCTCAAAGAAGTGGCTCTGCCTGGATACTCTACAGGCGTTTCCCAAAACCATGAACATCTCCCCTTAAAGGATTTCCCATCCCTGCCCATCTCCTGAGAGATCTCCACCTCCCTTTCCCCTTCCGCTCAGGGCTCACATGTCCCGGATGATGGTCTGCAGCTCCCGGATCTGATCATTCATAGGCAGCAACTTAAGCTGCGCCCCGATTTGCTGGGAGAATACGCAGTCCCCTAAGAGGTAATAGCCGGCCAGTACGTCATAGTTGCCACCGCCACCGTCGCTCTCGGAGTTGAGGCTGGCGTCGTCGCAGGTCGGAGGGTCCCACTTGGCCGGTACGCTAGAATGGGCATGCCGAGTGACTGGAGTCGGCTTGGCGGTGGACGCACTGCTTCCGCCGGCATGGTTCGGGATCTGGTCCCCAGGTCGCGGTGGCTCAGGGCTTAGGGTAGAGGCAGAGTTTACTTGCTTGTTGTGACAGGGCGTGGAGTCCGGACACCGTAACTCCATGGCCAGACACTAAGCCCTGGGCCGTGCCCCTAGATACCGTCGCCTAAGGATTAAAGGAGCTGGGAAAAGTGGCTGAGACTCACCTGCTCTCCGACTCACCCCACCGCTTCCTAATCTCTAACCCCTACTGCCCTCCACCCCTAGGCCGCCACGGGTTCCCCGACACAAATCGCGTTCTAGCTCCGCCCACACCGTACGTACCGCCTGCCTAGACATTTTATTGGCTCCTCTCCCTGTCGCTTTGCAGCTCCCTGCTTGTTAACCCTTTTGAGTCACCGCTACTGCATGAGTTCCCTCACCTAGCCAGGCAGACTGGATGAGGGCGAGGATGCTTGGTTGCAGGGTATTCCGGGAGCTCCTGGGAATTCTGCATGCTGAACTTTGGGAAAGGGCAGGAAAGACTAGGGGTGGGGTGGGGGATGGGATGATAAAATGTTTTCAGACTTTGTGCCTTGACAGAGGGATTATATTTAAGTAACTGCATCTTCAGCCAGCTTGTCTGTGGGATCAAAAGATGAAGTTAAAAATGTCTAGCGGGCTCGCGAAAAGCCTGCCTTCTAACTAGACTGTTCCACAAGCTGCACTTTCCTAAGTATAACTGACCACTAGAGCTTTCCTTATCTTTATTGGTTGGGCCCTACGCTGTACATTTACCATGGGGATTCTGACAGCATTTAGATCCACTATCACTTTGTTTCTTTTAAACACTTCGAAAGACATTTGTTTTTTTGTTTTGTTTAGTGTGCCGACTCAGTATAAAGGCTTGAAGTAAGAATGTCTAGGGCAGGACCTTTCAACGTCAGTGTATTGTAGAACAATTGTAGAGCATTTTAACAACTGTAGAACGTTGTTAAAATGCAGGTTCTCACGGCCTGCCTTTGAGATTCTTATTCAGCAGATTTGAGATGGAACCCAAGAATCTTTATTTTTTTCAAATAACCCAGCAATTCTGATTTTTTTTAAATGGTACCCTTTGAGAAACAGTGGCTTACAGTAGGCTCCCTTTATAAAGAGCTACAACCTGAAAGTCAGAAACCTAATTCTTCTAAAAAAAAAGTTATTGAGCAACATTTAACAAGTCCCTTATCCATTCTGGGCTTGACTTCCCCCATTGATAAGTAAGATACATTAACTATTTGATGCCTAAATATTATTCCAGTTTTGACACTCTGTAATTTTATTTGCCTTCCAAAAAGCCATTTCTTAAAATTCCTTGTTCCCTATACAAACATAACCAACAACATACAGAGATTCAAGAGAAATGTGAGTAACATAACAGGAATACCCAGGCCTGTGGTGGGACCTGCGCCTTAATCTGGCTCTTTGTTTTCCATTTTTTGTTTGTTGTTTGGTATTGGTATTAATGATATTTTTCTCCCTTTTTTCTTCCCCATTTTCTCTGCTTTGTGCCTGACCCTCTAGGTCAGTACACTACTAGCTGTAATTATAGAGTTTAAATTTGATTGGATGATAAGAATTGCAGCCTAGAATTGTAATCCCCTACACTTTTAAAAGCTTGTGCATTTTTTCACCTAGCACAGAATGTGACCCATAGGGTCTTTGGGTTTAAAAACTGAACCTGCTAACATGTAGTGGGAAGGAGCAAATTAAATGACTACTTTGCCAATGAATAGTCTAAAGTAAAAACACTGGAATAGTATTGTTTCAGTATCAGTAATTTAAATGCAGTAATGAACTTAAAATGGTATTGTGAGACAATCCAGGACCAAATATGTACTGTGGTCATTTTTGTGGAGTATGTCATCAGGTAAATGGCCTTGTTCTCAATGCCACAGAATATGAATTAGAACAGTACAGGTGCCAGTATGTCTTGTGTTTTCACTCTTACAGGAAAGTACATGCATGCACTTACCTATATTAACCAATAATAATTAGCAAATCTATTTATCTAGTCAGTTTAATTATTTAAGATGCTATTAAAGCACAATTCACTAATGATTAATTATAATAATATAATACCTTAAAATGGTGGTTAATATTTACAGAGCACTTCTATACATTCTCTCATTTCTCCAAAAAAAGCTTGAGGATAATCAGTTCCTGTTTATAGATGATATCTGTGTACTTCTTTTCCTGAAGTGACTTGTCTAAGGTCACACATCCAAAAAGGAGTAGAGCCATGATAGGAGTCCCAGTCTTTTGACTTTAAATCCAATCTTCTATACACACAACTACAGATTCATGAAATCATTCAGTTAACAAATACTGGTTGCACCCTTACTATTTGCCAGGCATGTTGCTAGGTGCTAGAACAGATACAAGAAAAATGAGTGAAGATGTTGAAACTCTCCATGTTTGTAGATGTCATGGAGGCCTTAGATAATATGGATTCTTGAAAACCAAAGGATAATGTGCATGAAAACCTACACCAAAGATACTAACTGCTGAATTGACAAATTTAACTTAGCTCTCCCCACTTTTTGATGGAGGTACAAAGCCAGATAAAGGAAAATGCTGTAAATTCTCCTGGAATAATTGAAATGACTGTAAACTTCATTTCAGACTTTGAGCCTTAAATTTGATGTGATCTTTAAAAATCATGGGAAGCAGCAAACTAATTGCATGTGTCAATGGAAATCCTTCACATGCAGTTACCCAGTGCCTTTACAAAGCACTTGTTTATATAAGTTATCTCATTTGACATTGTCGAGTAGTTAGATGCAGTTTTATAATTCTTTGTTTACAGGTAAGAATGAAGAGTTAGGAGCCTAATTTAAAGTCATATCATAGTAGTAGAGTTGAGAGAAGGCAAAAGAGAATTAATATTATTAAATTCTATTTTCCATACAGTATGCCTTAGTTATCTCATTTAAGCCTTGCAGTAACCTTAGGAGGTAGGCTGTATTTGTTATTCCCATTTTACACATAGGAAAACAGATATGGTGAGATTAAGTAACTTGATGATGTTGCATACACAGTAAGTGTAGGAGCAGGGATTTGAATCTAGGTATGATCAGGTCAGTTTCACTGTTTCTATAACCCAGGTCCTCAGATTTGTCCAGATTATATTCCTCTGCTATATTCTATAATTTATGCTTGTACCATATAGTATTTCAACTGTAATACCAGATTTAACCTATGAATCAAAAATTATACCATATGACTGAACTGAGGAATCCCGATATAATTTTCTATTAATACTTAGTTGTCTGATGAAATCTGTAACAATTCCTTTGTGTCCTAAACTCCAAGAATTCTTTAATTCAAGCTGACTTTGGTGAGGATTAAGCCATTGAATTGTAAATTTAAATTTCTCATGAATAAAAGTCTATTAAGTAAAAGGATAACCAATGCTCTGAACAAATACTATGATTTACTTTTCTTTCTAAATGAATAATTCTATTACCTTTCAGATGTATACCTTACCTTAGTTCTGTGGCTCCTACTGATTTCAAAATATCCATTTGGATATCTTTCAAATGTATATCTTATCTTTTTTACCATTTACTCCTCCTGCTCTCAAAATTTCTAAATTAATTTCCACTACACTACATATTACCAGCCTTTTGAAGTTAGTTTACTTGTGAGTATAAAGCCCCCTTTGTAGATTATTAACAATTCCTGGTAATGTGTGTGGGAAAGGACAGGATGATCTTGTATAAAAGATCATACCTTCCTTTATACAAGGGTATATCTACTATAAAAAGTATAAAAGAAAACCTGTAAAAATGACGTATGAAGAACTGACTGTTTTGTTGATTTTTATGTTGCTTTGATTCCTTTCTATTTTGTTTTGTATAAATTCTAGAGGTATTTTTTTTCTGTTACCTTGGAATTTACATAAGATATCTTATAACAGACTAAATTAAGTTGTTAACAACTTAAGTTCAATCATATACAAAAACTCTACACTTTAACTTCCCCTTCCCCACTTGTTATTGTTGTCACAATTTAAATTTGTTCCTATTATGTACCTTTAAGCATTTTTAATTAGTTATTTTAAATGATTTTCTCTCTTAACTTTTGTATTTGAATTAAAATGGATTTACCCACCATCATTACAGTAATACAGTGTTCTTTATTTGTCTATATATTTACCTTGTTACCAATGAGTTTCCTAGTTTCTTATGGTAACATTTTGCTGTTTAGTGTCCTTTTGCTTCAACTAAAGAACTCCTTTTAGCCCTACTTGTAAGGCAGGTCCAGTGGTGATGAACTTCCTCAGCTTTTGTTTGGGGAAATATTTATCTCTTCTTCATTTTTGAAGGACAGTTTTGCTAGGTACAGTATTCTTGGTTTGCAGTTTTTTCTTTTTTCAGAACTGTGAATATATCAACCTACTCCCTTCTTGCCTTTAAGGTTTCTGCTAAAAATTCCACTGTTAATTTTATGGGGATGCCCTCATATGTGAACAGTCACTTTGCTTTTTCTGCTTTCAAAATTATTTCTTTGTTTACATTTTAGATTATTTTGGGGATTAATCTTTTTTGATGATCTTTGGGCTTCTTGCATCTGTATATCTGTTTCTTTCTCCAGATTTAGGGAATTTTTTCAACCATTATTACTTTGAATAAGTTTGCTCATCCTCTCTCTCAGTTCTCCTTCTGAGACTCCCATAATGTGTATATCACACCATTTGATGGTCTCTCATAAGTTCCCTTAAGCTTTCTTCACCGTTTTTTCATTCTTTTTTTTCTTTTTCTGACTGAAGTATTCCAATGACTTGTCTTCAAATTCATTGGCCATTTATTCTGCCTCCTGTTAATCTAGTCTCCTGTTGAACACCTATAGTGATTTTTTCAGTTCAGTTATTATGTTCTTTAGCTACCTAATTTCTGTGTTTTAAAAAATACTTCCTATCTCTTTGTTGCAAGTCTCACTTATTCATGTGTTGTTCTCTTGACCTCAGTGAGCATTTTTATGACAGCTATTTTGAATTCTGTCAGGTAATAATGTAACTCCATTTCATTAGAATTGGTTTCTGGAAACTAATCTTGTTCCTTTGTTTGGAACATCATTGATTTTTTTCATTTTCCTTGACTCACTATATTGATGTCTGTGTGTTAGCTAAACACCTCTCCTGGTCTTCACAAACTGATCTTGTACAGGAGACAACTCCCACCAATTGGTCAAGCCAGAATTTCTGGGGGCCTCTATTAACTCTCTTCCTCCCCAGGGAGAAGGAGGCACTTGTGGTTTTTCTCAGGTCACTTTGTCCAGTCCCATGAATCACCAAAGCCTGAGGCAGTGTGGACTCTTGTTCCAACTGTAGGGGTCCAGGGAGGTAGGATTGTGACCAAAGATGTCTGCCAGCCAAAGCTGCCATTTGCATTCTCTCCTATGCTTCATGACTGTGGTAGACTCATCTGAGCTCTGAAAACTGGCAGGAAAGAGGTTGATCTTCAGAGGGTGCCCTCTTGGGGAAGTTGGGGCATTGTACACACAGCTCAATCTTTTCCTCCCCAGGAGTAGTCATAGAGCAGGGCTTTTTTTTTTTTTTGTCCACATATGGTATGTGGACTTGTCTGCAAGCTAAAAGGATCATACATCATGACCAAATGGGACTTATCCCTAGGATGTAAGGGTGGATCAATATACTAAAATAAAATAATGTGATACATCACATCAACAGAATAAAAAGTAAAAAAAAATCTCTTGAACATATCAATAGATGCAGGAAAAGTATTACCAAAATTCAATACCATTTCAATTAAAAACACTCAGAAAACTAGGAATAGAAGGAAAAAACCACAACATGATAAAGGCCATATGTGAAAAGTTCACAGCTAACATCATACTCAATGTTGAAAATTTGGAAGCTTTTCCTCTAAAATCGAGAACAAGACAAAAATGCCCACTTCTCACTACATCTATTTAATGGAGTACTGGAAGTCCTACCCAGGGCAATTAGACAAAAAAGAAAGAAAGAAAGGCATCCAAACAGGAAAGGAAGAAGTAAAATTATCCTTATTTGCAAATGACATGATCTTTTGTATAGAAAACCCCAAAGACTCCATTAACAAAACAGAACTTGAGGGTGTGGTGGAATATGGAGTAGGAAGGCAAGGCAGAAACCTCCTCACACACACACACACACCAAGGAAGCAACTAAGAAAATACAGCTAACCCTGAAGACTGCAGAATAGACCACCTACACCAGGTTAATAAAACACCACACAGAGAACAGTAAAGTGACAGAGCCACAGTCAATCAGAACCACAGCCTTTCCCCCATCCAAGCCCACAAGTGGGAGTAAGAGGAACACAGCAGGGAGGAGGTAAGTGCTCAGAAACTCGGCACACCTGACCCTGGACACCTACTCTGGGAACACGAGTCCACATTACATCAGGCATTGGTGATTAATGAGACTTAACACCAGGGAGAGTTGGAGCATTCTGGGTGGATGAGATGCTTGTGGATATAGACACTCTCTGCCAGTCATGCTGAAATCCAAAAGAAAGATGTCAGTTTGAAAGATTTCCCACTAGCAGGAAGGGTCCAGAGAGGCAAGGACTGCATGGAGCTCTCTGTAGAAGAAAAGGCAGGTGGATGACACTTCCCAAGCCCTCCCTCAGGCCAGCTGACCAGGGGCTTGCAGGAATCCCAAATACTCAATTTCCCTCACCGGTAACTCAGCCTTGAGACACTTTCCTCCACACCAACCTGCTTACCCAGCCTGCATGGCCCAGCAGCATCAGACATCACTGCCTGGCAGGTGGAGGGAGGCCTTTCAGCTTTCTCAGCCCTCTTTCAGCCCAACTGTTTAGGTGCCAGCAGAAACCACCTCCAAGTGCTCCTTCTTCCTTGTGGGCAGCACATGCTGGCACCAAAAGCCTCCCCTCCATGCCCACTCCATTAACCCAGCAGAGCCACTACTGCAGCAGAGCAAGCAGAGGGCAGGCCCATGCACAATGATCCCAGCAGAAGCACAGCTGCTTGGCTCACAAAGAGTCAGCTGGGGCAAGCTGCCATCCATGGTGGACTGAGATAGGCCATTGCTGGCAGACAAAAAGGTGGCCCTGTCCATAATCCACCAACAGCAATTGGGGCTCCACCAAAAAGGAGAACCAGGCACTGGTGAGTAACAACTCTTGAGCTTTTGGGTACCACTGGGCACCTTCTTCATAAAGCCATTACTCACTAGACCAGGAAGCATAGTGGAGGTATCTAATACAAAAGAAAACACACAGAAAATCAGAAAAAGGAGACAGATGACTATGGTCCAAACAAAAGCACAGGATAAGACACCAGAAACAGTCTAAATGAAATGGAGATCACCAATCTTCTTGATAAAGATTTCAAAGTAATAGTCATATACATGCTCACTGCAGAAAAGTATTAAAGATCTCAGAGAGCACTTGAACACAGAGATACAAGTGCTGAAAAAAAGCCACTCAGAGCTGAAGAATACAGTAACTAAACTGAAATATACAGTAGAGGGAATGAGTAATAGATTACTCCAAGATAAGAGACAATCATTGAGATGGAAATTAGAGACAATCATTGAGATGGAAATTAGAGAACAGGAAAACAACAAAGATGAGGAAAAGAGAGAAAAAAAACTCACTAGAAATGAGAAGTTGCTAAGAGAGCTGTGTGACCACTCCAAATGAAACAAGTTTCACCTAATAGTGGTACCAGAAGAAAAGAGAGACAGAGGGGTAGAAAGTTTCCTTGAAGAAATAATAGCTGAAAATTTCCCCAATATGGGGAAGTAAATAGGCATCCAGGTCCTTGAAGCAAACAGCCATTTACCAAAAGGACCCTATGAAGACAACACCAAGACATACAATAATTAAAATGACAAAAATCAAGGATAAGGAAAGGGTTTTGATAGCAGCCAGAAAAAGAAAAAATTATAAGGGAAACTCCATCAGGCTATAAGCAGAATTCTCAGCAGAAACTTTACAGGCCAGAAGGGAGTGGAATGAAATATTTAATGTATTGAAACAGAAGAAACTTCAACCAAGAACCCTCTGCCCAGCAAGATTATCATTCAATATTGAAGGAGAGGGAGGTCTTAGCCACAGCAATGAGACAATACAAAAACATAAAAGGCATCCAAATTATTAAGGAAGAAGTTAAACTCTCACTATTTGCAGATGACATATTATACATTGAAAACCCTAAAAAATCCACAAAAAACTACTAGAACTAATAACTGAATTCAGGAAAGTTGCAGGATGCAAAATTAATACACAGCAACCTGTTCATTCCTATATATAACAATGAACTAGCAGAAAGAGAAATCAGGAAAAAAACCTCCATTTATAATTGCATCAAAAAGAATAAAATATCTAGGAAGAAACCTAACCAAGGTGAAAGACCCTTATTCTGAAAACTACAAGACACTCATGAGAGAAATTAAAGAAGACACCAAAACATGGAAATCTATCCCATGCTTATGAATAATAATAATTAATATTGTCAAAATGGCCATCATGCCCAAAGCAATTTACAGATTCAATGCTATCCCTATCAAAATACCAAGAGCATTATTTAATGAACTACAACAAATAGTTCTAAAATTCATATGGAAACACAAAGAAGTAGTCCTGAGAAAGAAGAACAAAGCTGGGGGAATTACACTCATTGACTTCAAGCTCTACTACAAAGCTACAGTAATCAAAATAGTTTGGTACTGGCACAAGGACAAGCCCATAGATCAATGGAACAGAACAGAGAGCCCATGTATAAACCCACACATATACGATCAATTAATATATGATAAAGAAGCCATAAATATGCAATGGGGAAAAGACAGCATCTTCAACAACTGGTGTTGGAAAAACTGGGCAGCTACATGTAAGAGAATGAAATGATTATTGTCTAATTCCACACACAAAGTAAACTCAAAATGGATCAAAGACCTGAATGTAAGTCATGAAACCATAAAACTCTTAGAAGAAAACTTAGGCTAAAGTCTCTTGAATATAAGCATGAGCAATTTTTTCCTGATTTCCTCAGGCAAGGGAAACAAAATAAAAAATGAACAAGTTGGCCTACATGAAGCTGAAAAGCTTTTGTACAGTGAAGGACACCATCAACAGAACAAAAAGTCACCCTACCCTATAGAGACTATATTTGTAATTGACTCATCTGACAAGGGGTTAACATCCAAAATATATGAAGAACTCATACACCTCAACACCCAAAAAACAAATAACCCAGTTAAGAAATGGGCAGAGGACTTGAACAGACACTTCGCTAAGGCAGAAATACAAATGGCCAACAGACACATGGAAAGATGTTCCACATTGCTAATCATCAGGGAAATGCAAATTAAAACCACTATAAAATAACACCTCACATCAGTTAGAATGGCCACTATAAAAAGACAAGAAACAACAAATGCTGGTGAGTATGCAGGGAAATAGGAACCCTCCTATATTGTTGGTAGGACTGCAAATTGGTGCACCACTGTGGAGAGCGGTATGGAGTTTCCTCAAAAAACTAAAAACAGAAATACCATTTGACCCTGTAATTCCACTCCTAGGAATTTACCCAAAGAAAACAAAACTCCCTGATTTGATAAGATATGTGCATCCTTGTTTATCTATGCACTATTTGCAATAGCCAAGATATGGAAGCTACCTAAGTGCCCATCTATAGATGAATAGATAAAGAGGAAGTGGCACATATACACAATGGAATCTTATTGAGTCATAAAAAGAAAAGAAATCCTGCCATTTGCAACAACATGGATTGACCTAGAGGATATTATGCTCAGTGAAATAAGCCAGGTGGAGAAAGACAAGTACCATATGATTTCACTTATTTGTAGAATATAAAAACAAAGCAAAACAGAAGGAAACAAACAGCATTAGACACATAGATACTGAGAAGTGACTAGTGGTTACCAAAAAGGAGAGGAAGGGATGGGGAGGAGAGGGGAAACCAACATAAGATCATATATTAACAAAACTTTAATAAAAATAATAATAAACAAAAAAATTGGAGAGACTTCCCAGATAAATGAAGGCTGAAGGAATGTACCACCACTAAACCAGCTTTGCAGGATATGTTAAAGAGGCTTCTGTAGATGAAAATGTTCTTAAGCATAAAGAACACAGAGTACTTAACAAACAGTAGGTAATAGACCAATTACTTACCAAACAAACATGAAATTAAAACAACACAAAAAAGTAGTAAAACTATACTCAAAATTATTCAAGGGATATACAAAAAATGCATATTATGACATCTAATACATAAAGTGTGGAGGAAGAAGAAGCATAAAAAAGAAGTACATTTAGATTGAGTTTGAAGTAGAGAAATCATTGACTTAATATAGGCTGTTATCGATTTAGGAAACTATCCATGAACCTTATGGTAACCACAAACCTAAAGCCTATAATAGATACACAAAAAATTTTTTAAAGAAATCCAATCACAATACTAAAAAAAAATCAAGTAACAATATTATAAAAGAGGAGGAAAGGAACAGAGAGGAACTACAAAACAAAATTTTTATAAAATGGCAATAAGCACATAGCTACCAATAATTACCTGAAATGTAAATGGAGTGGATACACCAATCAGAAGATGTAGGATGGCAGAATGGATGCAGAAACAATATACATCAATATGCTGCCTACAGGAAATTCATTTCAGACCTAAACACATACATAGACTAAAGTGAAGGGATGGAAAATGGTATTTTGTGCAAGTAATAGGGAAAGAAAAGCAGGAGTAGCAGTACTTAGACAAAATAGACTTCAAAATGAAATTAACAAGAGACAAAGAAGGACTTTACATAATGATAAAAGGATCAGTCAACCAAGAGGAGGATATAACTGTTATAAATATGTATGCACCAAACATAGAAGCACCTAAATATGTAAAACAAATACAAACAGAACTAACAGGGGAAATAGACTGCAACTCCTTCATATTAGGGGACATTAACATGTCACTCACATCAATAGATCAACAAGACAGAAAATAAATAAGGAAACAGAGGCACTGAACAACACATTAGATCAGATAGATGTAACACATATTTACAAAACATTTCACCCAAAAGCAGCAGGATACACATTTTTCTCAAGTGTACATGGAACATTTCCTGAATAGATCACATAATAGGCCACAAAAGAGCCTCAATGAATTAAGAAAGATTGAAATTGTATCAAGCAGCTTCTCAGATCACAAATGTATGAAACTCAAAATAAATTACACAAAGAAAACAAAAAATCCCACAAACACATGGATACTAAACAACATGCTACTAAATAATCAATAGATCAGTGAACAAATTAAACAGAAATCAAGCAATACATGGAGACAAATGAAAACAGAAATTCAACAGCCCAAAATCTGTGGGATGCCACAAAGGTAGTTCTAAGAGGGAAATGCATAGCAATATAGGCCTACCTCAAGAAACAAGAACAATCCCAAATGAACAGACTAAACTCACAATAAAAAAAAACTAGAAATAGAAGAACAAATGAATCCCAAAGTTAGTAGAAGGAGGGACATAATAAAGACCAGAGCAGAAATAAATAAAATAGAGAAGAAAAGAAAAAAATAAAGAAGCCAGGAGCTGGTTCTTTGAGAAAATAAAAACCCCTAGCTAGACTTATAATGAAAAAAAGGAGAGTGTACAAACATAAACAAAATCAGAAATGAATGAATAATCACAATGGATACCACAGAAATACAAAGAATTATTAGAGAATTCTATGAAAAGTTATAAGCCAATAAATTGGACAACCTATAAGAAATGGACAACTTCCTAGTAATGTACAGGCTTCCAAGACTGATGCAGGAAGAAACAGAAAATCTGAACAGACCACTTACCAACAATGAAACTGAGTAGCTCATCAAAAACTCCCAAAAAGGAAAGTCCAGAGCCAGATGGCTTCATAGATGAATCTACCAAACATTTAAAGAAGAGATAATACCCATCCCTCTTAAAGTATTCCAAAAAGTAGAAAAGGAGAGAATTCTTCCTAAGTCATTCTAGGAGGCAAGTATCATTCTAATACCAAAAACAAAGAAGACACCACAAAAAAATAAAATTACATACAATGTCCCTGATGACCATAGATGCAAAAAATCCTCAACAAAATATTAGCGAACCTAATCAAAAATACATCAAAAAGATCATCCTTCACCACCAAGTGGGATTTATCCCAGGGATGCAAGAATGGTACAATACACACAAATCAATGTGATACACCACATTAGCAAAAGAAGTGTTAAAAACCATAGGATTGTCTCAATAGATGCTGAAAAAGCATTTGTCAAAATTGAACAATCATTTGTGATAAAAACTGCACAAAATGGTTATAAAGTGTTATGAACCTCAACGTAATAAAAGCCATATATGACAAGCCCACATTTAACGTAATGCTCAGTGGTGAGAGCTGAAAGCTTTTCCTCTAAGATCAGGAACAAAGCAAGGATGTCCACTCATCACTTTTATTCAACATAATACTGGAGGTCCTAGCCACAGCAATCAGACAACACAAAGAAATGAAAGACATCCAGATTGATAAGGAAGAAATTAATGTGTCACTATTTGTAGATGACAGGATATTATACACAGAAAACCCTAAAGACTTCACAAAAAAAAAACTATTGGAACTAGTAACTAGATTCAGAAAAGATACAGGACACAACATTAATACACAGAAATCTGTTATGCTCCTATATATTAACAACAAACTACCTGAAAGAGAAATCAGGAAAATAATTCCATTTACACTTGCATTAAAAAGAATAAAATACCTAACTAAGGAGGTGGAAGACCTGTGCTGTGAAAACTATAAGACGCTCATGACAGAAATTAGAGATGACACAAATAAATAGAAATCTATCTCATGCTCATGAATAGGAAGAATTAATATTGTCAAAATGGCCATCATGCCCAAAGCAATTTACAGATAGAATTAAATCCCTATCAAAATAACAATGGCATTTTTCAATGAACTAAAGCAAATAATCCTAAAATTGATATGGAACATCAAAACCTAAAATATCCAAAGCAATCCTGAGAAAGAAGAACAGAACTGAGGGTATTCTGCCCCAGACTTCAAGATTTACTGCAAAGCTATAGTAATCAACACAGTATGGTACTGGCACAAGAACAGGCCCATAGATCAATGTAACAGAATAGAAAGCCCATATATAAACCCACACATATATGGTCATTTAATATATGATAAAGGAGCCATGAATATGCAATGGGGAAAGACAATCTCTTCAATAACTGGTGTTGGGAAAACTGGATAGCTGCATGCAAGAGAAGGAATGGGATTACTGTCTAACTCCATACACAAAAGTAAACTCAAAATGGATCTAAGTCCTCAATATAAGATGTGAAACCATAAGGCTCTTAGAAGAAAACTTAGGCAAAAATCTCTTAAACATAAGGATGAGCAATTTTTTCCTGATTTCCTCAGGCAAGGGAAACAAAATTAAAAATTAACAAATGGGACTACATGAAACTAAAATGCTTCTGTACAGCAAAGGACATCACCAACAGAACAAAAAGGCAACTACAGTATGGGAGAGTATATTCATAAATGACTCATCTGATAAGGGGTTAACATCCAAAATTTATAAAGAACTCACACACCTCAACACCCAAAAACAAATAATCCAATTAAGAAATGGGCAGAGAATCTGAACAGACACTTCTGCAAAGAAGAAATACAAATGGCCAATAGGCACATGAAAACATGCTTCACATCACTAATCATTCAGGGAAATGCAAATCAAAATGACTATGAGATATCACCTCACACCACTTAGAATGACCATTATCCATAAGGCAAGAAATAACAAGTGTTGGAGAGGATGTAGAGAAATGTGAACCCTCCTACACTGTTGGTGGTAATGTTAGTTGGTACAACCACTGTGGAAAGCAGTATGGAAGTTACTCAAAATACTAAAAATAGAAAAACCATTTGATCTAGTAAATGAGTAGATAAAGAAATTGTGAGATATCTATATCTATATCATCTATATCTATATACTATTTACCTTTGATAAAGAAGGAAACTGCAATATACAACAATATGGTTGCAATCGGAACATATTAACGCTAAGTGAAATAAACCCAACACAGAAAGGCAAATACTACATAATTTCACTTGTATGATGTATCTTAAATAGCCAAATTCATAAAATCAAAGACTGGAATGGTGATTACTATAGGCTGAGGAAGGGGGAAAGGGGAAATGAAGAGATAATAATTAACAGGCCTAAAATTTCAGTTAAGTAAGATGAATATGTTTTAGAGATCTGCTGTACAACATTGTACCTATAGTCAACAATAATGTACACTTAAAATTTCCTAAGAGTATATATTTTATGTTACATGTTCTTATCACAATAAAAAATGTTAAAAAGAACTGAGGTGAAGGAGTTATCATCCAAAATATATAAGGAAGTCACACACCTCAACACCCAAAAAGCAAATAACCCTATTAAAAAATGGGCAGAGGATATGAACAGACACTTCTCTAAAGAAGAAATTCATATGGCCAACAGGCACATGAAAAGATTCTTCACCTCACGAATTATCAGAGAAATGCAAATTAAACCACAATGAGATATCACCTTACACCAGTTAGGGTGGCCAACATCCAAAAGACTAGGAACAACAGATGCTGGCAAGGATGTGGAGAAAGGGGAACCCTCCTACACTGCTGGTGGGAATGAAAATTAGTTCAACCATTGTGGAAAGCAGTATGGAGGTTCCTCAAAAAACTAAAAATAAGAATACCACTTGACCCAGGAATTCCACTCCTAGGAATTTACCATAAGAATGTAGGATCTCAGTTTCAAAAAGACATATGCACCCCTGTTTATCGCAGCACTATTTACATTAGCCAAGAAATGGAAGCAACCTAAGTGTCCATCAGTAGATGAATGGATAAAGAAGATGTGGTACATATACACAATGGAATATTATTCAGCAATAAGAAGAAAACAAATCCTACCATTTGCAACAACATGGATGGAGCTAGAGGGTATTATGCTCATTGAAATAAGTCAGGCAGAGAAAGACAAGTACCAAATGATTTCACTCATCTGTGGAGTATAAGAACAAAGCAAAAACTGAAGGAACAGAAGAGCAGCAGACTCACAGAACCCAAGAATGGACTTAGTGTTACTAAAGGGAAAGGGTCTGGGGAGGATGGGTGGGAAGGGAGGGATAAGGGGAAAAAGGGGCATTATGATTAGCACACATAATGTAGGGGGGCATGGGGAAGGCAGTATAGCACAGAGAAGCAAATAGTGACTCTGTAGCATCTTACTATGCTGATGGACAATGACTGTAATGGGGTAGGTGGTGGGGACTTGATAAAGGGGGTAATCTAGTAACCACAATGTTGCTCATGTGATTTTATATTAATGATACCAAAATAAAAAATAAATAAATAAAGGTGTAGTGGGGGATATATTTTCATGCAAGCCCCTCTAAATTGCCAAGTAGGTGGGGAACAGTCATTGTGATATAGTGGAAAGAGATGAAATACACAGCCCACTAGACCCAAAATCAAATCCAAATTCTGACACTTATTTATAATATGACTTTAGGTACTTCAAATATTTTACCCCTGATTACTTACATTTAATATAGTGGCAATTGTTTACTCAATGTGGTATTTTTATTAATAGCTTCTGATTTTATTATTAATCCAAAGACTGGCATACCAAAACAGTTAACTGCCATTATCTAAGTAATAAATTATCAATTGTAATAACATTGAAAGTACACTATTGGGGAAACAGAAGCTTTGTGGGTTAATTGTTAAAGTCTCTATGAATAGCCTAGGTATAGTGCCACTACATTTTATATTCTGAAACTCCAAGATGCTTGGTCATATCTGTGTCTAATATAGTATTGTAATTATAACTTATATTTGATAAATGCTTGCAAAAAAAAAAAAGAACTGAGGTGTTATGGTTCCTAGCTTCTGACTGCTGGTTAGTGTCTCTTCTTCCTGCCTGCAGAACTTAAGTAACCAACAAAAGGCATAATTCAAAGTCAAAGATAAAGAGAATGCAATTCTGCTGAACCCTGCTACAGGCCTAATAATGCAAAGAGTAAGACAAGGAATGAGTGAAAGAAACCATTTGAAAATGTCAGTGCTGGGGAGTGGGAGAGGACTGATGGAATCTAAAGGAAGGAAAATGTAGTGAATACTGTGGTGTGCCACATTCATCCCCATGAAGGATAAGGCACTCATTCCTACAGCTTCCTGGAATGTTGCCTACCAAACTTTTCAACTTATTCCCTCTTCAGGAACTGTACTATGCTGAGGGATCTGTACCACTCAATGCTACAACCCCTTCTCCTCTCTAGGACAGCCTGCATCCACTGGCAGCCCCACGTGAGGATACAAAGACCCAGCCCCCTTGTTTCAGTTTGAAGAATCTCTGAAAGGCCATCCCAACCCCAGAGCTCCTCATAAAGTTGGCTGAGTCCTTTGTTACAACTTCTTCCTATACAACCCTGCTTCTTTTATTCCTTCTCAAGTGTTCTCAAGAGCACTCCCTATTAACCTTCCTGCATACAGATCTTTACCTCAGAGTAATTTCTAAAGGTACCAAACCTGTGACAGAAATATAATTCCAAATAGTCCCACTATCAAAGTGCCTTTATGAACCTGATGCTTTAAACTGTCAAAAAATCAAAAGGAAAGAGGCAATGCTGCAGTTTATTAAACTCCTACTTTGCAAATTGCAGTATCAGACCTAGTTATCAGTGAATTGGATTGACAAGATAAATTGAATGTGTTCTGGCTTTGATTTGTTAAAAGGAAGTTAGAGTACTATGAACTAATATGCACCTGCTTGCAAAAGTCCTGACACATCCCTTAATTATTACTGAGATGAAATATTCTGGCACTATGTATTATATTTCATTTGGCTTCTGTTGACTTTAAAGTTTCTCAGCAACTGAAGCACCCCACAAGAAAGAATTCAGTGTCTACTAATTGAAAGAGCACCAAACTAGGAGGCAAGAAGCAAAGATTTAAATTTCTCCTATTTTCTATATATAAGAACTTTGGAAAATTTATTCCCTTCTCTGGGACTCAGAGAGGGGTTCTTCATCATTAAATATGGAAATAGAGTTTCAGGGTCCTTTGCAAATCTGACATTCTATTCTATTAATAAGATAGTTGCACAATGGCATGTCTGTGGAAGATCCCTGAAATGGATAGTGAGATTTTGAGCAAAGTAATGATGGGCTCAACTATGGCTCTGATTCCAGGCCCACAAAAGTTATATTCCAAATAGTACCATCCTCACCACTTTTGTCCTTTCCCCTTTAAATATATATATACATATATATATATATATATATACACATATATATATATATATATATAAATTTATACGTTAAAAGTCATGTGACTACAACAGTTGAAAAAATGTGGAGAGGACTGGAAATCTACCGATTTGTCTAGACCTGGTAAGAGGGGACTGCCCATGGCCATTGGGAAGCATCATCATGGTCCAAGTCAAGTGATTTACAGATCAAATACCTACTGATTTGACTGGATGATGAGTGGAGGGTGAGAAGCAATACTGGGTACTGAGGCACATCTGAACTCATATACATGCCTGCCTTTGTCAGTCAGTTTGGGCTGCTAACAAGATACCATAAACTGGGTGGCTTAAGAAACAGAAATTCATTTCTCAAAGTTCTAGAGGCCAAAAGTCCTAGATCAGGGAGCTATCATGGCTCAGTTCTGGTGGGAGCCCTCTTCCTAGTTTACAGATATCTGCCTTCTTGCTGTTTTCTCACATGACAGGATGACATCTCTCTCTCTCTCTCTCTCTCTCTCCCTCTCCCTCTCCCTCTCTCATTTATCTTCATATAAGGGCACTAATCCTATTTATAAGGGCTCCACACTCATGATGTAATTACTTCCTAATATCCCCACCTCCAAATACCATCACTTTGGGGATAAGGACTTCAATATTTTGGGGAGACACATTCAGTCCATAGCAATATCCAAATCTGGTTTTTGACCAATTTGTGAGACAAATTAAAAGTTCTCAAGCCTTTACTTTTATGCCTAATTTCTCCATCCAAGAAAGTGCCCTTATGTTCCCTCCCTCTGTTGAACTCTGTTCATTAGTTCAATAAATACTTATTGAGAACCAACTTTGTGCCAGACCAGACAGTCTTCTCAGATGTTGGGTGGTGAACAAAACTGAAAAATACCCCTATTCTCATGAAGATTACAGTCTATTGGCAGGGAGACAGACATTATACAAAATAAATAAGTGAAATATATATTATGTTACATGGTGGGAGCCTGTAAGGGGAATAGGAGTAATGACAGAGGACAGCAATTTTAAATGGGGTGGTCAGAAAAGCTGTGATTGAGAAGTTGACATAAGAACAAAGACCTAAAATAGGAAAGGAAGCAATCTTTGAAGATAGCTAAGAGAATTGTTCCTAGCAGAGGATATAAGTGCAAAGGTTCTGAGATGGAAGTGAGATTCATGTGTTAAAGGGCAGAGTAAGGATGGAGCAAAGGGAGGGGAATCAGTTGAAGGCAAATTCTGGCGTGCTAAGATGCAACACCCCTTAAGATTCAATCACCAACGGCCAGATGATCGTACCACCACCTTAAGATCCAATCACCAACGTCCCCATAGCAGAGCACACCCTACCCCTACTCCTTAAAAACGCGCTTCCTCACCCATGGGCTGCTGCTCTCCGCCTAGAGACAGCCACTCTCTCTTTCAGCCATTAAAATATCTTGCGTAGGTTCCTGCCTCCCTGAGTTATTTCATGGTAGGGAGGGTTGCAGCGAGATACCCTTTCATCAGTAATATTAGATGAGGTCATAGTAAACTGGGCAGGATGTGTGCAGATTTTATGGAGCATTTTAGTCCATTGTAAGTGTTAACTTTTTCTCTGTGATGAGAATATCTCAGGCAATTTAAACAGATGAGTGATGTGATATGATTTGGGTTTTAACAGGATCAGTCTGGCATGTTAAGAGATACAAGGGAGAAGACCCATGTGGAGTGTAGGTGTAAGGAGACCAGTTAGGAAGTTACTGCAATAATTTAGAAGAGAGATAATGGAATCTTGGATCAGGCTAGAGGGTGTGTGAAGTGTGCAAATCTTGAAATATTTTAAAGATAATGCCTACAATCTTTGCCAGCATATTGGATGTGGGGTGGAAGAGAAAGAAAGGAGACAAGAATGACTTCAAGATTTCTGTCCAGAACAACAGAGAAATTAGAATTTGTATTTACCAAGATAGAAAATACTGTGGATAAAGCAATTTTAGGATGAGGCACAGATCAAAAGTTGAATTTTGGACATGTTAAGTTTGCAATACCTATTAGATATACAAGTGGAGATGTTAACAAGGAAGTTGGATATTGACACAAATTTAGAGGGAAAGGCCCTTGCAGGAGATGTAAATTTGAGTGATAAGTATAGTTTATACTTAAAGCCATAAAATTGGATGAGATCAAGGGAGTAGATATAGACAGAAAAAAAAAGAAGAGGTTTAAAGGCAGAGCTCTGAAAGATTAACTTCTGCAATGACAGCATAAGATCCTCTGCTAACATGTTCCCAAGTTAATTTGGTGAAAATTATTATTTATTCTTTAAATTTAAGACACTGGAAATGTTTCTAAGGGCAAACATCAAGTGAAGAATCATCTATTTAAGAAAATCTACAAAAAATAGGAAGGAAAGTCAGGAGACTGTGGTATGTGAATCAAGACCAGTCCCTCTCTCTCCCCTATCTTGCAGCTCATCAAAGCAGACACTTCAGACTACTGCAGCTGATCATACATTAGTCCCTCACAGCCCAGCTCCCAACTGGAGGGCATTCTTCTCCAGGAAGAATACAATTTTTGCATTTCATATCCTGCCCACAGCTACCTGCTGTTAAGGCTAAGTCCTGGGAAACTGTAGTCAATAGGTGAGGGCTTCCTTCTTCTTTCCATCACCCACTCATGAAATAGAAGCTATGCCATGGGCATGGCACACTAAGAATACTGGATTTTCAATAGCCCTTTCCCTGACATCAAGGGAAGTAAGCTGAGGGGACCTCAGACTACAGACGCCCCTCCACTGAGCACTCAGCTCCTAGAGTGAGTGTGTTACTCAAAGAGAAACTTGCCAGCTTCAGAGCCCTGGATCAGAGATTTTGCTGGAGATGGGTGGAAAGAAGCAGAAGAAGGTTGTAAAACAGATAGCTCCCAGTCTTTTCCCAAAGGAACTGACATCATTTGCAACAGAGTGTACAGATGTTTAAACCTAAGAGCCTTCTCAAAAACTGTGGAGGTTGTGATAAAGGGAACTTGGAGGAAATTGTTATATCTAATGAAGATACAGACTAGAAACATAGGCTGACAAGTATGCAGAAGAGAACTGGGATTAAGACAGCTAACTATAACATACAGAAATGTAATATAATTGCAATAACAATACAAAGGAGGTGAATGGGAGCCAACTGTGAAACTAAGAAAATTATGACAAATGGTAATGATTGTAACTATGTATTATTAGGTTTTTAACATTAATAGATATAATATATATATATAAAACACCACCACAAAAAAGAGATAAAGAGAAGATAGCTGTATGGGACTAACATTTTAATTAATATTAAGTTAGAATAAATCTAAGATTGATTCTGATGTGTTAATATGCATATTTTAAAACAATATCCTAAAACAACCACTAGAAAAATAGTCAAAAAATAGTTAATGAAATTTAAATGGTATATTAGTAAATATTTACTCAATACAAAATAAAGTAGTAAAGAGAAATATAGAAGCAAGAAAGACCTGAGACATGGAAAAGAAAAACAAAGATGGCAGATATAAATTTAACCCTATCAATAATAATATTAAACGTGAATATATTAAACAATTCAATCAAAAGGCACAGATTGTCAGACAGGATGAACAACATGATCCAACTATAGTTTATTTAGAAAAGACACTTTAAATTCAAAGATATGAATAGTTTGAGAGTAAAAAGATGGAAAAAGATATATTTTGCAAAGGGCAATGACAAGAAAGTATGAGTGGCTATATTAATAACAGATAAAATATATTTTAAAACAAAAAATAGTTACTAGAAATAGAGGAACATTTTATAATTATAAATAGGTCAATCCATCATGAAGATCAAAAATTACAAATGCATGCACTCAATAATAGAGCACCAAATTACATGAAACAAAACTGACAGGAAGAAGAAATAGGCAATGTAATAACAATAATTGGATATTTTAATACCCCATTTTCAATAATGTATAGAAAATCTAGGTAGAAAATCAACAAGGAAACAGAAGGCTTGTAGAACACTGTAAACCAACCAGACCTAACAGACATCTATAGAACAGTCCATACAACAACAGACTATACATGCTTCTCAAGTGAATATGGGACATCTCAAAGATAGACCATATGTTATGCCACAAAACAAATCTCAATAAATTTAAAAAGAGTATAAATATTACGAAGCCTGTTCTCTAACCACAATGGAATGAAATTAGAATTAAATAATGGGGGAAATTTTAGGAAACTCATAAATATGTGGAATTTAAATAACATACTCCTAAATAACCAATGGATCAAAGAAGAGATCAAAAAGGAAATCAGAAAATATTTTTAGATGAATGAAATCAAAACAATATATCAAAAGTTATAGGATGCAACTAAAGTAGTACTTGAAAGGACATTTATAGTGGTAAGTGACTATATTTAGAAAGAAGAAAGAACTCAAGTCAATAACCTAACTTCACACTTGACTGCAGTGAGTTTAAGAAAGAATTGTGGGAGCAATTAGAGACAGTAATTAAAGATGTATTGTTTTACTTTTGTCATGGAAAATAGATGAGCAAAAGTGTGAACAGTGTTTTTTAATGTGAGAAAAATAGCCTATATATATATACAAACAAGAATGATATAGTAGATAGGAAAAGATTAATGATGGAGTGGAGAGATTGTTGGAACAAAGTATTTGAGGATCAATACTTTGGAATCAAATGGAATCAAATGCATACAGAGAGGTGACCTTAGCTAGGAGAATAAATAATTCATCCATAGTAATGGGAGGAAAGACAGAGCATTTGGGTACACATGCAGGCAGCTGGGTAAATGTGTTAGTGGAGTTCTCTTCTGATGTCTTCTATATTCTTAGGGAAATAGGAAGACAAGCCATCAGCTGAAAATGAAGAAGGGAGAGGAAGTACTGGAGGTTTGGAGAGGAGAAGATATAAAATAGTTATTGAGGAACAGAGAGAGTGGATAGACTAGGGAAATGACTGCCAAGCATCATTAAGGACTCACTTGAAGTTGGTGGTCATGAATTTAAAGTGAAAACAGGAGAGCTACATTTTACTCCAGTCATGTTAAGCTGTGCAGGTGAATGGAGCAATCAGAGCATTGGATTTAGCCAGGATTGTGGTTATCCAAACAAGTACAACTAAACAAGGGAAACTGGAAGTGAAGATGTACTCAAGGGAATAATTATAACTGAATCATGGAATTTAAGCTGGGTTAGGAGAGAAGACAAGACATGATGAGTTGAGATATGCTGAAAAGATGGTTGGAGCAATGAATTGTAGGTCTCAGTAATGCTAAAGCATCATTGGTACCAGATTACTTAATTGGAATAAGCTAGAAAAATAGAAGCTGATTGTCAGAAAGAGGTCTAGAAATTTAGATTTTGGAGAGGTTACAGATGTTGATAATGACAATGTCCAGAACAATCATAGGAGAGGGTAGCTTAAGTTGGGTGAGGGAGCAAGATCTTTGGAGAAAAAGAGGCATAGAACTGAGAGTACCTTGTTGTTAGGTTGAGATATTATCTTGGTCATCGATACATTAATATGAAATTAAATCAATATGTACCCTTTTCAGGGGGCAGGGAAATAAGGTGGGATTCCATATCAAGCTTAAACTCTCATTTAGGAGTGTAGTGTTTATAGTCTTGAAAAGAAATTTCTGGCATGAAAGGACAGGTGTATGTAGTGTTGGAGTGGAGCAGAGGACGTTTCCTTGCACACCTGAAATCACCGTCACCTGCCCCCTATATACTCAAAATATAAACTTTCTCTCTCTCTCCTTTTCTGGAACCAATATCTTTCCTAGGAAGCAGTTACCAAATTAATTTGTTGTTAAAAGAAATAAAAGCCCACTCTCCCCTGCCAAAGAACCAGGAAGAGGGCAGCCTAGCAACACAGAAAACTTTGAGACAATAAAATCTCTCTACTTAAGTTAAACATAATGGGAACAATTGTAGCTCCACTCCCAACTGGGAAGGCTGAGTGGTAAGCCTAGACTTCCACAATCATCTACTAGTGAGCCCTCCTCCTTACCCCAGATGAAGTGTCAGAGAAGGCCAAGTAGGAAGCCAGGACTTTACTTCTTAAGATTTTTAAATGACATTTAATGGTTGAAGCAAAACTTATAACATTGCCTAATGTGGTTCTCATTGCATGTAGAAGAAATGTTTAAGACAATTATCAACAGGGGAATTTAAAACAAATTACAAGATTAGGTTTTGATACTCCCCTCAAACTGGTAAAATGTTGACAACAGTAGACTGTGATAGGTTATGCATGTACTATGTATAGGGCCACCACAAAATAACTTCCAAACAATCTATGAGTCAAAGAGGACATCTTGAGGGAAGTTTTAAAAATACATAGATGGAAACAACCCAAATGTTCTTTAATCAATGAATGGATAGACAAAATCTGATATATCCATACAATGGAATATTATTCAACCATGAAGATAAATGAAGTGCATTCTACAAGGTAGATGAACTTTGACCATATTATGCCAAATAAAAGAAGCCAAACATAAAGGCCACATATTGTATGATTCCATTTATGTGAAATGTCCAGCTTAGGCAAATCCAAGTAGATAGAAAGTAAGTACATTAATAGTTCTCTATATGTGGGGGATTTGGAAGGAAATGAAGAGTGGTAGCTAATGGATATAGAGTTTCCTTTTGGGGTGATGAAAATATCCTGGAATTAGATAGTGGTAATGGTTGCACAACTTTATAAATAGCCTAACAATAATTCACCTCAAAAGAGTTAATTTTATGTAATATGAATTATATCTTAATAAAATTGTTTTTAAAATACAAAGAACTGAATGAATATGGAAATGACAACATATCAAAATTTGTGAGATACAACTAAAGGAGTGCTGACAGGGAAATTTATAGCACTAAATGATTACATAAAACAAGCAGAAATGTCTCAAATCAATAATCTAAGTTCCAAACCAAAAAAAAAAAAAAAAAAAAAGAAAAACAAGAGCAAAATAAACCAAAGCAAGTAGAATAAAGGAAATAATAAATTTAAAGAGTAAAAATCAATTAAATTGAAAACATAAAAACAATAGAGAAAATTGATGCAAGAAAAAACTTTTTAAAAACAAAATCAATGCTGCAAATTTTCAAGAGAAAAATTTAAATGTGAGATTGGAATTCTCTTTACATCAGCCTGCCTGCCATGTGAGCATTCTCAGGCTGCTTCATCCCACAAAAGGTGTGCTTTATTTCTGAACTATTTGCATTGCATTCTGATTTGATCCCAAGTTGTCTGGCCTGTGATATTATGATTCATGTTTCCATTACCAACCTCACAATCTGGTGTAACAGAAACAAGTGTGCCCTGTACTTAGAGTTGGATTTCAATTCTGGCTCTGTGCCTTACAAATTGTGTAATCAAAATAATCTTCCTGAGGCTTCTTTTCCTCATCTATGTATTGAGAATCATACAACTTTCCTAATCTCACAGTTTTATTATAAGAATTAAACAAATTATCACACATCTAGCACAGTTCTTAACACACTGTGGGCACTCAATAAATAGTTCTTTTCAATACCCCTAGCATTTTTCCTCTTTTAGGTAACAAAATATTTTAATGAGCAAGGGTATACCCTCCTATCAGAATGTTCCTGCATCTTATTGGTTCATAAAAATAATAGATGTCTCCAAACTATCAGTTGTAGGGACCAGGTAAGACTTACTGATTTCTTTATCATTTAGCTCATGTGAATTCTCAGATGGTTCAGGTGAAATATCAGTACCAGGTGTGTACAGAAAACACACTTAGAATGATTCTGCTCATCTCAAGGCAGCTTGAGAAGAATGCACTCACAGCAAATTAACATGGTGAAGCAATTCTGACCCATCTATGTTCTGGGCATTGATACAACATTTACAATCCACCTTACACATGCATATGTGCTATACATTATGATAAACCCTGGAGATATAATATAAAATACATTGTCTTTGTTATTGAGGAGCACATAGTCTGTCTAATTAGTGACACTGCAGGCAAGTCTTGAGATGTCACCCTATCAGGAATTCAGCTAACTGAATTTAGCGACATTTTGAGAAATTTGGTGTTTTATTAACCAGTCTTCTTTAACTGTTTTATTTAGGACATCATTGATTGTCTCCATGTCATTCTTTCAGCATGTCCACTTGCTTGAAGATGATGAGGTACAATAATCACAAGGGAAGGGAATAATGTAAGGGAATGTCAATTGGTGCAGCCACTGTGGAAAGCAGTATGGAGGTTTCCAAAAAATTAAAAATAGAAATACTATATGATTCAGTAAATCCATTTCTGTGAATATACCCAAAGAAAACAAAACACCTGTTTTGAAAAGATATATGCACTCCTATGTTTGGTGCCACATTATTTACAATAGCCAAGATATGGAAGCAACCTGTGTCCATCAATAAATTAATGGATTAAGAAGATGTAATACATATACACAATGGCATATTACTCAGGCATAAAAAATAATGAAATTTTGCCCTCTGCAACAACACAAATGGACCTAGAGTGTATTATGCTAAGTGAAATAAGCAAGGCAGGGAAGGACAAATACCATATGATTACACTTATACGTGGAACCTAAAAAACAAAACAAATTATCAAAACAGAAAAGACTCACAGACAAAGAGAAGAGACTTGTGGTTTCCATGGGGAAGGGGGATGCAGGGAGTGGATGAAATAGGTTAAGGGGACAAAAAGATAAAAATCCCAATTATAATATATATTAGTCACAGGGATGAAATTACAACATAGTGAATAATATTTTAATATCTTTGTATGTTGTCAAATGGTAACTACACTTATTGGGGTGAACACTTAATAATGTAGGTAACCGTTGAATCACTGTGTTGTACACCTGAAACCAATATAACATTGTATATTAGCTATACTTCAAAATAGAAAAAAGCTTTATTGGGAATGGAGTAAAATAAATGCAAAGCCTTAAAAAAGAAAATATTTCTTATCTGATTCCTGCAAGTGATTAATTAGAGACACCTGGTATTTTTCACCAATCAGTATAATTCAGAGACAATGTGATTACAGAGTATAATGTACTCCACCTCCAGAGGAACATCTATGGTAAGAATCAATATCACTGACTAGAGTAAGATCCCTTTCAAATAAGAAGATTGAAGCCCAAGTTTTCTTAAAAACTAAATTAATTCAACTTTCTGTATGCTATGTTCCAGGCATTATGCCAAGTATTACGGATATGAGATAAATAAGACTATTAAAAACAGAAATACTATATGATTCAGTAAATCCATTTCTGTGAATATACCCAAAGAAAACAAAACACCTGTTTTGAAAAGATATATGCACTCCTATGTTTGGTGCCGCATTTTTTACAATAGCCAAGAGATGGAAGCAACCTGTGTCCATCAATAAATTAATGGATTAAGAAGATGTAATACATATCCACAAAGAGATTTTAGGTCTAATGAGGGAAGGAAATCACTCCAAAGAACATGCTGAAAGAGATTTAAATGAGGAAAGGGGCCTCTAACTGTGCCTGAAGTTTCATCCAAAGTGTAACATTTGAACTAGGCCTTAAAAGAAGAGTAATGTATACCAGGTAGAAGAGGGATGAAGGGAAGGCTGAAGGGGGGACAAACATTAGGGGAAGCTGGAAAATCATGTGCAAAGCCATGAAGGCCTGAAAGGAATGATGAGCTAAGGGATGTTAAGCAGATTACTGTATCTGGAATGTGTAATGTTCTTGGGTAAATATCAAGATATGAGTATATTAATGTATATTGGAATTCAGTTATAAAGGATTTGTTGGCCCTCATGCAAGATAATCTTGCCTGACCGCTACGCCCTTTCTCCCCCAGTTCATGGCTATTTTTAGTCATTTGTTCACCTATCCATCCCTCAGTTTCTCAGATCAGTTTAACTCTCCAAATTTGCTTCTGTGAGTTTCTCCCTCCATGCTTGCTTCAACCTAGCTTTGCCCTTTGGTTCTTAATCAGTTCAATAATTGTCTCTCATTCCTGGGGTCTAATATCTAAATATAATGCTTCATAATTCCCCTGTATTCCCTGGCAAGCTGGGCCACCAACTCCGATTTCCTATAGATTGACACTGTAACAACTGTGCTACAAACCTATACCTAGGCAACTATGGGTAAAATTGCAATATTTCCAGAATCCCTCTCCTGGCCTTAGTGCATCTCCATATCAATAGGTGATTACAAGAGTAGGGGGAGCAAGGGTATATCTGGACAGAGAGGTTTGGTGGGGTCACTTTTTGCAGCTGGGTCACAAGAGACATGGGCAAGGAGTGGATGGCTGCTTGTGAGCAATAAATAGGTTTCTCCTACTTGATTTCCCCTTTGACTGATTTTGTCTTAAGAGGTAATTTGCCCTGGGCTGAGAACATATTTTTCCCTTGGAGTTACACCTGGCAGTAGTCAGCAGAACCTCTGAACCCAAAATCTGTCTTCATGGGTGCAACACTTGGGCAGACTGCCCCTAGGGATGGTGACTGCAGTGGCAGATGGTCTGGCATCACCTGGGAGCCCCCTATCTGTGGGGCTTCCACTTCGGGAGCCCTAATGGAAAATTGATCTAAGGTAAAGCACCTCCTAGATGGGTGGGCCCTTCCTCAGAATTGGGGAAGGGTGGAGACACCAGAAGCTGTGGAATTAGCCCTCCATGAGATAGAAGACTGCTTAGAAGCCTTGAGTGGCTGTGTGACAGCCAGGATTGTGGGATGTTTGATTTTCAAGATAGTAGAAAGGGTTATCAAGGAGAAAGACACACTTCAGAAGGAGAGAGATACACTTCAGCATCACTGGGAAGAGCTCGGCAATGACCAATGGGATGACCTTAAGAAAGAAAGACAGTTATTGAGAAGACAAGTCTTGCTCCTGGAAGATACATTAGCAGTGAGGGAGGAGGCAGCAGGAGAATCTGCATTGCAGGAGGCCATGAGGAAGGGGAAGGAAGGAGTGGTGCTTTCACTCCAGAGATGGTAGAGGAGATGTTGGGGGAGGATGAGTGGGTGGAGCCAAGGGCAGAACTGTTGCCGAGGCCCCGCCCAAGGCACCAGCTCCTCCCATATTAAAGGCCTGCCCAGATGTAATTAAAAAAGTAAAATCGCAACGACTATGGGCTCCTCAGTGGGAAGAGCTGCCCCCTCCCCAGGTTGTGAAGCAGTCCATGCTCCACCCCTATACCCAGGATGAGCTGCTGGATATGAGCATCTGGTTTCAGCAGAAGCTGTCGGAATCTCTGCCTACATAGCTTTTGTGTCTTTGGAATATGGGGGTGGAAAATATTGCTATTCAGTTTCTGAAATGGGTAGACTGGCTTCCCTGATGACTCACCCTTCCCTCCAGCAGTGTTTGCAAAGTGCCCATCACACCCCAGGGAATCAGGCACTTCTGTATTGGTTGACAGTAGCCATCAGGGCAGTTTGGCCTAATCAGGGTGATTGACTATACTTACCCACTAGCTAGAAAACATATGTAGAACTCCAGTGTGTGTTACAGGAGCTGCGCATGAAAAATATCATCTATAATATGGACACCCAGGGCCCAATGAGGAGGTGTTCACTGTAAGAATGAGAGACTGGTGCACCATACAACTCCCTCATCTCTCTGTGGGTCCCTAGTGACTATTCCTGTCCCACAAATAGGGAAACCCATAAGTGAGGCTACTTGTACTTTAGCAGATCTGAAGGAGGTTGAAACAATAAGAGCACAGAAGGAAGTACGGCCTAAGACTGAAAAGAGAGGTGCAAAGGGCCTTGTGAAGGTCTCGAGGACCCAGATGTGGGTTGATTTGATAAAGGTGGGGTAGTGAAAGAAAATCTTGATGAGCAGCCCAATAGGATCTTGTTAGAACTGTGGCACCAATAAAGCCATTGCAGCAGTTCCAGCCGCTGAGGTCTAGGACATAGAAGGCTGACGCAAAGTCACATGTCCAGCCTGTGTCCCTGCAAAACTTCCCAGGGAACTCAGTCTCTGACTGGGTCCTGACCCCCACAGGATGATTGGGCATTGTGGTTGACTGAGTTGGGGTCAAGGCCCCCACCTTGGGGGATGAGGTGGGGAACAGAGGCCACATGTTGAATTAGTTCATTGGTCCCCTGTGTATGTACAATGTGTCTTGGTGCTGGTGGACACAGGAGCTGAACATTCTCTGATTTATGGCAATGCTGAATGTTTTCCTGGGACCACTGCTGTGATAGATGGCTGTGGGGTAAGGCAATTAGAGTGAAGAAAGCCCAAATCTCATTGGGGATAGGGTGTTTACCCCAAAAAGAGTATACTGTGTACATTTCTCCCATCCCTGAATATATTTTGGTGATAGATATCCTGCAGGGCCTGTGGTTACAGATCACTTCAGGTGAGTTCAGACTGAGGGTACGTGTGGTAAAGGCAGTTTTGATGGGACATGCTAAGCACCTGCCTGTAGCTCTGCCTGTACTTCAGTGGGTGACAAATATTAAGAGTATAAATTGCCTGCGGGACCCAAGAAATTGGAGAAATGCTACAGGAGTTGGAGAAGGTGGGCATCATAAAGCCCACTCATAGTCTTTTTAATTACCTGGTGTGGCCAGTGAAAAATCCAGACGGCTCCTGGCATCTGACCATGGATTACAGGAAATTGAATAAAGTCACACCCACTTTGCATGCTGCTGTCCCCTCTATAGCAGCCCTTATGGACACACTCAGTCATGAACTAGGGACATATAATTATGTTGTGGACCTTGCTAATGCTTTATTCTCTATTGACATAGCACAGGAAAGTCAGGAACAATTTGCCTTCATGTGGTAAGGCCGGCGGTGGACATTCACTGTCCTTCCACAGGGATACCTCCATAGTCCCACCATTTGTCACACACTTGTAACCCAGGGTTTGGCCACATGGAAGAAACTGCAAACAGTGCAGCCGTATCACTACACTGATGATATTATGCTTATGTCTGATTCTCTTGCAGATTTAGAAGGGGCAGTTCCTAGACTGCTGCAACATCTACATGAGAAAGGATGGGCTGTGAACAACACCAAGGTTCAGGGATCTGGTTTTTCAATGAAGTTCTCGGGGGTTGTCTGGTCAGGTAAAACTAAAGTTATCCCAGAAGCAGTCATAGACAATGTCCAGGCTTTTCCCACCCCTACCACTGTGACAGTATCACAAGAGGTTTTGGGTCTTTTGGGCTACTGGAGAGTGTTTATCCCACACTTGGCAAAAATTCTGAAGCCCTTATACTGGTTGGCATGAAATGGCATCAGGTGGGACTGGGATGAAACATGTTCAACTGCTTTTACTGCTTCAAAGTGAGCAGTCAAGGCTGTACAGGCCTTGAGTATAATAGACTCATCAAGGCCCTGTGAGCTAGATGTTCATGTAACCAAAGATAGTTATGGATGGGCCCTTTGGCAGTGACTTGAACAGACATGCCAACCTATTGGATTCTGGTCACAACTATGGAAAGGAACAGAGGCCTGGTACACATTGATGGAGAAGCAACTGGCTGCTGTGTACCACGCCCTGCAGGCTAAGGAGCCCATCACCAGAAAGGCTATGACCAAGGTAATAACCACCTATCCCTTTGTGGGGCAGGGACAAGACTGGATCCAAAGGCCACAGAGTGACCTGGCAGAGATACCACACTGACCAAGTGGGATGCATACTTAAAGCAGCATAGCACCCTCTCTACTAGCCCCTTAAGTGGAGAACTACAATGCTTATTGGAGCCAGTAATATATACCAGTGGAAAGCAGGGAGAACTTGCTTTTGAGCCATTGGTAGCCAAGAGTCCTTATCAGGAGGGAAAAGCCTCTGTACTTGAAGATGCTTGGTATACAGATGGCTCCAGTCATGGGCAGCCCCTGAAGTGTAGACCTGTGGCTTTCCATCCTGGGACTGAGACAATATGGATGGAGGACAGAAAGGGGAAAAGCAGTCAATGGGATGAGTTGCAGGCAATATGGCTTGTGATCACCCTGGAGCCTTCCCTTATAGTTGGCTGCATTGACAGCTGGGCCATCTACTGGGGCTTGACTCTGTGGCTACGGACATGGTACCATGCCAACTGGATGGTTGGTCACCGGCCCCTTTGGGGACAAGTGCTTGGGCAAGACCTATGGGCCTCTGGTCAGACTAAGACAGTTACCGTATATCATGTGACTGACCATTTGCCTTTGGCATCCCCAGGGAATGATGAAGCAGACACATTGGCCCAGGTGCGTTGGCTAAAAGGAAAGCCTGCCTCTGATATATCCCAATGGTTACATCAGCATTTGTTGCAGTCAGGGCAAAAGACAATGTGGGCTGTAGCCCAGTGGTGGGGCTTGCTGTTGACCTTTGAAGAAGTCAGTAGAGCCCTGAAGGAGTGCCTTGTGTGCTCTAAGAGGGATTTAAAATGAGTCCCTCAGCAACATGGGGCAATAGTGAAGGGGCTGATTCCCCTTGTCAGGTGGCAAATAGACTATATTGGGCCTCTGCCCATATCAGAAGGAAATCGGTATGCCATGACTTGTGTGGACACAGCTATTGGACTATTGGTTGCTCTTCCTGCATGTCATGCCTATCAGCAAATGACCAAAAGGGGCCTAGAACATCTCTTTGTTCTAGGAATAAAGTGGAAATTTCATGTACCATATAACCCTACTGGGGCAGGCATGATATAGAGATACAATGGTTTGTTGAAATCTGGCCTGAAGTCAGAATCAGTAGTCTATGGGGCTGGTCAGTTAGCTTGTAGACAGTGCTTTGGCATTTGAATGAGAAGCTCTGAAAGGCAGCCTGAGCCCTGTGAACATGCTGACACACATTGCTGCCTCTCCTATACAACTGTATGTGCAAACCAAAGAGGAGTTATTGAAGCCAGGATATGTTCAGCAGAGCAACATCCTGCTACCAGCCCCAGCTGCATTAAACCCTGGAGACACTGTTGAATGGATGTGGCCCCGGACATTTTGACACATGGACCAGCAATGGTTTGCCCTTCTGGCACCCTGGGAACAAGGTCTGGAAGCTGGCCTCCTGTGTGTTCCTGAAGTAACAGCAGAATTGCCCCCAAAGACACAGTGTACCCCAAACCTCTGGGAGGCAAGAGCATCTTACAGGGAAGTTTTGTTTTATCTTTATGGCCAGTGCATGTACCTCCAATAGTCCTATATATTGACCCATCTGTAACTCCCACAGGGAGGGTGGTGAAGGTCAGGTATACTAGACCAGGACAAAATCCCATTCCTGCCACTGTCCTGTCACAGGACCACTCTCTTGCATGTGTCCTACCTGATGGACAAGATTTGCCTATGCTAATGTCATTAATACATGTATCTTATCACACTTAAGGTTATTTTCTTCTACAGTCCCTGTGGCCTGGACCCATCCCCTGGCTGCAGCTGCTACATGATGATTGCTCTAATCTCCCTATCCATTCACCTACTGACCGCCTGTGGAATGGGTAAGCTATGGACTTAATTTGCATAGGACTTTGAACCTCGCTGAATCCTCTGGCTTGAGGATAATCATGATTTTATTATTGTTGTTATTGTATGGTATTAGTCTGGTTACAGTGTTCCAGTTTTCTAGCTCAGGGGCCATTACAGAAGATGGGGAGCAAGTAGATTGTAAGGCAAGATTTCTGAAGGGGTGAGCTGTGGGTAAAATTGCAATATTTCCAGAATCTCTCACCTGGCCTTAGTGCATCTCCATATCAATAGGTGTTTCCAAGGGGTGGAGAGAAGTAATCCATCTCCATATCAATAGGTGATTACAAGGGTGGGGGGAGCAAGGGTTTATCTGGACCAGAGAGGTTTGGTGGGGTCCCTTTTAGCAGCCGGGTTGGGAGAGACATTGGCGAGCAGAAGTGGACAACTACTTGTATGCAATAAACGGTCTTCTCCCACTTTATTTCTTCCTTTGACTGATTTTGGCTTCAAAGGTAATTTTCCCTGGCCTGGGAACATATTTTCCCCCAGTTACAGCAGCTCTTCTACAGATGTCTAGTACCTATACTGGCCTATATTTTCCTCTTAGGTCATTTACATTATTTCTATCTCTCTGCTGAGAACTTCTGTATTTCCATTCATTTAAAGTATGGTTACCCTTATCTCATGGAGCATAGTTAAAAATATCTGTTTTAAAGTCTTTGGTAATTCTGTTTGGTCATCTCAGAATTGGCATTATTGGATTATCTTTTATGTTGAAAATTAGTCATGTTTTCCTAGTTCTTTTTATGTTGCAAAATTTCACATTATATCTTGAACTTTGTTATGTTATATTGTGTAGACTCTGTATTCTATTGTAATCCTCTGGAGGTTGTTATTTTTCTTGTTCTTTTATAGACAATCAATTCAGTATTTTCAAACCACAAATTCTGTCTTGCATTCGGTGAGCATAGATCTAATTTTAGTTCAATTTTCAAAGCCTTTTCTATGTCACTTTGGTTCTGTCTCATGCATGTATCACTCAGAGGTTAGTCTGAGACTTGGATCATGGTTTAAAACTGTTCTATTTCTAAGGCTTTTGTTAGGCTGCTTTGGATAGTTTCCAAATGTGTACAGTTCAGCAATAAATCCAAGATTATATGTGTTTGTATACAGAATTAAGGGATCTTATCTTTTTTTCCTCTTCTCAGAATCCCTCTCCAGCTCTTCCTAGCCCACAGATTTCTTTTCTCATTTCGTCTGATGCAAAATATGGGCTTCCAATTGGGATTTTAGCTGTTTATGTCACTGCTGTCATGCATGTCTCTGACTTCTGTTCACTTTTTTTTCCCCAGAGTTCTTGAGTAGTTAGTTTCTGCATTCATCCAGAATTTTTAGTTGTAATCAGGTAGAGAAATTAGCTTCAGGTTGTACCCTGCCATGCTAGAGGAAGAATTCCTGAATGAACTTTTAAGTCATTTAACCTCTTTTAGACTTATTTTCCTTATCTGTAGAATGTGAGTAATAATCCTTGTCCTATTAATTCACAATTATTCATTGGCAAAGTGAGATAACGTATGTGAAGGGATTATTATATGTTAACATTTCTCCTGCTGAGTTGATTGCCACTCAGTATGACTTTTAAGTAATTGGAAAATCTTCTGAAAAATTAATAATTTTTGAATTTTTATTTGGAAATAATTTTAGACTTCTAGAAAAGTTGCAAATATAGTACAGGGAGCTCACATATATCCTTCAACAAATTTCCCTAATGTTAATTATTTATATAACCAGAACACAATTGTCAAACCAGGAAATTAACAGTTAATTTAATGCTATTTGCTGAATTACAGATGTTATTCCAACTTCACTAGCGTTCCTTTGAATTCCCTTTTTCATTCTAGTATCCAATTCAAGGTCCCACACTGCATTTAGTTTTTGATACTCCTTAGTCTACTACAATCTGGAGTAGTTCCTCAATCTTTTGTCTTCCATAATTTTGGTATTTTTGATGAGTACCTGTCAATTATTTTGTAGAACGTCCCTCAATTTGAATACATCTGATATTTTCTTGATATCAAAGTTTTAGATTTTTGGCAAGAATACTACAGAGTTGATGTTAGGCATCATATCACATCATATCTACATGAGGTTGGTACATTTTATTACTAGGAATGTTAGCCTTGATCTCCTGTATAGATATCTACTGGGTTTCTCCACTGAAAATTTATGAATTTTTCCTGTAGAAACAAAGGTGTGTGGGTGTATATGTATTGTACAGATACCTTAAGACTATGTAAATATCCTATTTCTCCTCAGACATTCACCTGCTAATTTTAACATCCGCCAATATCTTGTCTACAGTTCTTACAGTGATATTTGTCTAATTGTGATTTTCTATTTCTCTTATTACTTCTTCATTTATTAATTGGAATTCCTCTGTAAGGAAGAGCTCTCCCTTTCTCCCATTTGTTTATTTATTTGAATATTCAATTGTTTATTTATATCAGTGTGGACTCATGCATATTTACTTCATTTTATGGATTAATAATTAAATACTATCATTATTTATTTTCTTGCTCAAATGGTTCTAGCTTTGGTCATAGACCCCTTTCATTTCAGTTCCCTGTCCTTTCAATATGCCCCCATTCTATGTCAAACATGTCCTTATTTTCTGGTACACAAAGTGTGCTAGGCTTATATACATTTTCTACCCCAATCCTGGAATCAACCACTTCTCTAAGGAACCTGGTTCTTTTTTTGGAAGAGTTGTATTTAGAAACCAAGATTTGGGCTCTAGGTGTGGTTGCTGCTAATGGCACTTCATTGCTCCCAGGCCCTCTCAGAGAACAGAGCCCGGAAATATATGTATGTATACTCACAGACACATACACATCTGTATTTATATTTACATTTAGAAATTTATCTCTCTATCATCTTTAAAAACATGAGTTCATACTAGTATCTCTAATTTCAACCCAACATATTTGGGTCATTTTAACCTCCCACCTATCTATATTTGTAACTTCTTTTCTCACTCCTGTGAGAAACAAATTTACAAAATAGATGACAGTATTTGTGTATAATTCTTTAGCCTTACAGCAGCCAGTTAAAATACAGTTTCCCAAAGTTACTTACTGAATTCATTTCCTAGGGCTGCTATAACAAAGTATGAAAACTCAGGTGGCTTAAAATAACAGAAACTTACTGACTCACCGTTCTGGAGGCTAGAAGTCCAAAATCAAGGTGTCTGTTCTTTCTGAAGGCTGTGAAGTAGAATCTGTTCCATATTTTTCTCCTAGCTCCTGATGGTTTGCTGGCAATCTTTGGATACCAGATGCATCACTCTAATCTCTGCCTTCATCTTCACAGGATGTTCTTCTTTGTCTCTTTTCACATGGTCTTCCCTCTGTGCATGTCTTTCTCTATATCAAAATTTCTCCTTTTTACAAGGACACCAGTCATATTGGATTAGAACTCAACCTAATGGCTTCATTCTAACTTGGTTACCCAAGTAAAGACCCTATTTTTCAATAAAGTCACATTTTATGCTTCTGGGGTTAGTGCTTCAACACATCGTTTTGGGGAGATACAATTCAGCCCATAATACTTATATTTGTTATTTTCTTCCCCACCAATTCAGTTACATTGTACATTTTTAATATAGCCAAATGTACATTGTTATTGTTTTTATTCCATTTATTTATTTATTTATTTATTTATTTTACAGGTATATGAAACATTACTATGGGGTAGTGAGAGTCAAAGGTATACAAAAAGGCATATTCAGACAAGGGTCACTCTTACCTCATCCTTACTACCTTATTCTAATTCATTTTTCCATTCTTCCAACCCCTTTCACAGCCACCCCATATAGATTAAAAATCTCTTTAGTTTCTGGTTTATCCAATCCTCTATGTCTTTTGCACAAATAATCAAATATGTACTTACTTTCTTACATTTCCTTTTTTCTTTTATGAAGGGTAATATATTATAGATACTCTTTTATACATTGCTGTCTTCACTTAACAATATGTCTTGGAAATCATGCCAGGTCAGTTCATAGCTTCTTCATTCTTTTTTACAGATACATAGTACATGTGACAGATATACTCTAAGGTTACTCCATGATCATTGCCTCTTAATGTTCATGTCCTTGTGTAATTCCCTCCTCTGGAGTATGGGCATGACTTATGACGTGCCCCTAACCACTAGAATATGGCAAAGGCAATGGGATGTCATTTCCATGATTATGTTGCATAAGATTATAACTTCTTTCTAGCAGACTCTCTTTATTGAGCCTCTCCCTTGCTCGTTTTAATGAAGGAAGCCATAAATATGGAGAGGTCCTCACAGCAAGGAACTGTGAGAAGCCAAATTCAGATTCTAAGAACAGATTCCAGCTGCAGTAAATAGCTGAGGCTCTCAGTCTAACAATCCATAAGGAACTGAATCCAGCCAACAACCATATGAACTTGGCTCCTTCCCCAGTTGAGCCTCAGATAAGTATCAGTATTGGCCAACACCTTGATAAAAGGCTCTGAATCCAGCTAAGATATGCCAGGATGGATGACCCAGAGAAACTTTGAAGTAATAAATGTATGTTTTCTAAGCCACTAATTTTGTGGTAATTTATTACACAGAAATATATGACTAATACAGTACTTCATTAGATATGAAGTTTAGATATGTTTAGATATACAATAGTTTATTTGACCATTTTCCTATGTGTGAGCATTTAGGTTGTTTCCCAATAATTTGCAATTGCAAAAAATGTTGCAGTGAACAACCTTGTGCATATATATTTTCATGTTGTTGGAGGTGTATCTTCAGAGCAGATTTCTAGTAGTAGCGTTGATGGGTCAAGATAAAAGTGTGTGTGTAGTTTTGTTAGATACTCTTAAATCTTGTTCCAGAAGAGTTGTACCAATTTGAATCACCATCAGTAATATATCAGAGTACCTGTTTTCTCACACCCTTACAAACAAAATGTGTTGTCATAGTTTTTAATTTTTGCCAGGCTGAAAGGTGAGAAATGGTATCTCAGTGTTGTTTTAATTTGATTTTACCTAATTATGAGTGATTTTTAATATTTCCTACCTAGGTTTGGAAGCCATTTTAATTTTTCACTTGGGATGGATAAATGGTATTTTGGGAACTCAGAGAGTGAATATAATCAATATATTAGGACCCCAAGAACTCTGGATAATTATTCAATGTACCAGGGATTTTGAATAAAGCTTATTGAATGAAAGGTCTATGTAAATAGTTTATTAATTTCTTAAGTCTAAAATTTTATCTAAGGACCCTGGTTGTTATTCACACTGAAGTGGTGTGAGAAGAATGTCTTTAGAAAGTATACTGGCTGGAGGTAGCATAATAGTGGAAGGAGCAAGGGTTTGGGAATTAATAAAATCTGAGTTTGATTTCTGGATCTGTCCCTTACTAGGAAAGTGAACTTGGGGAATTTACTGGACGTATCTGAGGCTTAGTTTTTTCATCTGTAAAAAATGGAAATAATAATTCCACTTCTGCTGATTGTTGTGAAGGTTAAGTATAATAGTATGTATAGTTCCTAGCATATGAAAAATTCTTCATAATGTAAGTTATATTTCCTCCTTTCTTTTCCCCTACCCCTCTCACTAATCAAGAAGAAAAATAACAAGAATTTTTTAAAATCACAAAAGTAAGTAATGAAATAATGACCCCTCTTTCGTGTCTTTGGAAATCATGTCAAGAATTTACCCCAAAACTCAAAGATAAACGCAGAAGTGATATCCTTGGCTGGAATACCTTCCTCTTTCTCTGTGCTCCTCTAAACCTTCTTCTATCTAAATTTCTTCAGTATTTAGAAGCTATACCACAAACTCAAGCACTTAATGATTTTTACCCTATGTATTCTATAAGAATTTGTTGAGCACCTACTACTTTGCTGAGTTCATTTACCAGTGTCACACCCTACACAATGCCACTGCATGAAAGGATGTTAGATATGACCTCATCCAACTTCATTCTTTTACAGACTTTGCATGCTGGTTCCTCTAACCCTATGTGCTGCATGTTTTTTTTTTCTCATCTCTTATTATTTTTAAAATTTATCCTTAAACTGTGGGAAATAACTGTAAATAGACTCAGTTAAATCATACTTATAAAAATATTTTCTTATACTCTATGCTTTTGATATTATCAATCTTTAAAAATTAAATGGTCTTTGATAATATATCTATTTTGTATTGTCTTATTAAGACAAAGTACTTATTGTCATCCCATTCTTTATCCTATCTTTTTATGGAATTATGTTTAATTAAAATTGTTTTCACCATTGAGAAAAAGATTACAGATTAGATTTAGGTTAAAAAGAAAAAGACTTTTTTTAAGAAAAAGACTACAGATTAGAAGAACTAAGTGGAAGTCACTTACCCAGTATTTCATAGCAAGTTAGTAACAGAATTATGATTTAGAATACAGGTTTTTTGACACTCAAGTCAATGTTAATCCCACAATTTGCGGTGGTTTTACTGTTTCTTTTTATACAGTCCATATGTTAACCCAAGAACCTTTTCAAGAAGAGGAAAACAACCTAAAATTAGTAAGCAGCTAACAGCAGGCTGGCTGCCCAGGGCAACACACTGCTGATGGATGGTGAGATTTCGACAGATGGATCTCTCAGTTCCTTTCCAAACTCCAGCTAGCTGATAAATGAATCATGCCTTTCTCACTACTCTGACAGGATTGCTGCTATTTCTCCTGGACTCCCCAAGCTCAAGCTAGACTAATTAGTGGAAAGAAGGGACACAGAATTGCTGGCCTAGAACTTGGCTTCTTACCTTGTTTCTAGGTTAGAGGCAAACAGAACACATCTTGGTTAAGAAAAGCTCTCTGATGGAAAAGTTTGTTTATAACCAAACTGTATCCTGAGGCTTGCAGTTGTTGTGAGAAGAGGAAAGGAAAGAGGAAACCTGGTCTTTCTTAGGACACCAAACTGAATTTAATTCAATTCAAAATAATATCTTCAATGTCCCAGGCACTGTGATACCTCCAGGGATACATAAATCAATGCAACATTGTTTCTGTCTTCAAGGAACTTAAGAGTCTAGTCCAGTTCATTGTCATGAACACAAATCAGTATGACGTAAGTAAATTTGAAATGGGTGCTATAAAAGAAGCCCAAGTAATGCTCTGTAAGTGTAGAAAGGGAAGAGTTACTTTCTAGTGAGGCTTCATGAAAAGGGTAGTATTTAAATTGGGCTCTGAAGGTTAGTGTTTTAGTGACAAGAGAACAAGTACAAGAGCAGGGCACAAAGGCCAGGAGGAGTGAAATGTACTGTAGTTCCAAGGAGGAATTATAGAACTTTAGGATGAGTAGAGGGATCTTATAAAAGATGGCTTTGGCAAGGCCATATCATGGAAAACTTGAAAAGTAATTTTAAATGTTTAGACTTAAATATATAGGCAGTTTTTTGAGAGAAAGATTGATGTGATTCAAACTCTGTTTCAAAAGAATAATTCTGACAGCAATGTGGAGCTTATAGTAAAAGGTAACAATACTAAAAGTGAGATAGAGCAGGGAAATGGGACAAGGGTCATGCCATTGTAAAATCTACTTAGCCTGTGGAAAAGTCCCAGTTTATTCTTTAACTTAATATACATACTGTTCTTCCACTTCTTCCAGCCCCTTAATCAATTAAGTAACTTTGTACCCAGGACGGAAGATAGGCCTCACAAGTGTAAATGAACCTACTCAGATAAAAAATGCTGAGATCCAGATCAACAGTCTCCTAAATACCCTATTCTTAAGATAAAACTTCAAAGGAATTATGAATCACCTGTATACATCATGCCTTATGCTTACCCCTACCCAAAAGTCCCTATAAAACCCCAAAACCTTAAGTGCACCTCCTCTCTGAGGTCACCCACACTCCCATCTGAATGTGTACTGTCTTAATCAAATAAACTTTCTTGCTGCATAAGCCAATTGCATTTGTGTAACTCTGGGCCAGAAGGGGTTCCCAGCTCTGTGCAAGTTTGCTATGGATTCAGTGGGACCAAATAACAACAATGGAATGTTAGGGGTAAAAAGGGGCTCATACCAAACTTTATTCTCATGGTAGTAGGTCAAGCACTAGACTCTAGTTCCACCTTCAATTCTACCCCCTGCTCAGCCTCTGCTCCCCTTTCTCCTGCTCTCTTGCTCTCTTCTCCAGGCTCTGCTCTCCTGCTTCTCTCTGCTTTTAGCACCAGACGGAACTCTTCTTAAAGCAATACTGGCCATAATAGCTTATTGCCAACAGGTATGCCAAAGATGCACCTGTGCAGTAGGCTACACGTTACCTCATCACATGTACACAATGGGTATCAGGTAAGGATCATGGCCATGGAACTTCCATTTTTCCTACAACTTGTCTCTGAACTCTTTTCCATGATAAAGACAAGAACTCTCCAACGTCCACCTCTGGTGGTAAGTGTCTTTTTACTTTTACTATTTAATTCAGCTTTCTAGTCTTAGCACAATCCTTTTCTATCTCCCTGTTTTATTTCAGACCAGTGGGGAAGTGGAAGTTCTCAGAACATAGTCTCACTCCATCCAGTGCTCTGTGACTCCCTCAAATCTTGGAGTCATAGGGGCTTAGTTCCCATGCCATGCAGATTCTAGTGGACACAGGACACCAAGTGACCCTGGCTTTAGGAGTTAGTTAGCAAGGGATTTGCCCCATACCTAGCAGGAGTTCAATGAACTTCCCTTTCCTCCCTCTTGCTTTCTTTCATGCTCTCTGTTGCCTGCTGGACTGCTGCACTAACACTCTCACTATAATGAATTCCTTCTTTACCTACACTTGTCTAACCTGGTTGAGAAGTCTTTCTCGATCAGAATCAAGAACCCTCCCTGTACAGGCTGAGGTTTCACCTAGTGCACAGGGAAAGACCTCCCCAGATGCAACTACCTGACAGCAGAAGCAGGGAGAAGCTATTATAATTCATGTGAGAAATGATGGTGGTCAGGGGTAGGACAATGGCAGTGGAGATGGAAGAAAGAAACTAAATCAGAAAGACAGTCTGAATGTGAAATGAATGGACTAGACAAATGATTTTGGTGTTGCTGGTGAGGGAGAAGAAGGAACCAAGGAATTTCATCTGAATGACTAGTTGAACCATGATCAAAGTAAGGAATAAAGAAGAGAAACAGGTTTGGGACATGGGGAGATGATGGACATTTTGAGGGGCTTATGGTATATACAAGTAGAAACTTTGTGGTTAGCTGATACATATAGATATCTGAAGCTCAGGAGATTAAGCTAGGTTGGAAGTCAAGATCTGAGAGTCATTAAAACATGGTAGCTGAAATTATTATGTGACATCAGCCATAATGGAAGAACGGACTGAGAAAAGAAAGGAACCAAGAATGCAACCTTCAATAATCCCCTAATTGTCCAAAACTAGAATCTGTGCTCACCTTTTTATTATATGTAGGAATATATATAAATTAATGTGACTGAAACTGATTTGGGGCATTTTTACCTTTTCCTTTCCACAATTTTTCACTCCCTATACTTTTTGTCACAAGCATTAATTACTCTTGAAAAGGAAAAACAAAACCAAAGGAAAAAGCATTATATTCAAGGAATGTATTATAAAGTGTTTGAAAAAAATTTCTTGTATCTCCACCAATACAACAAATCTATTTTTATTTCTCCATGTTTCTTTCCAGTCTCTATTCATATATTTATAAAAATGTGCTTACATAGCTGTAATTCATAGTTGGAGTTCATGTACTATTTTCATTCTTTATTTAAATTTAGCTTTCTATTTTAATTCACAGTTTCTGTATATATCTTTTCTCGTGCTGTATGGAATTCCACTAGGTTAATGTACTATATAATTAATGGATACTTTCCTTCATTCTTTCCTAAGGACACTGGTGAGAATTAGGGAGAATTCAGTTCTGAAAGATTCAGGTCTATAAGTCTGCAAATCATTTCACAGCATAAAAATTAAAATAGTCATGATTCTCAAAGAAAACTCTTTCCATTTAATCACTGCCTCTGAGTTAGAGTTCTTCCTTCTAAAAGTTCCCAGTTTAAGTATGAGGCCATGCCTTTAAATTTCTGTAACTTCACAGTCTTCAGGGCTCATAAAAAGCCCCCCACCCTTTTCCCTCAATATGTTCTGAAGCAGGACTTCAGACAAGGCCTTGTTCCATATCATCCTGAACCAAACCTACTCTACCAAGCTCTTCCCCTTAGCTTCTGGGGACTGCACCCCACAAATCATAGATCTTTACCTATTTACTCCTCTGGCTGTCAACTCACTGCTTCATCCATATATATACATATATATATATGGTTTATCTCTTTCATCCTTTCCCACTCCCTCTTCTCTCCTAGCTTACTATTCTTCAGATTTCCTAGTTTTGGACTTCTCTGTTTTGGCCACAGGACTATCTCATGAATGACCCTCAAATCCTCTCTGGCAAGTGAGGCCCAGCATTCCTGAGTCCTGTAGGGTCAACTACTGAGCTGCAGATAACTGACTTCCTTATAATAAACAACCTTCCCTCCAAGCACTACATTCATTTGACTTTTACTACACTACCTTGTCTAACTCTGGTGAATAATTTAGAGTGTCAGAGTAACAATGGCTACTCTTCTATCATTGCAGATTCACAGTCAGGTCTAATAGCACTTTCAGGTGTCAGTAGAAAGTATAAAATATGAATGTGAATTATTATGATGGCAACAATAATTATATAATAAAATAAAATATGTTAACAGTATAGGCAAAGACAAAAAAGGGTCTGGACAGACATGATATGACCACCCTAGTGAATTCAGGCTGCCTAAAGGAATTTATTTATTTTTCCATTTAAAAATGAACACTTCTTTCTGATACTTTATTTGATGGTGTTTGGACTTTCCTGATCATAAACCTGCTGTGTCTCCCTAGTGACTATGAAATAAATCCCAATTCTCTAGCATGACGTTCTGGGCCTTCCCATGATCCACAGTGAATTTTTTCCAGTCTTATTTGTTGTTACTTACCCCTTTACACCTAACACCAAATCCATGTTTATTTTGCTATTCTACTTGGAATACCATTTCCTAATAAATGACCTTTTAGGCATATACCAGGTGCCAAGCAGTGGGTTAAGAATTTTACATGCATCATATCTCAATCTGCACAACAGTCTGATATGGTAGGTATTATTACCTGTCTTAACCTCCATATTCATAGATGAGAAAACTTGTTTAAAGAGCTGAAATAACCTGGCAAAGTATACAGAGGTAGTGATGGCACTGGGATTTGAACCCAGTTTAGTATTAATCTGGAGTGCAGATACTTAACTACACTGTTATCATATCTACCAGTTTCTTTCAAGGCCTAAACTGAGAATTTATGCTTTAGAGATGACCCAGTTTTCCTCTGTAAATCCTGCAATCAGAGGCCCAATAGCTTAGGTTTAGCTTCCTATTTGAGGACTGTAACATTTGCCTTTTCCTTCCTTCCCTAGCCAATCATTTTATGTGTTCAGTTTTGAAAAAGCAAGCATTTGGGGAGACTGCTACTTTCCTCCTATATACTTCGACTCCAATTAGGTTATACTGTCATCAAGTAAATGGTTGCAATTTATTTGTAGTCATGTGGTCTCAACAGCTAGGCAGGATTACATGAGGGAGAGGAGTATGTTTTTTCTCAAGTATGTTTTTCCGAGAAAATAGAACTATTAAACTTATCTCTAGTATACATATTAACGTATGGAGGCATTCACTCTAAGGAACTCAAATAACATCTCTGTACCTCAGTTTCCTCATCTTTAAAATGTGCTAATAATGCTATCTGCATCATAGCTTTGTTGTAAGGATTAAATTTGTAAATATATGTAAAGTGATAAGCATATAGTAAGAGCTAGTATTTCTTCTTATGGGATATCAAATTTATATTATAAATGGTATTTACCACAATTTAAGATTACGTTTAAAGAAATACAAACACCTAGGTATAGTTGGACACATAACTCATAAATCCAGATGATTTTCTGATTTATGGCAGTACATTGAATCTTCCAGGGTGGCTCCAAACTTAGGAGAATCCTCCTCCTCCCATCTTCTAGTTCCAGACAGGCAGCCATAGAGCAATACTAGAACTTGTCCAGACTGAATTTATGGACAAGGATTCCAGGTGACTTGCTGTGCATGACTGCATTGACAAATATTTGTGAACTATTTATGTTGTGACACTGCCTTTTGCTATGGCTTGACCCATGAGCTGCTGTTCAGGCCTTTAGGGAGCAGTGTAAAACAAAGCCCTTCTTTTCAGTTACTACAAAGTCAATGTTTTAATAAGAACAAACCAACCAGCAGTAGTCCTGTTTTCATGCTCCTATTGTTTTTAAAGATATTTATTACTTATATATGTTTTTAGAAAATACACTCCAAGGCATTTAAAAAATCTAAAGATTTGAAATTTAACAAGTAAATAAGTGCCATTAAAACTCAGGATTTCCTAGTATCTAAAACAGAAGGGTAAAATGGTATTGCTTTGCTGGCTCATTGTGATAAAGGGAAACCATATTATTATAGGGAAACAATCCAGCAATCATCGAAAACACACCATTGTCCTTGAATGGGTTATTACTACACCTTTTCTAGTCTCTGTTGAGCATTATAACATTTCTGACAGTCAAATATTAAAGCAAATCATTGGTCTTTATGATTGACTTAGATATTTTTTATTTTACATTGAATTACGTTTTGTAAAAACCACAACCTGAACTTAAGGAACCATAAACTTAAGCAAGGTCTTTTTTTATCTGAACCTGAAAAGAAAGCCACATCTTCTGCACAGTAACATCTGCAGAGACTAAAGAGATAAATTTGCATCCCTTTTACATGGAGTGAAATAAAATATTGTGTGTCTCTTGACTGTCTGCCAGAGTCATGAATGTTGGAAGCACTTGAAGTGTAAGAAACCTTAAGAAGCACCAGCCAGCATCAAACTGTTTTTTACTGCATGATTCCTCACTCTAAGGCAGAATGAAAGAATCAACTACTATTTGCCATCAAGTACAAGGCTACAATCATATACGTTCTATACAGTATCTCTGCAGTAATCATTGCCCTGCAATTCTGAGTACATTAGGACAGACACAAAGCTGGAAAGGTATGATAAACAAGATTCACTCTGCAAGCATGAGAGTTGTAGTGGGCTTCTGTGTGTAAGGTTGAATGAAGAAGTTGGATTCATGGGATTTTTACCTTCATCAGTGTCTAGTGATGGCTAGAATAAAAAGCACATATCACAATCAAAATGTATGAACTGACCACATACATCAATCAGTTAAGTAATTATTAAATACCTTATATGTATTCAGTCTTGTTCTCAGCTCTGTGGGAGATGCAGAAAAAATAAAATATAATTCCAGGCATAAAATATTTACATTATTGGACATACAAGTTACATGCATGAAGTAAGAGCAAATAACATAAAATAAAAGATTAAAATGTGTGATGTTGATTATATTGAGCAATACTAGTTCAAAGAACTGAGAGATCAATGGGGCCTTGAACTGAACTGGATAAGCACTTAAGGTTAGGTGGAGTGGAGGAGAGAACATACCAGGCAAGGAAAATAGCATGAATAGACATAAGAGAATAAGAGATTAATAGGATTGACAGAATGCAAAAAGACTGCAAACTAAGTCAAATAGAGGGATAATGTAGGGCAGTGGTTCTTAAAGAGTGGTCCCCAGACCAGCATCATCAGTAACACTTAGGAACTTGTTAGAAATGTATATATTGAGCCTTACCCAGATTTACTGAATCAGAAACTCCAGGGTCAGGCCCCAGAAATCTATATATTAATAAGACCCCCCAATGATTTTGACGAATGTTCAAGTTTAAGAACCACTGATACAGAGGAATGAAGAGAAATAAGGTCATAAGATAAGATGACAGCCTTGACATCCAGGCAGAGGGTGTTTCACCTGAGGTAGTAGGGAATGAGTTTCTGGGGTTTCTGAAAAAAAGAAGTGAGAATTACTGTAGCAATGATGGACCTAAGAGGTGAAAGTTGGAAGGAGCATATGATATCACAGTAATTCAGACATAAGATGATGAGCTAGTCTTAGAAGCATCAGAAATAGAAATAATAGTAATATTGATAATAATAATCATTTACTAAAAACATGTGCCAGTTATTATGTTAAGCCCTTTATACATGTTAACTCGTTTAAGCCTCACAAAAATATTATGGGATTAGTAGTATTATTAATACTATTTTACAGATGAGGAGTCTGGGAAACGGAGACTCTAGGTCTGAGGTAAAAACATAGTGATTAGGCTCTAAGATAAGGCTTGAAGTTTGAGACTGGGAACTTTTCTGATATATTTCTTCTAAAGTCTTCAGCACATCCTTTTCCTGAATGTACATAACTCTTCGCATCACCACCATCCCAAGTTGTGGGCTCTGGGGAAATATAGATGGCTAATAACTGTAAGATCTCAACCTGTTTAGTAACCCAGGAAATGAAATTTAAAACAAAATATTTTGGAAAGTTTTTAGAAACAGGGGAAATATGGTCAAACACTTTCCAATTCAGTTCAATTTCGCTTCATTCAAAATATTAATACAGCATATAATTAACTCTCTTGGTACATCTCAATATATAAATGATTCAGAATACATAATTTTAAAAAATATCAACAAAAACACCAGGGTTTCAGAATACAAAAATAGTATAATTTGTATGGGTCTGCAAAAATACCCTCAGATTCAAGAGAAGGACTCAAAACTCAAAATATAGTTGTACTCACAGCTGAGATATATTATAGAAAAAAATCATCAAAGGGAAAAAGTACATGGGGTGAAATCCAGAGGAAGCCAAGCACAAGCTTCCAAGAGTCTCTCCAAGTGGAGTTACACAGGATGTGCTTGATTCCCCAAGCACTGAATTCTGACAACAATGGAAGCTCATTAAAGATTCAATGCCAAAGGTTTCTAAGGGGGCTGGTAATGTAGCTACCCATTGTCTAGTGTGTATCAAGATTTCAGACCTCCAGAAGGGAAGCAGGTGTTCAGCCCATTGTTTGTACAGTTTAGGGATGGTAAGTAACCTTACCAGTTAGGGAGTGGTGGGAACTCTCCCAAAATTCAAGTTCCCAAACACAAGCCAATGTCCAACCTTCCAATTAGGCTTTTCTAAAGTAGCAGTTTCAGGCCTGCTATGTTAACTCTTTCATGCTGAGATGGTATGCTGCAATCCAAAAATATCAAAAACTAGTATTGCAATTATTATTTCATATCCAGTCTGATTATAAAATCTTATAGACCTTGTTAACTGCAAGTATGTGGTGGATTAAAGAGAATTAAGAGGTCAATGATAAGTCCTTGATGCCGTGAAAATAAGTTCATAATTGTCTTCTATTCTGCTTAACAATTTCTCTAGAAACATGAGGACTTTGATTATGGTTATTCTTTTTCTGATATAATAGACTAACCCTGGAATAATTATCCAGATTTGTCCATTTATGATGTTTTGTTAGATTTATACAACACCATTCCTCTGTAAATTTGATTATGGAATGTGCAGTGAAGTTTGAAGGCAAAGGAAACTGACTATTCTCAATTAATTATTTTAAATTAAATAACACACTTTAAATAACACATTTGCCCCAGTGCATGTGTATTATAGTGATAGATATGATACCATTGAGCTCCTGATAAATGACACAAGTGGAAAAAGTCATCTATAATCAGTTCCTTTCTGCCTAGCACATCATATCAATGTTTGGGAGACATTAAACAGTGGGAAGATTGCCAACACTACCTGCTGTCAACAAAACCATCTATGGAAACTCTAAATACATATTAATATTTGTGTTATCCAATGATTTAAATCATCATTGTAGTTCACATTATAGCAGATTATCTGACAATATTCCTTTTGTGCACCCCCACTCTATATCAACAAAAATGAGACTATTTATCTGAAGTATCTTAGAGACATTTCCATTCTTCTAGGCCACTGATTCCAAAGCATAACACAAACACCATAGAAATAGAAAAAAAAGATGTTATTATAAGTTAAATATTGGAAAAGACCTTCCAGATCATCTGCTTGGTTTATAGATGAGGTAATTGTGTTTTGAAAAGGTGAAGCAAGTTGATCCAAGGTTACACAGAGCTGAGACTTGAACCCAATTATTTAGTTTCCTAATTGGGCATACAGTCAACTATGCTGTGCTGCCATTCACATTAAGCATATGTTAAAGGTTTTGAGGAGAAAGATAACATGCCAAGAGACAATTTACTAAATTGGAAAATGAATCACCTATTTAATCATGATTAAATTACCACTTGATGCTTCGTTGATCATTTCTATTTATATTCTGTGTATGTTATGTTGTACGTGATGGGTTCCAGTGTTAGACAACCAAACATATCTATCTCACCTAAAATCACAATATCATATCCTCTCAATATCAGGGCATGAAAGTTCCTTGTGAACGAAAGAATACATTACTGTGAAAACCCTCTTTCTACTAAAGTAGTACCAAACACCAAAAGACAGCTTAAATAATATTTTCAGATGAAGCTAAATGATAATTATTCTTGCTAAACGATCTAATATGAACTTTGGTATCTGATTCGGAAATGAAATAGTGACAAACTAATATATGACCTTTGGTATTTTCCACCCATGGACATTTGATATGGAACACCTGTATTTCACAATTTATTTAAAGCAAATATGGAAACTCCAATACTTAAAAATATTTTAACCATAAACAATCATAATATTATTTATTTTTCAAGATGGTGAATATTTTTTAAACTGCACTGAAATTAATTCACTTTATGTTGGTGGTTTAAGCTGTTTGACTAAAAGACTCAATAAATTACCATTACCATTCTATTTTCCTTATTTACATTTTCCCCTTACATTTCATTCTTTTTTTTTAATTAAAGCATCATTAACATACAATCTTATGTGGTTTCAGATGTACATCATGGTGGTTTAACAGTCCCCATAATCAACTTACTTTGTGATTGTAAATTATTGTGCCCTCTCCTTCCCACCTACACCTACCCGAACCCCTCTGCTTTGTAACCACTAGTCATTTCTCAGTGTCTATGAGCCTACTGCTGTTTTGTTCCTTCTGTTTTCCTTTGTATTTATATTCCACAGATAAGTGAAATCATATAGTATTTATCTTTCTCTGCCTGGCTTATCTCATGGAGCATAATGCCCACTAGATTCATCCCTATTGTTGCAAATGGCAGGATTTCTTTATGTGTATACACCACTTCTTCTTTATCTTTTCCTCTATTGATGGACACTTAGGTTGCTTCCATATCTTGATGATTGCAAATAGTGTGGCAATATACAGGGGTGCATATATCTTTTTGAATCAGGGATTTTGTTTTCTTTGGGTAAATTCCTAGGAATGGAAATACTGGGTGAAATTGTATTTTTTTGTGTGTGTGATTGAATCTTTTTTTTTTTAACAATTTATTTTGGTATCATTAACCTACAATTACATGAGCAATATTATGGTGACTAAACTCCCCCCTTCATCAGGTCCCCCCCACCAACCCTATTACAGTCACTGTCCATCAGCATAGTGAGATGAGAATCATTACTTGTCTTCTCTGGGTTGTACAGCCCTCCCCGTGCCCCCCACCATATGTCTGTTAATCGTAAAGCCCCTTTTACCCTCTTATCC
>JAQQAC010016209.1:58004468-58034529 GCA_029783875.1 Phataginus tricuspis | reverse complement strand
TATCCCTCCCTTCCCACCCATCTACCCAGTCCCTTTCCCTTTGGTAACTGTTAGTCCATTCTTGGGTTCTGTGAGTCTGCTGCTGTTATGTTCCTTCAGTTTTTTTTTCTTTGTTCTTATATTCCACATATGAGTGAGATCATTTGATACTTGTCTTTTTCGGCTTGGCTTATTTCACTGAGCATAATACCCTCTAGTTCCATCCATGTTGTTGCAAATGGTAGGATTTGTTTTTTTCTTATGGCTGAATAATATTCCATTGTGTATATGTACCACATCTTCTTAATCCATTCATCTACTGATGGGCACTTAGATTGCTTCCATTTCTTGACTATTGTAAATAGTGCTGCAATAAACATAGGGGTGCATCTGTCTTTTTGAAACTGGGTTGCTGCATTCTTAAGGTAAATTCCTAGGAGTGGGATTCCTGGGTCAAATGGTATTTCTATTTTGAGTTTTTTGAGGAACGTTCATACTTTCCACAAGGGTTGCATTCAGTTGCATTCCCACCAACAGTGTAGGAGGGTTCCTATTTCTCCGCCTCCTCACCAGCATTTGTTGTTTCTTGTCTTTTGGACAATGGCCATTCTAACTAGTGTGAGGTGATATCTCACTGTGGTTTTAATTTGCATTTCCCTGATGATTAGCGATGTGGAGCATCTTTTCATGTGCCCGTTGGCCATTTGTATTTCTTCTTTGGAGAAGTGTCTGCTAAGGTCCTGTGCCCATTTCCTAGTTAGTTTATTTGTTCTTTGGGTGTTGTGGCATATGGGTTTTTTATATATTTTGGATGTTAAAGCCTTATAAGATGAGTCATTTACAATTATATTCTTCCATACTGTAGAATGCCTTTTTGTTCTGCTGATGGTGTCCTTTGCTGTACAGAAGCTTTTTAGTTTGATATAGTCCCACTTGTTCATTTTTTATTTTGCTTCCCTTGCCGAAGGATATATGTCCAGGAACTCATGCTTATATTCAAGGAATTTTTGCCTATGTGTTCTTCCAAGAATTTTATGGTTTCATGACTTTGATCCATTTAGAGTTTACTTTTGTTTATGGAGTTAGACAATAATCCAGTTTCATTCTCTTACATGTAGCTGTCTAGTTTTGCCAACACCAGTTGTTGAAGAGGCTGTCATTTCCCCTTTGTATATTCATGGCTCCTTTATCATATATTAATTGACCATGTATATGTATGTTTATATCTGGGCTCTATTCTGTTCCATGCTCTCTATGGGTCTGTTCTTTTGCTAGTACCAAAGTATTTTTATTACTATAGCTTTATAGTAGAGCTAGAAGTAAGGGAGAGTAATCCCCCCAGCTTTGTTCTTCTTTCTTAGGATCACTTTGGCTATTTGGGATCTTTTGTGGTTCCATATTAATTTTAGTACTATTTTTTCTAGTGCATTAAAGAATGCCGTTGGTGTTTTGATAGGGATTGCATTGAATATGTAAATTGTTTTGGGCAGGATGGCCATTTTAGCAATATGAATTCTTCTTATCCATGAGCATGGAATAGATTGCCATTTTTTGGTGCCTTCTTTAATTTCTCTCCTGAGTGTCTTGTAGTTTTCAGAGCATAGTTCTTTCACCTCTGTGGTTAGGTTTACACCTAGGTATTCTTTTTGATGGAATTGTAAATGGAATTGTTTTCCTGATTTCTCTTTCTGCTAGTTCAGTGTTAGTATATAGGACTGTGACAGATTGCTGTGTATTAATTTTGTATTCTGCAACGTTAGTAAATTATTATTATTTCTAGTAGTTTTTTGGTGGATTATTTAGGGTTTTCTATGTATAACATCCTGTCATCTGCAAATAATGACATTTTAACTTCTTCTGTATCAATTTGGATGCATTTATCTCTTTGTGTTGTCTGATTGCCATGGCTAGGACCTCCAGTACAACGTGAATAAAAGTGGTGAGAGTGGGCATCCTTATCTTGTTCCTGATCTTAAAGGAAAAGCTTTCAGCTTTTCATTATTAAGTATGATATTTACTGTCGGTTTTTCATATATGGCATTTATTATGTTAAGGTACATACTCTCTAAACCCATTTTGTTGAGAGTTTTTATCATGAAGGGATGTTGAATTTTGTCAAATGCTTTTTCAGCATCTATGGAGATGATCATGTCGTTTTTATCCTTCTTTTTATTAATGTGGTGTATGACATTGACTGATTTATGAATATTGACCATCCTTGCATCCCTGAAATAAATCCCATTTGGTTATTATGGATGATATTTTTTATGTATTTTTGAATTTGGTTTGCTAATATTTTACTGAGGATTTTTACATTTATATTCATCAGGGATATTGCATGTAATTTTCTTTTTTTGTGGTGTCTTTGTCTGATTTTGATATTAGAGTGATGCTGGTCTCATAGAATGAGTTTGGGAGAATTCCCTCCTTTTCTCCTTTTGGGAGTGCTTGAAGAAGGATGGGCATTAGATCATCTTTAAATGCTTGGTAGAATTCAGCTGTGAAGCTATCTGGTTGTGGACTTTCTTTTTTGGGAGTTTTTTGATTACCTATTCAATTTCATTCCTGGTAAGTGGTGTGTTCAGATTTTGTTTCTTCCTACATCAATCTTGGAAGGCTGCACATTACTAGGAAGTTTCCATTTCTTGTAGGTTATCCAGTTTGTTAGCATATAACTTTTCATAGAATTCTCTAATAATTCTTTGTATTTCTGTGGTATCCATTGTGATTATTTCCTCTTTGTTTCTGATTTTGTTTATGTTTGTACACTTTTTTTTTCTTGTCAAGTCTGGCAGGGGGTTATCAACTTTGTTTATTTTCTCAAAGAACCAGCTCCTGGCTCCTTTATTTTTTTTCTTTTCTTCTCTATTTTACTTATTTCTGCTCTGGTCTTTATTATGTCCCTCCTTCTACTAACTTTGGGATTCATTTGTTCTTCTATTTCTAGTTTTTTTTATTGTGAGTTTAGTCTGTTCATTTGGGATTGTTCTTGTTTCTTGAGGTAGGCCTGTATCACTATGCATTTCCCTCTTAGAACTGCCTTTGTGGCATCCCACAGATTTTGGGCTGTTGAATTTCTGTTTTCATTTGTCTCCATGTATTGCTTGATTTCTGTTTAATTTGTTCACTGATCTATTGATTATTTAGTAGCATGTTGTTTAGTATCCATGGGCTTTTTTATTTCCTTTGTGTAATTTATTTTGAGTTTCATCCATTTGTGGTCTAGAAGCTGCTTGATACAATTTCAATCTTTCTTAATTCGTTGAGGCTCTTTTGTGGCCTATTATGTGATCTATTCTGGAAATGTTCCATGTACACTTGAGAAAAATGTGTATCCTGCTGCTTTTGGGTGGAATGTTCTGTAGATATGTGTTAAGGCCATCTGATCTAATGTTGTTCAGTTCCTCTGTTTCCTTATTTATTTTCTGTCTGGTTAATATGTCTATTGATATGAGTGGTGTGGTGAAATCTCGTAAAATGGATGTATTACAATCTCTGTCCTTTTCCAATTACATTAGTATTTGTTTTACAAATTTAGGTGCTCCTGTGTTGGGTGTATGGATATTTATAATAGTTATATCCTCTTGATGGAATGATCCTTTTATCATTATGTAATGTCCTTCTTTGTCTCTTGTTACTTTCTTTGTTTTGAAATCAATTTTGTCTGATGTAAGTACCACTACTCCTGCTTTCTTCTCCATATTATTTGCATGAAATATCTTTTCCAACCCTTCACTTTCAGTCTGTGTGTAGGTCTGAAATGAGTCTCTTGTAGGCAGCATGTAGATGGATATTGTTTCTTTATCCATTCTGCCACTATATGTCTTTTGATTGGTGCATTCCCTCCATTTACATTTAAGGTAATTATTAATAAGTATGTACTTATTGCCATTTGTTAATTGTTTTCTGATTCTTTTTATAGCTCCTCTCTGTTCCTTTCTTCCTTTTATAGTGTTCTCTTGTTATGTGAAGGTTTTATTTAGTGGTGTGATTAGATTTCTCTTGTTTAATTTTTTTTGTCTATGTATTGTAGGCTTTATTTTTGTGGTTGCCAAAGGTTCAAGGATAGCTTCCTTACTATTTAACAGTTTAAATGAAATTGCTGATTGCTCTATTTCAAACACAGTATAGAGGTACTTTTTTTCTTTTTCTTCCTCCTCCACAGTTTATGTATTAGATGTCATAATCTGTATTTTTCGTGTATCCCTTCAATGATTTTGTGTGGTTGATTTTGCTTCTTTTGTTCTGTTTCTATTTTGTACTTGTTTGGTAATTAATTGGTCTACTACTATCACTGTGGGTTTATTTTCAATGGTGAAAGGTATGTAGCTTTAGGAACACTTCCATGTACAGCAGTCCCTTTAATATACCTTTCATGCTGTCTTAGTGTCGGTGAATTCTCTCACCTTTTGTTTACCTGCAAATTGTTTAAACCCTGTTTAAATGATAATCTTGCTGGGTACAGGATTCTTGGTTGAACGTCCTTCTGTTTCAGTACATTAATTATTTCTTGCCACTCTCTTGTGGCCCATAAAGTTTCTGCTGAGAAGAGTGCTGACAGCCTGATGGGGTTTCCTTTATAAGTAATCTTTTTTCTCTCTGGCTGATTTCAATACTCTCTCCTTATCCTTGACCTTTGCCATATGTCTTGGTGTTGTCCTCCTGTGGTTCCTTTTGTTAGGGGATCTCTGTGCTTCCATGACCTGAGTATCTATTTCCTTCCCCATATCAGGCAAGTTTCAACAATTATTTCCTTAAAGGGACTTTATACCCCTTTGCTTCTCCCTTCTCCTTCTGGTACCCCTATTATGCAAATATTGTTTCATTTGGATTGGTCACACAGCTCTCTTACAATACTTTCACTCCTAGAGACCCTTTTTTCTTTCATTGTGTTCCTGTTCTCTAATTTCCATCTCATTGATTATCTCCTCTACTTGCATCAATCATTTATTCCCTCTATTGTAGGTTTCATTTCAGTTACTGTATTCTTCAGCTCTGTGTGGCTCTTTTTCTGGTTTTCTCTTTGTTGAAGTCCTCTCTGAGATCTTGAATACTTTTCTGGAAATCAGTGAGCATCTTTTTGACTTTTACTTTGAAATCTTTATCAAGAAGATTAGTGATCTCTGTTTCATTTAGCCCTCTTTCTGGTGGCTTGTTCCATAGTTTTGTTTGTTCATCTTGTCATGGAGTCTGTGTTTCTTGCTTTGTATTAGATGAATCTGCTATGCTTCCTGGCCTATACAGTAATAGATGTATGAAGGAGCTGTCTTATGGTGCCCAGAAGCTCAAGACTTTACTCTCCAGTGTGTGATTCTACTATGTGGGAGACCCAGCTGTTGGCATGCAGTTGGTCAGGCCACTTTTGTGTATGTCTTCCATAGTTGTCTGACTTTGCACCCACACTTTGCTCTAGCCATCACCTGATAAGAGCAGAAGCCTCTACTGAAATAACTGTGGGTGGGGCCGCCTTCTGCCTGCAGTGATGGCAGGGCTTCAGGGTTAATGGGGTGGGCAGGCTGTTGTGTTGCTCTGGGGAAGGGCAGAATGCACAGTACTGACTTGGGCACCTGCAGGGAAGAAGGATTTCTTGGGTCTCGCTCCTGCAGGCACCTCCTTGGTTGGGCTGAAATGGAGCCAAGCAAGCTGGGAGAGTCTCCCTCTGCCAGCTATGTGACAAAGTCTGATGCTGCTGCTGGATTGAGTGATGGCTTGCCAGCAGTGCATCCAGGGAGGTGGTTTGAGGCTAAGTTGCCAGCGAGGGGATTGGAGTGCCTGCAGCTCCCAAGATTTCCTGAACTATTAGCTGAGGGAAGGCTGGGGAGGTATCATTCACCTGCTGTTCCTTCTAAGGAGAGAGATCAATCCAACTCTCATCCATCGGGCATCCCTCCCACTGCTGGCAAGTCTTTAAAACTTCTGCCTCTGCGTTGGGTCTCAGTATTGTTCCTGTTTTCTACAAGAGGCTGGAATCTCAGCCTCCCAGAGTGTTCCACCTGTCCTTGGTGTCCAGCCCCACTAATCACCAGAACCTAATGTAATGTGGACTCGTGCTCCCTCCCAGAGCAGATCTCCAGGGCCAGGTGTGCATGGTCCTGGTCTCCTATTCCTTCCCTGCTCTGTTCCTCTTCCTCCTGCCTATGGACTCGAGTTGGGGGAAGGGTTGGGTCCTGCTCAATCATGGTTCTGCCATTTGACCCTTTCTGTGTGGGATTCTCTTCTTCCCTAGGTGTAAGTGGTCTGTTCTGGAGTTCAGGTCATTTTCAGATTTAGTTGTATTTGCTGTATTTTCTTCTTTTATGTGTTTTTGGGAAGAGGCTTCCACCTTGCCTTCCTACTCCACCATCTTTTACCACATATCTTTCTATATTTTTACAACACTAGAGCTAAAACTAACAGGGCTATATCTTTAGACTCTTCTAATTATCTGAAGCAAAGAAGGAAATGATTAAAAATTCATTTCAAGACCACCCAATAGAAAAATGCTTTCTCCATATTAATGCTATGAATTGACAAGTTTTGAGTACCCAGACGATAATGCACATAATATTCCTGATACTTCTGCTTTCATTGCAAAGCATGCTTCCAGGTTGATGCATTTTCATGATCTTGCTATTTTACATGTAAATCTCTGAATTTCAGATTCACATATATTTCAAGTATTTCTTGGCCACTACACACATCTCTTGTGAGCACACAGTTGATGAATTTTTACAGGTATGATTTTATTCTACTTAGGCTGCTAAGCCATTCATGTATCTGTTAGTAGAGCTAACTAAAATACAAGCATCTCAATGAAGGCCATGTTGGTAACCTCAGGTAATATAGAGAACTTAGAGATTTAGAAAAAAAGATGGGGGAGCTTTTCTTTATCCTCCAGAAATGCAGTTTTTATTTCTCTTTATTCTAGGATTGAAATACTGAAAAGTGAACCTTAGATAATGATGAAACGGTCTTTTCTTTGGCTTTTCTTAGGTAGAGTTGTGAAAAATGCACAAAAAGAATTTTAAAAAATTCTTGAAATTTTTAATCCTCTTTCATTCAAGGCAAAAAATAAATTTTACCAGAAAAATTGTCAGATGTGTTAAATTGGAACTTCAGTTTTAAAGATTATTTTCATTAAATATTAAATAGCTACATAATGGGTTTTAAAATAAAATATACATAAGATATAAAGAATCACATAACTCTCATTTCCTCTACCCAGTTTAAAATTTGTGAGTCCCTGCCAGCTTTCATTCCCTTCAATCTGTCATCAGAGGTAACCAATAGCCCAAATTTTGTGCTTATAATTTCCTTGCTTTCCTTTATGTTTTTTCCACATATGTAATATTTTTCAACCATGTATTATTTGTTTTTGCATGTTTACAAACTTTATATAAATTGAATCAAGCTGCAGATATTTTGGAGGACCTGCTCTTTTTGCTCAACATATTTCTAAGATTCATTTGTATTGTTTCATTTAACTGTATTTCACTGATTTTCATTGCTGAAAAATATTACATTCTATGAATGTAGTACATGTTTATACCCAGTCATTTAGCAAACTTCTGAGTTTTTTTTAAGTTTTAGCTAACAAGTAGCGATGCTCCATTTTTCTTAGTATTATCTGTGCAAGAGTTTCTCTGGGGAAGTAGATTTCAAAGTTTTCCATATGGTGGACAGATTCTAGGGTAGCTTTCCCATTGTCTCCAACTGCTGATTTTCAGACCTTTGTGTAGTACCCTCCACTTGAGTGTGGAGGGTGTCTGGGACTAGCTTTTAACCAATAGAATACAGCAAAAGTCACAGTATGTATATCATTACCTATGAAAAATGATAGCACTTATCTTGCTGGAGACTCTCCTTCACTAGCTTTGAGGATGCAAGTAGCCACGTTGGTGAATACCACTCAGTTAGTGAACCGAGGATGGCCTATAGTTGCTGAGGGTGGTCTCTGGACTACAGTCATCAAGAAATAGAAGCCATCAGTCCTACAACATAAGATATTGAACTCTGAAAATAGCTGCAGTTCATAACTTCTGGTTTTTCTCTTTATGTTTTTTATAACATCTTCATTTTAATATAACTGTTTTTCATTCTTTCCAATTACGTCTTGTGTTTGGTTGATATATCCTTCCCTATCCCAAGGTCAGAAAATTTTTCTCCTATATTACCTTCTGAAACTTTTGTAATTTTGCCTTTCACAGTTTTAAAATCATCTAAATTTAATTTTTGTTTGTGCTATAAGTAGGTGTTCCAATTTCATTTTATTTCATATGATAACCAGAAGTCTCAACATCATTTATAGAAAAGCCCATCTTTCACTGATCCACAATGATAGCTCTGTTAAAAAATGTTTATAAATAAACAGTTCTGCTTCTTGACCCACTATTTCATTCCATGGGTAAATATATGTCTATCCTGGACCAATACTACAATGTATGAAACAGTATAGTTTTATAATTTTTATTATCTTGTAAGGAAAGACTCTACACCTTATTCTTCCTTAAGAGTGTCTTAACTACTTTTTGTTCTTTGAACTATCATATAAATTTTAGAAGTAGCTTGTCACTTTCCATAAAATAAACCCACCAGGATTTTCATTGGGATTTTAGTGACTCTACAAATCAACTTTTTTGAGAATTGACACTTTTATAATATTGCCTTCCAATCCCTGGATAGGACCTATCTATTTATTTAAATATATTTTAAGCTCTGTCTGTAAGATTTTATAATTTTCTCCATAAAAGTCTTATACTTATGTTAAATTTATTCCTGGGCACTCAATGTGTTTTGTTGCTGTTTTAAATGCTATCTTTGTATTCCAAACATTTTCCTTTTTTTTTTACTGGTAAACATGAAATGTAAGTGATTTTATTCTGTATTAGCCTTGTAACCTTGCTGTATCCTCTAATTAACCATACATTTTTAAAAAGATAATTTTGCATTTTCTATGTGGTTTATCATATAATTTGAAAATAATGGTAGTTTTGTTTCTTCCTTTCCAATTCTTAAATTTCTTTTCATTATTCTGCCTTACCACACTAGATAGATCCTCTAGTGTGATACAGAATAGAAGTTATAGGAGCACCTTCATCTATTCCTGTATTAAATGGGATGTTTTTAGTGTTTTACCATCAAATAAAATGCCTTTTTAGTAGTTGCCCTTTGTCAGATTATGTGTTTTCTGTTCTATTTTGGTAAGAGTTTTTATCATAATGAAGGTTGATTTTAATCATTTTTCTGCATATATTAAGATGAAATGTTTGTTTTTCATTTGACTTTTACATTTAGTGACTTATATTGGCTGATTTTCTCGTATTAAATAAACTTCCTATTCCTGGGATAAACCCAACTTGGACATGATATATCACTATTTAATCTATTGCCATTTAATATATTACTGGATTCAATTTGCTAATCATTTTTGAATTTTGGCTTTTAAGATCATGAGTAAAAGTGATGTATAATTTTCCATTTTTATGCTGTTCCTTTTAGGATCCTGCTCTTTTTGGAGTTAAGGTTATAGCTAGCATAAAAAAATGAATTGAGGAGTATTCCTTTTTTTCTTTTTAAAGATTTCTTTTTTTACAATAAAATAATTAATAGAAGAGTAGAATTGGTTGTTTCTTGAATGTTTGGTAGAGCTCATCAGAAAAAACATGAGCTTAAATTTTTATCTCCTGGGATTGTTTTAACTACCATTTAAATTTTTATAATTAACTTATGTCTATAAAGATTTTTCCATTTATTCTGGAGTCAGATTTGTTAAACAATACTTCTCTAGGAATTGGCCTATTTTATGTTTCAAACTTATTGATATAGAGCTGTTCATAATATCCTCTTATTTTGTTTTCAGTGTTTTCTTCTTATACAATCATTTGTATTTTCTTTATTTATACTGACATATTTCAACAGAGAGTTTTCAATGTCATAACTCTTACCAAAAAATGAACTTTTGGCTTTGTTGATCTTCTCAGTTGTATGCATATTTTCTGTACATTAACTCCCTTTCTTTTCTTTATTATTTCCACCATTCTTCTTCCTGTGAATTTATTCTGCTATTATTTATCCATTCATCTACTAAAGGACATCTTCATTGCTTCCAAGTTTTGGCAATTCAGAATAAAGCTGCTGTGAACATCCATATGTAGGTTTCTGTATGGATGTAAGTTTTCAACTCCTTCAGGTAAATACCAAGGAGTGCGATTGCTGGATCATATTGTAAGAGTATGTTTAGTTTGGTAAGAAACTGACAAACTGTCTTCCAAAGTGGCTGTACAATTTGAATTCCCACTAGCAATGAGTGAGAATTTCTGTTGCTTCACATCCTTATCAGCATTTGATATTGTCAGGGTTTTGGATTTTGACATGGTAATGGGTGCATAATGGTATATCATTTAATTTGCATTTCCCTGATGACATATGACATGTAGTACCTTTTCATATGCTTATTTGCTACAGATATATCTTCTTTGGTGAGGTGTCTGTTGAGGCCTTTGGCCCATTGTTTCATAATTTTCTTTGTTTTCTTATTTTGAGTTTTGAGGTTTTTGTATATTTGGGATAACAGTCTTTTATCAGATAGACTTTTTGTGAGTATTTTCATCCACATTCTCTTCATAGTATCTTTCACAACCAGGAATATTATTTTTTTCTTTGCTCCTAGCCCTCTCCACACATCTCAGCTAAACTGATCTCCTCGGCAATCTTTTCTGTGCAGTTACTGGTTTTTGTTCCACTGTGTTACTATAGGATTTTTCTAGTTTTACTGATATTAGTTGACATATAACACCACTTTTAAATTGTATAATGTGATGATATAATAAATACATATATTGCCAATATATACATTTACTATACTAAATTTAGTTGATACATCCTTCACCTCACATAATTGCCATTTTGTTGTTATGGTGAGAACATTAAAGCTCTATTCTCATAATAACTTACAAGTATTCAATACAGCTTTGTTAACTATACTTATCATGTTGTACATTATATTCCTGGAATGTAGTCATCTTTTAACTGAATGTTTGTACCCTTTGACCAACATCTCCCCATTTCCCTCACCTCTCATAACCTGGAAAACATCATTCTACTCTGTTTTTTGAGTTCAATACTTTTAGATTCCACATATAAGTCAGATCACACAGTATTTGCCTTTCTCCATCTGACTTATTTCACTTAGCATAATGCTTCAAGGTCTATCCATGTTGTTAAAAATGGCAGGATTTCCTTCTTTTTTATGGCCAAATAATATTCTATCATATATATGTGTGTGTATGTTATATATATATATATATGTATGTATATATATATATGTATATACATACATATATATATATAATATACACACCATATTTTCTAATCCATTCATTCATTGACAGACACTTAGGTTGTTTCCATGAGTTGGCTACTGTGAATAATGCAACAATAAACATGGGAGTGCAGATATGTCTTTGAGATACTGATTTCATCTCTTTCAGATATATATCCAGAAGTAGGATTGCTGGATCACATGGTAACTGAGTTGCTATTTTTTTAGGAATTCCATTATGTTTTTCATAGTGGTTGTACCAAATGTCTAATTATTGACCTTTTTTGGGGGACAAAAGCTGGGGTCTACAACTTGGTCATCTTGGTGACATCACTATTCTTGCAGTAGGTTCTTAAATTGAACTCTTGGGCCCTCCCCTGACTATTGTTGTTCATGGATAGCTGTCTAATTGCTGTTTTGTAAAGGGGAATGAGGCTAGTAGCTCCTACTCTGCCATCTTGCTGATCTGACTCCCCCTCATTAACGTTTGAAATGTTCTTCTGTTCCTCACTCATTCTTCTCATTCTGGTATCCCCATTAGGCATATACATCAACTTTTGTAGGGGTCCCACAGTTCTTGGATAGTTCTTTATTTTTTCTGTTTGCCTTTCAGTTTTGGAGGTTTATATTGAGATATGCTCTAGTTCACAGATTCTTTCGCCAGCCATGTCCAGTCTAACTAATGAGTCCATCAAAGGCATTCTTCACTTCTGTTACAATGTTTTTGACCTCCAGAATTTCTTTTTGGTTCTTTCTTGGAATTTCCATCTTTCTGCTGACATTGCCCATCTGTTCTTACATGTTGTCTACTTTGTCCATTAGAGTCTTTAGAATACTAATCATGGTTGTTTTAAATTTCAAGTCTGATAATTCCAACCTCCATGCCATATCTGAATCTGATTCTGATGCTTGCTTTGTCTCTTCAAACTGTATTTTTACCTTTCAGAAAGTCTTGTGATATTTTTTGATAGCTTGACATGATTACTGAATTAAAAAAACTGCTGTAAACAGACCTTCAGTAATGTGATAGTACATGGGGGTAGGGGAAGTGTTCTATAGTCCTATGATTAGATCTGTCTTTTAGTGAGTCTGGGCCTCTGGACTGTTAACTTCATGGTTCTCATCCCCCTACTCTTGTTAGGTGGGAAACTATATCTAGAGTGGGCTGGAAACTTATATTTCCCCTCCAAACATAGAAGGCTAGAAAGGCCTGGTTTAGGGTATTTCCCTTTCCCCAGGTCACTTGCATTCTGATAAAAACCACAGATGGTTAGGATCGGGATAAACAGTGCAGACCTTGTTAAGAACAGAATGCTATGGCATATTTCAAGGTGGTTCCATTTTCCTTTACCTTGCAGGAAACAAGAAGGGATTTTTCTTCTGTATTCACTGGGAGAATCTGATCCAGCTCCAGGAGATAAAACACATAAAAGTGTGAGGAGTTCCAATGACTGAGTCACCCTGGAGTTCTATCTCTCAAACTTACCACACCAAGCCTCCAGTTTCAATTACATATCACATTTGGATTAAAGATGGTGGCGTGAGAAGTGAGATAGAGGCTTCCTCCTAAAACCGAATATAATATGAAAATATAACTAATACAACTACTCTTGAAAGAGCAACAGAAAAGAGGACTGCAACAAACTGCATACACCTGGAGACAAGAGCAGACCTCAAGGAAAAGGGTAACGTACTAAAGCTGTGGTCCTGTGGGATCCAAGCCCTTCCCCCACCCCAGCTCACTGGCAGGAGGAAGAGGAATGGAGCAGGGAGGGAGTGCAGAGCTGGGACTTCTGAATACCTAACTCTGGAGATATGCTCTGGGAGCACAAACCTACATTTCATGGTGCTTGCATGATACTCTTGTAATTAGGGGGTTGGAAAGCTAAGACAGGCAGAATTCCTGGAGAGACTAAGATTCCAGCTGCTTGTGGAAAGCAGGGATCCATGTCCAGCTGCTCTGGGACAAAAGAAAGGCAGGCAGTCTGAGAGACTTCCTAACAAAGAAGCCCTTAGCAAGAAGGCTGCTAAAGGGGCAATGATTGCATAGACTGTACTGCTCAGGAGAAAGGACAGGTAGACAAAATTGTCTGGGTGCACTCTGCCCAGCAGATTCGGAGCTTTCATGGTCTTCAGGTGTGCCAGCTCCCTGGCTGCCTACACAGCTCCAAGAACCCCTGCTGTGACAGGCAGACCAGGGCGCCTTTCTCCTGGCCAGCCCCACTGGGCTTGCAAACCGAGAAACTCTACCCTGGTGTTAGGCCAGCCAGAGGGAAGCTCTGTCTACAGCAACTAAAAACCCAAAGCACAGAGGCTTATACCTGTGTGCTCGGCCCAGTGGTTCAGACAGTGAAGACAGGCATAGCAGCCAGGAACCAGGAAACAGCTCTTTCCTCCCCCAAGGCACCAATACCACTCTCCTGCAATCCCCGGCATTGCTTCAGGGACTGAGCAGCTCCAGAGAGTAGAGCTTATGGGCACTAGAGGGCACCACAGACAAATATGAAATGCCAAAAGAACCTGGTCCAGAGTAAAATTATGAATACAACTCCTGAGAAAGATTTAAATGATATGGACCTTATGACTCTCCCTGAAAGAGAGTTCAAAATAAAAATCATTAACATGCTCATGGAGGTACGGAAAGATATTCAAGAACTCAGGAATGAATTACGGATGGAGATCCAATCATTGAAGAGCACAATGGATGGTATTACAAGCAGATTGGATACAGTGGAGGAGACGATAAATTAAATGGAAACTAGAGAAGAGGAATACAAAGAAACTGAGGCACAGAGAGAAAAAAGGATCTCTAAGAATGAAAGAATACTGAGAGAACTGTGTGACCAATCCAAACGGAACAATATTCGCATTATAGGGGTACCAGAAGAAGAAGAGAGAGAAAAAGGGATAGAAAGTGTCATTGAGGAGGTGATTTCTGAAAACTTCCCCAATCTGGGGAAGGAGATCGTCTCTCAGGGCATGGAGGTGCACAGATCTCCCAACAGGAGGAACCCAAGGAAGACAACATCAAGACATATAGTAATTAAAATGGCAAAGATCAAGGATAAGGACAGACTATTAAAAGGAGTCAATTACATATCAGGTTTCCCTACTCTGGCACTGGTTCTTGCAGAGGTTTTTGCTCATGGATTTCTGCTCTGGAAAGTTGCTTTATTTCTCTGATAGTCTCTCCAATTTTGGAGGAAATTGTTTGCTTTCTAACTTCACTTCTCTTACAGATTTAAAAGATGTTGAATTTTAGTTTGTTCAGTTTTTTACTTGTTAGGGTGGAGTGGCAACTTCCAAACTTCTTACACAGTAGACTGAAAACTAGAAGTCCCTATATATGTTTTGAAATTGTTTTCTTTTTTCTTGTTTTCGACTATTCCACTACATTCCCCCTATTTTATCCTTAAATATGGATTCTTTCCTTTCTTCTTCCATTTGGGATTCATTTGGATTCTTGTCTTTAATCACCTATGGAAAATTGCTAGCCATTATTTTGGCAAGTATCATCCCCGCATTATTCTTTTTTTCTTGTCTTTATGGAACTTCAATTGAAGTATGTAGTATGCTCTTACTCTATCCTCTGTTTCTCTTATGTTCTATTAATTTTTCTATTCATTTATCTCTTTTTTATGTATTCTCAAACGTTTCTTCATATTTATCTTCTAGATTACATTTTTTTCTCTCAAAGCTGCTGTTATACCAGTTCCAGTGAATTAAAAAAAAATTTTTATTAAGGTATCATAGACTACACTCTTATGAAGGTTTGACATGAAAAATATTGTGATTACTACATTCACCCATATTATCAGGTCTCTGCACACCCCACTGCAGTCACTGTCCATCAGCTTAGTAAGAAGCCACAGTCACCACTTCTCTTCTCTGTGCAACACTGTATTGCCCATAACACCACACACACCATGTGTGACAATCATAATGCCGTCAATTCCCTTATCTTTTCCTCACCACCTGCCCTCCCTCACCCCTCCCCTTTGGTGACTGCTAGTCCTCTATTGGAGTCTGTGAGTCTGATGCTGTTATGTTCCTTCAGTTTTGATTCACTGTTAATACTCCACAAATGAGGGAAATCATTCGGTACTTGTCTCTCTCTGTCTGGCTTATTTTACTGAGCCTAATACCCTCTAGCTTTATCCATGTTGTTGCAAATGGCAGGATTTGTTCTCTTCTTATTCCTGAATAATATTACATTGTGTAAATGTACCACATCTTCTTTATCCATTCATCTACTGATGGACACTTAGGTTGCTTCCATATCTGGGCTATTGTAAATAGTGCTGCAATAAACATAGGGGTGCATGTCTTTTTCAAAGTGGGATCCTGCATTCTTAGGGTAAATTCCTAGGAGTGGAATTCCTGCATCATACAGTATGTCTATTTTTAGTTTCTTTAGGAACCTCCATATTGCTTTCCAAATGGTTGAACTAATTTACATTCCCACCAGCAGTGTAGGAGGGTTCCCCTTTCTCTACATCCTCACCAGAATTTGTTGTTGCTTGTCTTTTGGATGTTGGCCATCCTAACTGGTGTGAGATGATATCTCATTGTGGTTTTTTTTTTTTGGATGTAGAAATCAACTTTTATTAACCTCTCTAGGACTGGACTTAGTATTTGGATAAGAAGGTTTCCATACCTGCTTTATCATACATAAATAAAAACTGATTATCATATGTAAATAAAACTGACTTCAGATACCAGTGCATTCAAACATTAAAACAATTAATTCCTCCTCCTCCTTTCCTTTTTTTTTTTTTTACAATTTATTTTGGTATCATTAACCTACAATTACATGTGCAATATTATGGTGATTAAACTACCCCCTTCATCAGGTCCCCCCCATCAACCCCATTACAGTCACTGCCCATCAGTGTAGTGAGATGCTATAGAATCATTACTTGTCTTCTCTGAGTTGTACAGCCCTCCCCGTGCCCCCCCTACCTTACGTCTGCTAATCATAATGACCCTTTTACCCTCTTATCCCTCCTTTCCCACCCATCTTCCCCAGTCCCTTTCCCTTTGGTAACTATTAGTCCGTTCTTGGGTTCTGGAAGTCTGTTGCTGTTTTGTTCCTTCAGTTTTTTTCTTTGTTCTTATACTCCACATATGAGTGAAATCATTTGATACTTGTCTTTTTCGGCTTGGCTTATTTCACTGAGCATAATACCCTCTAACTCCATCCATGTTGTTGCAAATGGTAGGATTTGTTTTCTTCTTATGGCTGAATAATATTCCATTGTGTATATGTACCACATCTTCTTAATCCATTCATCTACTGATGGACACTTAGGTTGCTTCCATTTCTTGGCTATTGTAAATAGTGCTGCAATAAACATAGGGGTGCATCTGTCTTTTTCAAACTGGGCTGCTGAATTCTTAGGGTAAATTCCTAGGAGTGGGATTCCTGGGTCAAATGGTATTTCTATTTTGACTTTTTTGAGGAACCTCCATACTGCTTTCCACAATGGTTGAACTAATTTGCATTCCCACCAGCAGTGTAGGAGGGTTCCCTTTTCTCCACACCCTCGCCACCATTTGTTGTTGTTTGTGTTTTGGATGTTGGCCATCCTCACTGGTGTGAGGTGAAAGCTCATTGTGGTTTTAATCTGCATTTCTCTGATGATTAGCGATGTGGAGCATCTTTTCATGTGCCTGTTGGCCATCTGAATTTCTTCTTTAGAGAAGTGTCTATTCATGTCCTCTGCCCATTTCTTAATTGGATTATTTGCTTTTTGTTTGTTAAGGTGCGTGAGTTCTTTACATATTTTGGATGTCAACCCCTTATCGAATACGTCATTTATGAATATATTTTCCCATACTGTAGGATGTCATTTTGTTCTACTGATGGTGTCCTTTGCTGTACAGAAGCTTTTCAGCTTGATATAGTCCCACTTGTTCATTTTTGCTTTTGTTTCCCTTGCCCGGGGGGATATGTTCATGAAGAAGTCGCTCATGTTTATGTCCAAGAGATTTTTGCCTATGTTTTTTTCTAAGAGTTTTATGGTTTCATGACTTACACTCATTGTGGTTTTAATGTGCATTTCTCTGATGATTAGCGATGTGAAGCATCTTTTCATGTGTCTGTTGGCCATCTGAATTTCTTCGTTGGAGAAATGTCTATTCAGATCCTCTGCCCATTTTTTAATCAGGTTATTTGCTTTCAGGGTGTTAAGGCATGTGAGCTCTTTATATATTTTGGATGTCAACCCCTTATTGGATATGTTATTTATGGATATATTCTCCCATACTGTAAGATGCCTTTTTGTTTTACTGATGGTGTCCTTTGCTGCACAGAAGGTTTTTAGTTTGATGTAGTCCCACTTGTTCATTTTTGCTTTTTTCCCTTGCCCAAAAAGATATATTCATGAAAAAGTTTCTCATGTTTATGTTCAAGAGAGTTTTGCCTACATTTTCTTCTAAGAGTTTTATGGTTTCATGATTTACATTCAAGTCTTTGATCCATTTCGAGTTTACTTTTATGTATGGAGTTAAGACAGTAATCCAGTTTCATTCTCTTACATATACCTGTTCAATTTGGCCAACACCAGTTGTTGAAGAGGCTCTCATTTCTCCATTGTATGTTCATGGCTACTTTACCATATATTAATTGGCCATATATGGGTGGGTTTATCTTTGTCTCTCCATTCTATTCCATTGATCTTTGGCTCTGTTCTTGTGTGAGTACCAATTTTTTTTGATTACTGTGGCTTTGTAGTAGAGCTTGAAGTTGGGGAGTGTAATCTCCCCACCGTTATTCGTCCTCCTCAGGATTTCTTTGGCTGTACAGGTTCTTTTGTGGTTCCATATAATTTTTAGAACTATTTGTTCTAATTTGTTGAAGAGTGTTGTTGGTATTTTGATAGGGATTGAATTGAATCTGTAGATTACTTTAGTCAGGATGTTCATTTTAACAACATTAATTCTTCCTACCCAAGAGCATGGGATGTATTTCCATTTATTACTGTCCTCTTTAATTTCTCACAATAGTGTCTTGTAGTTTTCAGAGTATGGGTCTTTCACATCCTTGGTTAGGTATATTCCTAGGTATTTTATTCTTTTTAATGCAACTGTGAATGGAATTGTTTTCCTGATTTCTCTTTCTGCTAGTTCATCATTAGTATATAGGAATGCAACAGATTTCTGTGTATAAATTTTGTATCCTGCAACTTTGGTGAATTCAGATAATAGTTGTAGTAGTTTTGGAATGGAGTCTTTAGGGTTTTTTATGTTCAATATCATGTCATCTGCAAATAGTGACAGTTTGACGTCTTTTTCACCAATCTGCATGCCTTGTATTTCTTTGTTTTTTCTGATTGCCATGGCTAGGACCTCCAGTATTATGTTGAATTAAAGTGGGGAGAGTGGGCATCTTTGTCTTGTTCCCAATCTTAAAGGAAAGGCTTTCAGCTTCTCAGTGTTAAGTATGATGTTTGCTAATATTTTGTTCAGTATTTTTGCATCTATATTAACCAGGGATATTGGTCTGTAATTTTCCTTTTTGTGGTGTCTTTGACTGGTTTTGGTATTAGAGTGATGTTGGCCTCATAGAATGAGTTTGGAAGTATTCCCTCCTTTTCTACTTTTTGGAAAACTTTAAGGAAGATGGGTAATAGGTCTTCACAAAATGGTAAAATTCAGCCATGAAACCATCTGTTCCAGGTATTTTGTTCTTGGGTAGTTTTTTGATTACCAATTAAATTTCATTGCTACTAATTGGTTTGTTCAGATTTTCTGCTTCTTCCTAGGTCAGTCTTGGAAAGTTGTATTTTTCTAGAAAGTTGTCCATTTCTGCTAGGATATCCAATTTGTTAGCATGTAATTTTTCATCGTATTCTCTAATAATTCTTTATATTTCTGTGGTGTCCATAGTGATTTTTCCTGTCTCGTTTCTGATTCTGTTTATGTGTATAGATTCTCTTTTTTTCTTAATAAGTCTGGCTAAGGGTTTATCTATTTCATTTATTTCTTCAAAGAACCAGCTTTTGGCTTCATTAATTTTTCTATTGTTTTATTCTTCTCAATTTTATTTATTTATTCTCTGATCTTTATTATGTCCCTCATTCTACTGACTTTGGGCCTTATTTGTTCTTTTTCAAGTTTCAATAATTATGAATTTAGACTATTCATTTGGTATTATTTTTCCTTCTTTAAATAGGCCTGGATTGCTTTATCCTTTCCTGTTAGAACTGCCTTCGCTGCATCCCACAGAAGTTAGGTTGTTGTGATGTTCTTTTCATCTGTCTCCATATATTGCTCGATGTCTGTTTTAATGTGGTCATTGATCCATTGACTATTTCGGAGAATGTTGCTAAGCCTTCATGTGTGAGCCTTTCTCTTTCCTTTCTACAATTTATTTCTAGCTTTATACCTTTGTGATCTGAGATGTTGGTTGCTACAATTTCAATCTGTTTTAATTTGCTGAGGCTCTTTTTGTGGCCTAGTACGTGGTCTATTCAGGAAAATGTTCCATGTACACTTGAGAAGAATTGTATCCTGCTACTTTTGGTTGGAATGTTCTGTAGATGTGTGTTACGTCCATCTGTTCTAGTGTGTTGTTCAGTGCCTCTGTGTCCTTACTTATTTTATGTCTGGTTGATCTGTTCTTTGGAGTGAGTGGTGTGTTGATGTCTCCCAAAATGAATGCATTGCATTCTATTTCCTCCTTTAATTCTGATAGTATTTGTTTCACATATGTAGGTGCTCCTGTGTTGGGTGCATAGATATTTATAATGGTTATATCCTCTTGTTGGACTGACCTTTTTGTCATTATGTAATATCCTTCTTTGTCTCTTGTTACTTTCTTTGTTCTGAAGTCTACTTTGTCTGATATAAGTACTGCAACACCTGCTTTTTTCTCCCAATTGTTTGCATGAAATATCTTTTTCTATCCCTTCACTTTTAGTCTGTTTATGTCTTTGGGTTTGAAGTGAGTTTCTTGTAGGCAGCATATAGATGTGTCTTTCTTTTTTATCCATTTTGTAACTTTGTGTCTTTTGATTGGTGCATTCATTCCATTTATATTTTGGATGATTATCTATAGATATGCACTTATTGCCATTGTAGGCTTTGGATTCATTGTTACCAAAGGCTCAAGGGCTGCTTTTTTACTATCTAACCATCTAACGTAACTCACTTATTACACTATTGTAAACACAGTCTGATGATTCTTTTTTTCTCTCCCTTCTTTTTCTTCCTCCTTCACTCTTTATATGTTAGATGTTTTATTCTGTTCTCTTTGAGTATCCCTTGACTGAGTTTGTGGATAGCTGATTTAATTTTGCAATTAATTAGCATTTAGTTGGTGTACTTCCTTTGCTGTGGTGTTATTTTCCCTCATGACAGCTATTTAGCCTTATGCATACTTCCATCTCAAGCAGTTCCTTTAAAATACATTGAAGAGATGTTTTGTGGGAGGAAAGTTCCCTCAAATTTTGCTTATCTGGTAATTGTTTCATCCCTCCTTAAAATTTAAATGATAATCTTGCTGGATAGAATATTCTTGGTTCGAGGCCCTTCTGTTTCATTGCATTGAATATATCATGCAATTCCCTTCTGGCCTGTAAGGTTTCTCCTGAGAAGTCTGATGATAGCCTGATGGGTTTTCCTTTGTGATCTTTTTCCTCTCTCTGGCTGCTTTTAATACTCTGTCTTTGTTTTTGATCTTTGCCATTTTAATTATTATATGTCTTGGTGTTGTCCTCCTTTTTTCCCTTATGTTGGGAGATCTGTGGACTTCCATGGCCTGAGAGACTATTTTCTTACCCAGATTGGGGAAGTTTTCAGCAATTATTTCTTCAAAGACACTTCCTATCCCTTTTTTTTCTCTCTTCTTCTTCTGGTATCCCTATAATTACAATATTGTTCCGTTTGGATTGGTCACATATTTCTCTTAATATTCTTTCATTCCTAGAGATCCTTTTATCTTTCTCTGCCTCAGCTTCTAGGTACTCCTGTTTTCTGATTTCTATTCCATTAACAGTCTCCTCCACCTCCTCTCATCTCCTCTTAAATCCTTCCATTGTTTGTTTCATTTGTTATCTCCCTCCTGAATTCATCCCTTAGCTATCGAATATTTCTCTGTAGCTCCATCAGCATGCTTATGACTTTTATTTTGAACTCTTTTTCAGGAAGGTTGGTGATTTCAGTCTCAAAAAGCCCTCTTTCTGGTGTTTGAGGGATTTTGGATTGAACAAGGTTCTTCTGCCTTTTCATGGTCCTGGAGCGATGGGAGTGGTTGCCTGCCAGTGGTGTGTGTGTCAGCTGGGAGGACAAAGTCCCTTCCTGTTTTCTGGTCACGTTGCCTGTCTCCGATGTCTTTGCAGGTTAACCACACACAGGGAGCACCCTCTAGGTTAATCCTCTAGGCTGCTGTGGGCGGGCGGCCCTCTGGATGGCCTAGAGCACTGTCGGGATTTGCAGTCAACAGCACATGTGTCTGCCACAAGGATAAAGCCTTTTTGTGGCTACTGGTCTCAGCACCTGTCTCCGCTGTCTGTACTGGTTAACCATGCACAGGAAGAAGCCTCTGGATTAATGCCCTAAGCTGCCATGGGCCAGTTGGCCTTTGGAATGGCCTAGGACAGTGCCAGATGTTGCAGGTGAGCGGCGCGTATTCTGCCAGTAGAACAAAGCCCCTTCATGCCTCCTGGTCTCTGCACCCCTCTCTGGCCTCTGTGCTGGTCAACTGCATGCAAGAAGCAGCCTCTGGGTTAACCCCCTAAGCTGCCATGTGTGGGGCAGCCCTCGGGATAGTCTAGGGTGCTTGTAGGGTTCACAGGCGAGTGGCACGTGTTGTGCTGTGAGAACAACGTCCCTTCATGCCTCCTGAACTCTGCACCCATGTCCGCTGTCTGTGTGGGTCAACCACATGCGGGGAGTAGCCTCTGGGTCTGAGCTGGTTAGCCATGTGCAGGGAGACGCCTCTGTGTTAAGCTGTGTGGTTACTGTAGGCAGGGCTGCTGTTCGGCTGTTCTGCGGCAATGGCGGGGACAGCCAGTTTGCTCCCAGGTGCTGGCAGGGAGGAAGAACCAGCAGGCTGCTTATCATGGTGAAGTACCTCGGAGTTGTGTTGCCAACCAGGGGGTAGGTCACCTGAAGCTCTATAAAGTTCCCAGACTGCTGGGCTCAATGTGCCAGGACAATTTTCTCCACCTATTAAACCCTTGTCCTTTTAAGACTTTTAATGGTCCTGCTTTTCTTTTGTCCCAGGGAAGCCAGATGTGGGAATCTGTTCACAGTCTTAGTCTCGGATTTTGCCTTTCTGCTCCTCTAATATCCAGAGCACCATGCAATGTGTGTCTGTGTTCCTGGGGCAGATTACTAGGTCTGGTTATTTAGCATTCCTGGGCTTCCACTCCCTCCCTGCCCTGATTCTTTTCCTCCCACCAGCGAGCTAGTGTGGGGGGAGTGCTCGGGTTCCACCAGGTTGCAGCTTTGTACTTTACCCTTTTCTGTGAGATGTTGGGTTTTCACAGATGTAGTCTGGCTGGTGTACTGTTACTTCTGGTCACTCTTTTAGGAATAGTTGCATTTCCTGTATTTTCAAAATATATATGGATTTTGGAGGAGGTTTCCCCCACCCTACTAACACCACCATCTTTTCCTCTCCTTAATCCATCTGAATTTACTGAGGCACTATTTGTGGCCTGGTATATGATTTATTCTTGAAAATGTTCCATGTGCACTTGAGAATAATGTATATCCTGTTGCTTTTAGGTGAAGTATTCTCTAAAGTCTGTTAGTTCCATCTGTCCCAATGTGTTGCTCAGTGCCTATGTCTCCTTATTTTCTGTCTTGTTGATCTGTCCTTTGGAGTGAGTAGTGTGTTGAAGTCTCTGAAAATGAATGCAATGCATTCTATTTCCCCCTTTAATTCTGTTAGCATTTATTTCATACTTATTTATTTCATATAACATACATATGTGTGTGTTCCTCTGTTGGGTGCATAGATATGTATAACAGTTATATCTTCTTGTTGGACTGACCCATCCCTTTATCATTATGTAATGTCCTTCTTTGTCTCTTGTTATTTTCTTTGTTTTGAAGTCTATTTTGTCTGATATAAGTACTGCAACTCCTGCTTTTTTCTCCCTATTAGTTGCATGAAATATCTTTTTCTATCCCTTAACTTTGTCAGTGTATTTTTTTAGGTTTGAAGTGAGTCTCTTGCAGGCAACATATGGATGGGTTATGTTTTTTATCCATTCAGTGACTCTATGTCTTTTGATTGGTGCACTCATAACATTTACATTTAGGGTGATTATTGGTAGATATGTACTTATTGTCATTGCCAGCTTTAGATTTATGGTTACCAAAGGTTTGAGGGTAGCTTCTTTCCTATCTAACAGTCTAACTTAACTCACTTAATAGGCTATTTATAACACAATCTAAAGGTTCTTGTTTTTCTCCCTTCTTTTTCTTCCTCCTCCACTCTTTATTTATTAGGTATCATATTCTGTACTCCTTCTGTATCTCTTGACTGACTTTGTGGGTAGTTGATTTAATTTTGCATTTGCTTAGTGATTAATTGGTCTCCTTCATTTACTGTGGTTTTATTTTCTCTGGTGACAGCTATTTAACTTAGGAGCACTTCCATCTCTAGCAGTCCCTCCAAAATACACTTTAGAGGTGGTTTGTGGGAGGTAAATTCCCTCAAGCTTTGCTTATCTGGAAACTGTTTAATCCATCTCTCAAATTTAAATGATAATCTTGATGGGTAGAGTATTCTTAGTTTGAGGCCCTTCTGCTTCATTACATTAAATATATCATGCCACTCCATTCTCACCTGTAAGGTTTCTGCTGAGAAGTCTGATGATAGCCTGATGGGTTTCCCTTTGTAGGTGATCTTTTTTCTATATCTGACTGCCTTTAATATTCTGTCCTTATCCTTGATCTTTGCCATTTCAATTATTATATGTATTGGTGTTCTCTTGTGTTGGGTGATCTGTGCACTTCCATGGTCTAAGAGACTATCTCTTTCCCCAGATTGGGGAAATTTTCAGCAATTACCTCATGAAAGACACTTTATTTCCCTTTTTCTCTCTCTTCTTCTTCTGGTACCCCTACAATGGAAATATTGTTCCGTTTTAATTGGTCACACAGTTCTCTTAATATTCTTCCATTCCTAGAGATCCTGTTTTCTCTCTCTGCCTCAGCTTCTTTGTATTCCTGTTCTTTAATTTCTACTTCATATACCATATCCTCTAGTTCATCTAATCTGCTTTTAAATTCCTCCATTATGTGTTTCATTTTGGATACTCTATTTTTCAGTTTCTCTCTCTTTCTTGAATTCCTCCCTGTGGTCTTTTATATTTTTCTGTAGCTCCATGAGTATGTTTATGATTTTTATTTTGAAATCTTTTTCAGGAAGATTTGTGTGTTCAGTTCCACTTGTCCCTGTTTCTGGTGTTTATGGGATTTTGGTTTGTTCCAGGTTCTTTTGACATTTCATATTTGTAATAACAACTTGGTGTAGACGGTGCCCTCTAGTGCGCAGAAGCTCTACTTTCTGGAGCTGCTCAGTCTCTGAAGTGATGGTGAGGGTCACAGGCAAGCAGCGTTTTTGCCTGCTGGGAGAAAAGAGCTCTTTCCTGCTTCTGGGCTCCAGTGCCTGCCTCCACTGCCAGGGCCAAGCATGCAAGGAGACTCTATGCTCTGTCCTTGTAGCTGGTGTAGGTGGGGCTGCCCTCTGGCTGGCCTGGCACAATGGCAGGGACAGAAGGTTTGCAAGCCAGTGGTGGCCAGGAGGAAGGAGAGGCAGGCTAGTGAATAATGGTGTGGGGCCTCGGAGCTGTGTTGCCAGCAAGGGCGATGGAATTACCAGAAGCTCCTGAAAGTTACCAACCTGCTGGGCTGAGTGCACCTGAATAATTTTGTCCACCTCTCCTTTCTCCTGAGCAGCAAGCTCTGTGTGATCCTTGCCCTTTTAGCAGCCCTCTCAATGTTGGGAAGTCTCTCAGAGTGCCTGCCTTTCGTTTGTCTCAGAGCGGCCAGTTGTGGGTACCTCTTCTCCACAAGCAGCTGGAATCTGTCTCTTCAAGTATTCCACCTGTCTTAGCATTCCAACCCCACTAATATCCAGAGCACCATGTAATGTATGTTCTTGTTCCCAGAGAAGATCTCCAGGGCTGGGTGTTCAGCCATCCTAGGCCTCCATCTCCTCCCACTCCGTTTCTCTTCCTCCTGCTGGTGAGCTGGGGTGGAGGGCTTAGTTCCCACTGGATCACAGCTTTGCTATTTTATCCTTTTCTGTGAGGTCTGCTCTTTTCCCCAGATGTAGGCAGTCTGTCACAGCCATTTTTCCTGTTGCTCTTTCAGGAGTAGTTGTATTTGCTGTATTTTCATATTATATATAGTCCTGGGAGGAGGTTTCTGTCTCACCTCTCACACCATCATCTTTAAGCCAATCTCCTCTAGTCATGTTTTAAAGGTTTTTATCACGGAAAATTTCAAAAGTATACAAAGTAAACCAAATAGTAAAATGGATGTCCATATACCTATCACCAAACTTCAGCAATATGAGACTTCTACCATTCTTGTTATATCTATATCTATCTGACTCCCTGCCCTACCCCAACTTGAATATATTTTTTAAGGCATTTTTATTAAAGATATAATTTATATATTTTGAACACAGCTTTGACAAATGGATACACCATGTCACTTTTAACCGCTATCAAGCTACTGAACATTTCCATCATCGTAGAAAGCTTCTTCATGCCACTTCCCAGTCTCCCACTGCTACAGACAGCAACTGTTCTAATTTTTTCAGTATAGATTAATTTTTGCCTATTCTAGAACTTCATATAAAATGCAATTATATAATATGTACACTTTTGTTTTCAGTTTTCTTTCACTCACCATATTTGGGAAATATGTTCATATTATTGCAAGTATCAGTAATGCATCCCCTTCTATAGCTGAGTAGCATTATATTGTGTTAATATGTGAAAATTTGTTTATGTATTCTCTTATTGATGGACATTGATACATTTCCAGTTTTTGGCTATTGTGAATGATGAAACTACTACAAAGAGTCTTCTAAAGCTTTTAATGGACAACTATTTTGTTTCTCCTAGGTCAATATCTGGAAGTGAAATCATTGGATCAAGGGTAGGCTTTTGCTTACCATTATAAGAAACTGCTAAAAATTGTCCAAAGTTCTAAAACTTTTTACATTCCTGTCAAAAATGTATGAGTTCTGGAGAATCCACATCCTTTCTAATATTTGGTACATTTAGTTTTTTAAATATTTTATGCATTCTGGTGGATATGTACTACCATCTTTTTTTAAGGTATTATTGATATACACTCTTATGAAGGTTTCACATGAGAAAACAATATGGTTACTACACTTACCCATATTATCAAGTCCCCACCCACACCCTAATGCAATCGCTCCATCAGTGTAGTAAGATGCCACAGATTCACTATTTGCTTTCTATGTGCTACACTGTTTTCCCCTTGATCCCCCACACCATATGTACTAAACATAATACCCCTCAACCCCCTTCTCCCTCCCTCCCCACCGGCCCTTCCACACCCCTCCCCTTTGGTAACCACTAGTCCCTTCTTGGAGTCTCTGAGTCTGATGCTATTTTGTTCCTTCAGTTTTGCTTTGTTGTTATACACCACAAATGAGTGAAATCATTTGGCACTTGTCTTTCTCCACCTGTCCTATTTCGCTGAGCATAATATCCTCCAGCTCCATGCACGTTGTTGCAAATGGTAGGATTTGTTTCTTTCTTGTGGCTGAATAATATTCCATTGCATATATGTACCACATCTTCTTTATCCATTCATCTACTGATGGACACTTAGGTTGCTTCCGTATCTTGGCTACTGTAAAAAGTGCTGCAATGAACATAGGGGTGCATATGTCTTTTTGAATTTGAGAAGTTGTATTCTTTGGGTAAATTCCAAGGAGTGGGAATCCAGGCCAAATGGTATTTCTATTTTTAGTTTTTTGAGGAACCTCCATATTGCTTTCCACAATGGTTGAACTAGCTTACATTCCCACCAGCAGTGTAGGAGGGTTCCCCTTTCTCTGCATCCTCACCAGCGTTTGTTTTTCTTAGTCTTCTCAATGCTGGCCATCCTAACTGGTGTGAGGTGATATCTCATTGTGGTTTTAATTTGCATTTCCCTAATGATTAGTGATGTGGAGCATCTTTCAATGTGTCTGTTGGCCATCTGAATTTCTTCTTTCGAGAACTGTCACTTCATATCCTCTGCCCATTTTTTAATCAGGTTATTTGCTTTTTGGGTGTTGAGGCATGTAAGTTCTTTATATATTTTGGATGTTAACCCCTTGTCAGATATGTCATTTACAATGTACTACTATCTTATTGTGACTTTTATTTGCTTTTCTCTGAAGACAAATGATGCTGAGCACTTATTCATGTGATAATTGGCTTTTATAAAGTGTGTTGTTTCTTGCCCATTTATTAGTGGGTATTTTGTCCACATTTTAGTTTTAGGAGTTTTTATATATCCTGGAAACAAGTCCTATGTCAGATATATGTTTTGCACAGTCATTTTCTTAATGATTAACTGGATTTTTAAATTACAGTTTTAATTTCTAAAGTTTTTTGTATTATTTTTTAAAACAGCTTGAATGTTCTGTAGTCTCTAGCTCTTATGTTTTCTTTTATTTCTTTAAACATTGTAAATATTTCATATCCTATGCCTGATAATTCTAATATCTTAAGCCTTAGTAGGTTTGATTCTGCTGCCTATATTTTCTGCTGCCTCTCATCCATGTTGCTTTGTGTCCTTAAATGTTTTATAATTTTTCTGAGTTCATGTTTCTTGGAACTTTGTGATGATTCTTTTAAGTCAGGGGATGAAAGTGAGTTTCTCCAGAGAAATATGTGTCTGCTTCTGCATAACAAAATTCTTTGATGTTTTTTAATTCACTAAGTGGTGTAAATCTGAGTGCAGCTTGTGGTTCATGCTTAAGAAGTCTCAGGGAAGATTTTTTCCTCCTTCATTCTGTGCCCATGTTTGAGACAGGCAATTTCCCCAGTCCAGTGAGTGGAAAGAGAAACAGGTTTATTTGTTAATCATTATTCCTTGAAGCTATAGCCAGTGGTACCTCAACTATAGAATGAGTCTTCTTTTCTTTTCCATTTGAGACAAGCACTTGTCTTTTTCTTGTCTCTTGCCATATCCCACCAGATTATGAAAACTGAAGCCTAGTTAAACTGGGGGCAGCATATACCCTCATTGTGAAAGCTACATTTAGTGTTTCACTTTCCTCACTTGCTTTTTCACATCACCTTTTAATTTTTATTATTTATTAATTTCTTTTGAACTCTTGATGCTTCTATCCAATATTTTTAGTTCCCAGTAGGATAGTTGGTCAAGATACCTAATCTGTTAGACTACTGTACTACTAGAAACAGGGGATCCAGCACTTAATCTTTGAATCAGTAATTAACTCTGACTTCCCATTTGTAAAGACTCAGATAATTAATTTTACTTATTTGAAAAAATATGTATTAAAAATGTAATATGTTTTGAAAAAAATTAAAATTAAATTAAGGCATAAATAAATGAAAAGACATCATGTGTTCATGGATTGGAAGTTTTAATATTAAGGTGGCAATAATCCAGATTGATCTACACACTCAGTGTAATCCCTATAAAAATTCTAACTGCCTTTTTTTTCAGATGGAAAAGCAGATCCTAAAATTCATATGGAATTGCAAGGGACACAGAATAGCCAAAAAAATCCTGCAGAAGTAAAACAAAGTTGGGGGACTTATACATCTCAATTTCAAAACTTAATACAAGGTTATAGTAATCAAGACAGTAAAGTACTGGCATAACAACAGACATATGGACCAATGGAATAGAGTTGGGAGATGAGGAATAAACACATTTATGATTAACTTTTAACAAGAGTGTCAAAACCATTCAATGGGGAAAGAATAATCTTTTCAACTAATGGTGCTGGAAAACTGGTTATCCAGATGAAAAATACTGAATTTGGACTCTTACCTCACATGATATACAAAAATTAACTCAAAATGGATCAAAGATCTAAATGTAAGAGCTAAAACTATAAAATTCTTATAAGGAAACAGTTGAAGATATCTAAAATAGTATTTTAGATATGACACAGAATATCATTTAGATATAACTAAATATCAAAGTACTTAGGTATGACATGAAATATCTAAAATAGTATTTTATATATTACATGAAAAGCATAAGCAATCAAAGAAAAAGGTAGATAAATTGGACTTCCTCAAAATTAAAAACTTTTATGTTTTAAATGACACTATAAATGAAGTGAAAAGAGAGAATGTGAGAAAATATTTGTAAATCATATATTTGATAAGGCCTACTATGCAGAATATATAAAGAGCTCCTACAACTCCACAAAAAGATAAACAACCCAATTAAAAATTGGCCAAAGAACTTGAAGATATTTCTCCAAAGAAGACATTCAAGTGGACAAGCATGTGAATAGATACTCAATATTAGTAATCATGAGGTAAATGCAAATCAAAACCATAGTGAGATACCAATTCACATCCACTAGCATGGCTATAATGTTAGCTAGGATGTGGAGAAATTGGAACCCTCATCCATTGCCAGTGGGAATGTAAAATGGTTCAGCCATCTTGTGGAAAACAGTTTCTCGAAAAGTTAAATATAGAAATACCTATAACCTAGCAATTGCACTCCTATATATATATATAGGCTGAAGATCATGTTGTGGGCTTACTATAAGTGCTCAGTAAATGTAGCTAT
>JAQQAC010016209.1:57818120-58004458 GCA_029783875.1 Phataginus tricuspis | reverse complement strand
GCAACTATATTGTAATACATAGTGTGTACTCTAACTCATGTTGGTTCATTAATCTGGAATGAACAGGTCAATTAACCTGTTAACTGTCCCTTTACCTTTCCTTCTATTGGAATTCTATCCTACAAAACTCAGTTCAGATGCTTTTTATTATGTGACATTTTCTCTGACCCATACCCCTTCTCCTTAGTCAGAATTTTTTCCCCCTTCTCACCAATATCATTTTGCTTATCCTTCTCTTTGGTAATTCTTTTATTCTGCTTTGTATATATATACAAAGATAAAACATATGCTCACCAAAATACTTGTACACAAATATTATATCAGCATTATTCATAATAGCCAAAAAGTAGAAGCCACCCAAATGTGTATTAACTGATGACAGTATAAACAAAATATGGTGTCCATGCAATGGAATATTATTAAGCAATAAAATGGAAGGGAAGTACTATTATGTGCTACAACATGGATGAATCTTAGAAACATTATGCTAACGGAAATAAGCCAGACACAAAAGGCCAAATATTGTATACAAAAAGGTTCTTCATGATTTAAAATGCCAAGTAAAATGAATGAGCTGTTATCCTGACTTAAATGAAGAAGGTTATGGTTGGAAATCTGCAATCACATGTGTTTGTGGTTAAAAAGCTTTCAAAAACCTTTACTTCAGATGCCAATTTCTGTCTGTGTGCTCTTCCAGCATCTCAAAAGCACCATGTTCCTTGAGATATACTCATTATCTTCTTCCATCCCACTCTTCACCATGTACCCCAAGACCTATAACACTTTCTGTGTTTCCTCTCTTGCTTAAATGGACCACCATCTTCCCAGTCATAGTGATTAGAAATCCTCTTTTGTTTTCTTTCACAATTTCTATCTGAGCAGTCATCAAATTCTCTCCAATCTACTCCCACAATATTAAATCTGTCCCATCCTTCCCATTTCCTCTGCCACTACCCATTTCAGTCCCTCATCATCTTTTAACTAAACTGTTGCCATAGCTTAATAACTGGTTTCCTTGTCTCAGGTTTCTCCCCTTTCCAATCCATCTCTCCCACTTTTACCAGTTGGCTCTTAACACGAGTTGAATCATATGCAATCCCCTCCTCAAATGGCCTTCCATGCTTACAAAAAAAATCCAAAATATTTAAGTTATAGAGCCTAGTGATTAAGAACACAGGCTTGTGAATAAAGTACATTTGCATTTAAATCTTTGCAGACCACTTCCTTGTTGTTTGACCTGAGTCTGTTTACCTAACCCCTCTGAACTTCTATTTCCTCGTCAATGAAATGGGACTAAGAGTTATACCTAACCCATAGAGTTGATACAATGGCTGATAAGATCATGTTGTGGGCTTACTATAAGTGCTCAGTAAATGTAGCTATTACTAATATTATTATTAGACTTCCATAATATTACCTTTTCTACCTCTATAGCCTCATCTGTTGCTGCATACCCCTATGCAACTATATTGTAATACATAGTGTGTACTCTAACTCATGTTGGTTCTTTAATCTGGAATGAACAGGTTAATGAACCTGTTAACTGTCCCTTTACCTTTCCTTCTATTGGAATTCTATCCTACAAAACTCATTTCAGATGCTTTTTATTATGTGACATTTTCTCTGACCCATACCCCTTCTCCTTAGTCAGAACTTTTTCCCCTTTCTCACCAATATCATTTTGCTTATCCTTCTCTTTGATAATTCTTTTATTCTGCTTTGCATTAAGTACTCATTTAATTTCTATGCCTTTGCTTGATTATAAATTCCTTAAACTAAAGGACAGAGATAAATTATTGTGGCATTTCATGTTTGCACCTACTACACTGCTTTTATAATGTCACAGTGCTTTGCTATACAAATGTTGAGTGAATAAAAGAATAATGTGCAGTAATGACAAAATGAATATTTTACATTTACCTGTTCTTTCCCTGTTTTGAGGTATATGCTGTCTCTTGTAGTATTAGAGTTTAGAAAGCCATATTTCAACATCATCAGCCAAACTCTAAGAGGGGTGTATGGCATAATTGCTAGCTAGACATGGAAGTCACACACACACACAAAATAGTCTGGTATGGAAGGTCAAGGGGAAAAATAAAGAATAACAAGGCAAACTTTGTTGCTGTATTGGTAAAGAGGGAGGAGGAAGGGAGAAACGTGTAAAATATAGAGAAGGGAGCTGAGAGAGTTTTTAAAATTCACATTAATTTTTAATTTAGCCAATAAAGGGTCAACGTCCAAAATATGTGAAGAACTCATATGCCTCAACACCAAAATAAATAAATAAATAAATAAATAGTCGAATTAAAAAATGAACAGAGGACCTAAACAGACATTTTTCTAAAGAAGGAATACAGATGGCCAACAGGCACATGAACAGATTCCCCACATAGCTAATCATCAGGAAATGTCAAATCAAAACCACAATGAGATATCACCTCACACCTTTCAGAATGGCCACTATCCAGAAGACAAGAAATAACAAGTGTGAGCAAGGATGTGGAGAAAAGGGAACCCTTCCACTGTTGGTAGGAATGTAAATTGGTGCAGCCACTTTGGAAAGCAGCATGGAGTTCCTCAAAAAACTAAAAATAGAAATACCGTATGCCCCCAGTAACTCCACTTCTGGGAATTTACCGGAAGAAAACAAAATTTCTGATTCAAAAAGATATATGCGCCCATATGTTTACTGCTGCATTATTTACAATAGATGTGGAAGCAACCAAAGTGTCTATCAATAGATGAATGGATAAGGAAGAGGTGGTATATATACACAATTGAATATTATTCAGCCATAAAAAAAAGAAATCCTGCCATTTATGACAACATGGATAGACCTAGAGGGTATTATGCTAAGTGAAATAAGATAGGCAGAGAAAGACAAATACCATATGATTTCACTTATATGTGGAATCTAAAAAACAAATGAATAAACAAATAAGCAACCCAGAAACAGTCATAAATACAGACAACAAACTTGTGGATGCCAGAGGGGAGGAAGTTAGGAAGATAGGGAAACTAGGTGAAGGGGATTAAGAGGTATAAACTTCCAGTTATAAAATAAGTAAGTCATGATATGAAAGATACAGCACAGGGAATTTTGTCAATAATATTGTAATAACTTGGCATAATGACAGATGATAACTACACTTATCATGGTGAGCACGTTGTAGTGTACATAAATGTCAAATCACTGTTGTACACCTGAAACTATTAATATTATGTCAGGTATACTTCAATTAAAAAACATTAAAAAAAGGAAACTGAAGTTAAGTTCTGAGAGGTTAAAAACATCATACTACGTACCACTCCATCATGGGCCTCCATGCCACACAGATAAGAAGACATGTGTTCACAGCTCACTGGTTCTTTCACACCTGAGTAAAACCTTGGAGTTATGAAACAGCAAGCTAATTAGAACTTCAAGTTGAAACCAGAATACACCTAGCAACATTCCTAAGGGATCTACTTGATGATTTTCTGAGCAATGGTATGCATAGCGCTCAGAAAGAGAACAATACCTACTGTGTCATCTGCATGGGGTCCCATGTCCCCACAAGAATCCCTACAAGATCATTCTTTGCCAAGAAAAAGCTTGATAGCTGCTTTGCAAAACACGGGATTGCCCATGCTATTAGGGAATGAAAGCAGCTTTGGCATGCTCCCTGACACTATGGGCCACATTAACAAATACATGAGGAGGCAGCACAGTTTAGGTTGAGAGCACAGACTTTGGGGTCAGACTTAGGTTTGAGTTCTGGGTATGCTGCTTACTAGGTAAGTAATCTTGGGCAAGTTCCTTAACCTCTGCAAGTTTCAGTTTTCCTCTAGTGAAAAGAAGGTGATCTGAGAGGATAATATGAGATCATATATGTAAAGTGTGTAGCAAGTCCTTACTACAGATTAAGCACTTAATAGCTGTTATTATACATGAGAATTAGATATAATTATTTTGTATAACATGCAAATGAACCAGTTCATTTATAAATTCACAAAAGAATTTTTCCCCTGGAGGTAAAGCAATAAAATTGACTAAAACCTTTGAACTTTTACTAGGTTAAAAAATAACTAAAACTTTGCATGAATTAAAAAAAATGTATACAAGCAACTATGATTAAAACACCCTGTGGCATAGGGATAATAAATATGGGGTATGGAGTCAGACCCTTTGGATTTGGATATCTGCTCTACCACTTTCTAGCTGTGTGTTCTTGGGCAACCCTAAGTTTCCTTTTCCTCATTTGAAAAGTCGGGGTAATAACAGAACCTACTCTATATGGGCTTTTGAGAGGATAAAATTAGATTATGTAAGTTAAAGCACCCAGTGTGGTGCTTAGAAGAGAATAAATTTTCAATAAATGTTCCCCTCAAAGTAAAAGGAAAAAAGTGATCAATATAACTCCAAAACATCTACTATTTATTTCATACTGTGTTCTTTTGAAATCCTAATAGTAATGAATGTGGTTATGTGTGCATGTGTATATACATAAATACATACACACATGCATATATGCACATATATATCTTTGTGTTCTGCTTTATTCAGCATTATTTCATATATACTCTTGCATATACCAACACAGGTCCATATACTTTCTTTTTTTTTTTTTACAATTTATTTTGGTATCATTAATCTACAGTTACATGTGCAATATTATGGTGATTAAACTACCCCCTTCATCAGGTCCCCCCTACCAACCCCATTACATTCTCTGTCCATCAGTGTAGTGAGATGCTATAGAGTCACTACTGGACTTCTCTGAGTTGTACAGCCCTCCCCGTGCCCCCCAAACATTACATCTGCTAATCGTAATACCCCTTTTACCCTCTTATCCATCCCTTACCACCCATTTTCCCCAGTCCCTTTCCCTTTGGTAACTATTAGTCCGTTCTTGGGTTCTGTGAGTCTGCTGCTGTTTTGTTCCTTCAGTTCTTTTCTTTGTTCTTCTACTCCACATATGAGTGAAATCATTTGATACTTGTCTTTTTCGGCTTGGCTTATTTCACTGAGCATAATACCCTCTAACTCCATCCATGTTGTTGCAAATGGTAGGATTTGTTTTCTTCTTATGGCTGAATAATATTCCATTGTGTATATGTACCACATCTTCTTAATCCATTCATCTACTGATGGACACTTAGGTTGCTTCCATTTCTGGGCTACTGTAAATAGTGCTGCAATAAACATAGGGGTGCATCTGTCTTTTTGAAACTGGGCTGCTGCATTCTTAGGGTAAATTCCTAGGAGTGGGATTCCTGGGTCGAATGGTATTTCTATTTTGAGTTTTTTGAGGAACCTCCATACTGCTTTCCACAATGGTTGAACTAATTTGCATTCCCACCAGCAGTGTAGGAGGGTTCCCTTTTCTCCACATCCTCGCCAACATTTGTTGTTGTTTGTGTTTTGGATGTTGGCCATCCTCACTGGTGTGAGGTGATATCTCATTGTGGTTTTAATCTGCATTTCTCTGATGATTAGCGATGTGGAGCATCTTTTCATGTGCCTGATGGCCATCTGAATTTCTTCTTTAGAGAAGTGTCTATTCATGTCCTGTGCCCATTTCTTAATTGGATTATTTGCTTTTTGTTTGTTAAGGTGCATGAGTTCTTTATATATTTTGGATGTCAACCCCTTCTCAGATGCATCATTTATGAATGTATTTTCCCATACTGTAGGATGTCATTTTGTTCTACTGATGGTGTCCTTTGCTGTACAGATGCTTTTAAGCTTGATATAGTCCCACTTGTTCACTTTGGCTTTTGTTTCCCTTGCCCAGGGGGATATGTTCATGAAGAAGTCACTCATGTTTATGTCCAAGAGATTTTTGCCTATGTTTTTTTCTAAGAGTTTTATGGTTTCATGACTTACATTCAGGTCTTTGATCCACCTTGAGTTTACCTTTGTGTATGGGGTTAGACAGTAGTCCAGTTTCATTCTCTTACATGTAGCTTTCCAGTTTTTCCAACACCAGCTGCTGAAGAGGCTGTCATCTCCCCATTGTATATCCAAGGCTCCTTTATCAAATATTAATTGGCTGTAAATGTTTGGGTTAATGTTTGGATTTTCTATTCTGTTCCACTGGTCTGTGGGTCTGTTTTTGTGCGAGTACCAAATTGTCTTGATTACTGTGGCTTTGTAGTAGAGTTTGAAGTCAGGGAGCATAATTCCCCCTGTTTGATTCCTCCTTCTCAGAATTGCTTTGGCTATTTGGGGTCTTTTGTGGTTCCATATGAATTTTTGAGTTATTTGTTCCACTTCATTGAAGAAAGCTGTTGGTAGTTTGATAGGGATTGCATTGAATCTGTAGATTGCTTTAGGTAGTATAGCCATTTTGACAATATTTATTCTTCCTAGCCAAGAGCATGGGATGCATTTCCATTTGTTAGTGTCCTCTGTAATTTCTCCTAGGAGTGTCTTGTAGTTTTCAGGGTATAGGTCTTTCACTTCCTTGGTTAGGTTTATTCCTAGGTATTTTATTCTTTTTGATGCAATTGTGAATGGAATTGTTTTTCTGATTTCTCTTTCTGTTAGTTCATCATTACTGTATAGGAAAGCTACAGATTTCTGTGTGTTAATTTTGTATCCTGCAACTTTGCTGAATTCAGATATTAGTTCTAGTAGTTTTGGAGTGGAGTCTTTAGGGCTTTTTATGTACAGTATTATGTCATCTGCAAATAGTGACAATTTGACTTCTTCTTTACCAATCTGGATGCCTTGTATGTCTTTGTTTTGTCTGATTGCCATGGCTATGACCTCCAGTACTATGTTGAATAACAGTGGAGAGAGTGGGCATCCCTGTCTTGTTCCTGATCTTAGATGAAAAGCTTTCAGCTTCTTGCTGTTAAGTATGATGTTATCTGTGGGTTTGTCATATATGGCCTTTATGATGTTGAGGTACTTGCCATCTATACCCATTTTGTTGAGAGTTTTAATCATGAGTGGGTGCTGGTGCTGAATTTTGTAAAATGCTTTTTCAGCATCTATGGAGGTGATCATGTGCTTTCTGTTCTTTTGTTGATGTGATGGATTTTCGAATGTTGTAACATCTTTGCATCCCTGGGATGAATCCCACTTGATCATGGTGTATGATCCTCTTGATGTATTTTTGAATTCGGTTTGCTAATATTTTGTTGAGTATTTTTGCATCTACGTTCATCAGGGATATAGGTCTGTAATTCTCTTTTTTGGTGAGGTGTTTGCCCGGTTTTGGTATTAGAGTGATGCTGGCTTCATAGAAAGAGTTTGGAAGTATTCCCTCCTCTTCTATTTTTTGGAAAACTTTAAGGAGAATGGGTGTTATTTCTTCTCTATATGTCTGGTAGAATTCAGAGGTGAATCCATCAGGTCCGGGGGTTTTGTTCTTGGGTAGTTTTTTGATTACCGATTCAATTTCGTTGCTGGTGATTGGTCTGTTTAGTTTTTCTGTTTCTTGCTTGGTCAGTCTTGGAAGATTGTATTTTTCTAAGAAGTTGTCCATTTCTTCTAGGTTTTGCAGCTTGTTAGCATACAGATGCTCATAATATTCTCTTATAATTCTTTGTATAGCTGTGGGGTCTGTCGTTCTTTTTCCTTTCTCATTTCTGATTCTGTTTATGTGTGTAGATTCTCTTTTTCTCTTAATGAGTCTGGCTAGGGGTTTATCTATTTTGTTTATTTTTTCAAAGAACCAGCTCTTGGTTTCATTGATATTTTTACTAATGTTTTATTCTTCTCAATTGTATTTATTTCTTCTCTGATCTTTATTATGTCTGTCCTTGTGGTGACTTAGGGCCTCATATGTTCTTCTTTTTCCAATTTCAATAATTGTGTCTTTAGACTGTTCATTTGGGAATGCTCTTCCTTCTTTATATAGGCCTGGATTGCCATATACTTTCCTTTTACAACTGCCTTTGCTGTGTCCCACAGAAGTTGTGGCTTTGTGTTGTTGTTGTCATTAGTCTCCATATATTCTTTGATTTCTGTTTTGATTTGGTCATTAACCCATTGTTTAATTAGGAGAATGTTGTTAAGTCTCCATGTATTTGTGAGCCTTTTGATTTCTTTCTAAAATTTATTTCTAGTTTTATACCTTTGTGATCTGAGATGTTGGTTGGTAGGATTTCAATATTTTTGAAATTACTGAGGTTCTTTTTGTGGCCTAGTATGTGGTCTATTGTGGAAAATGTTCCATGTGCACGTGAGAAGAATGTGTATCCTGTTGCTTTTGGGTGCAGAGTTCTGTAGATATCTGTTAGGTCCATCTGTTCTAGTGTGCTGTTCAGTGCCTCTGTGTCTTTACTTATTCTCTGTCTGGTTGATCTATCCTTTGGAATGAGTGGTGTGTTGAAGTCTCCTAAAATGAATGCATTGTTGTCTATTTCCTCCTTCAATTCTGTTAGTATTTGTTTCACATATGTTGGCGCTCCTGTGTTGTGTGCATATATTTTTACAATGGTTATATCTTCTTGTTGGACTGACCTCTTTATCATTATGTAATGTCCTTCTTTATCTCTTGTTACTTTCTTCGTTTTGAAGTCTATTTTGTCTGATACAAGTACTGCAACACCTGCTTTTTTCTCTTTGTTGTTTGCATGAAATATCTTTTTCCATCCCTGTACTTTTAGTCTGCGTATATCTTTGGGTTTGAGGTGAGTCTCTTGTAAACAGCATATAGATGGGTCTTGCTTTTTTATCCACTCTGTTACTCTGTGTCTTTTGATTGGTGCATTCAGTCCATTTACATTTAGGGTGATTATTGATAGATATGTACTTATTGCCATTGCAGGCTTTAGATTCGTGGTTACCAAAGGTTCAAGGGTTGCTTCTTTACAATCTAAGAATCTAACTTAAGTTTCTTGTTAAGTTATTGTGAACGCCGTCTGATGTTTCTTTATTTCTCCCTTCCTATTCTTCCTCCTCCATTATTTATATATTGGGTGTTTCATTCTTTGCCTTTAGTTAGTATTTGGATGGTCTGCTTTCTTTGCTATGATTTTGTTTTCTCTGGTGACATCTTTTTAGCCTTAGGGGTGCTTCCCTCTAGAGCAGTCCGTTTAAGATATCCTGTAGTGGTGGTTTATGAGAAGCATACTCTTTCAACTTTCCTTTGTCTGGAAATTGTTTAATCCCTCCGTCATATTTAAATGATAATCGTGCTGGATACAATATTCTTGGTTCAAGGCCCTTCTGTTTCATTACATTAAATATGTCATGCCATTCTCTTCTGGCCTCTAAGGTTTCTGTTGAGAAGTCTGATGATAGTCTGATGGGTTTTCCTTTGTAGGTGATCTTTTTTCTCTCTGTAGCTGCCTTTAATACTCTGTCTTTATCTTTGACCTTTGCCATCTGAATAATTATGTGTCTTGGTGTTGTCTTCCTTGGGTCCCTTGTGTTGGGAGTTCTGTGGGCTTCCGTGGACTGCGAGACTATTTCCTTCCCCTGTGTGGGAAAGTTTTCAGCAATTATTTCTTCAAAGACACTTTCTATCCCTTTTTCTCTGTCTTCTTCCTCTGGTACTCCTATAATGGGAATATTGTTCCGTTTGGATTGGTCACACCATTCTCTCAATATTCTTTCATTCCTAGAGATCCTTTTTTCTGTCAGTACCTCAGCTTCTTTGTATTCCTCTTCTCTAGTTTGTATTTCATTTATCATCTCTTCCACCGTATCCAATCTGCTTTTAACACCGTCCATTGTGTTCCTCAAGGATTGGATCTCTGACCGGAATTCATTCCTGAGTTCTTGAATATCTTTCCGTACCTCCATGAGGATGTGAATGATTTTTATTTTGAACTCCCTTTCAGGGAGAGTCATAAGGTCCATATCATTAAAATCTTTCTCAGGAGTTGTGTTCATAATTTTACTCTGGACCAGGTTCCTTTGGCATTTCATATTTGTGTATGGAGCCCTCTAGTGCCCAGAAGCTTGACTCTCTGGAGCTGCTCAGCCCCTGAAGCAATGTTAGGGATTGTAGGGGAGTGGTATTGGTGCCTCGGGGGAGGAAAGGGCTGTTTCCTGGTTCCTGGCTGCTATGCCTGTCTCCACTGTCTGAACTGGTGGGCTGAGCACACAGGTATAAGCCTCTGTGCTTTGCGTTTTCAGTTGCTGTAGACAGATCCTCCCTCCGTTTGGCCCAACACCAGGGAAGGGCTTCCAGGTTTGCAAGCCCAGTGGGGCTGGCCTGGTGAAAGGTGCACTAGTTTGCCTGTCACAGAATGGGTTCCTGGAGCCGTGCAGGCAGCCAGGGAGCTGGCACACCTGAAAATCAGAAAACTCCCAATCTGCTGGGCAGAGTACACCTGGACAATCCTGTCCACCTGTCCTTTCTCCCGAGCAGCAAGCTCCGTGTAGTCCTTGCCCCCTCAGCAGGCCTCCTTCCAAGTTCCTCCCTGCCAGGAAGTCTCTCAGACTGCCTGCCCCTCCCCCATCCTGGAGAAGCTGGGTATGGATCCCTGATCTCACAGGCAGCCGGAATCCTTGTCTCTCCAGGAACTCCGCCTGTCTTAACTTTCCAAGCTCCTAATTACAAGAGCATCATGCAAGCACCATGAAATGTAGGTTTGTGCTCCCAGAGTAGATCTCCAGAGTTAGGTACTAAGCAGTCCCAGTTCTCCACTCCCTCTCTGCTCCGTTCCTGTTCCTCCTGCCAGTGAGCTGGGGTGGGGGAGGGGCTTGGATCCTGCAGGACCACAGGTTTAGTACGTTACCATTTTCTGTGAGGGCTGCTCTTGTCTCCAGGTGTATGCAGTTTATTGTAGTTCTCTTTCCCATTGCTCTTTCAAGAGTAGTTGTAGTAGCTTTATTTTCATATTATATGCGGTTTTAGGAGGAAGCCTCTGTCTCACCTCTCACGCCGCCATCTTTAATCCTCCATATACTTTCAATGTAATTGTTGTTGAGGGTTTGCACTGAACTGCTTTTGGAAGATTTGGGATTGTTTTCAAAAGTTTCTACTATGAATAACACTGATATAAACATCTTTACCCAATTACCTTATTTTTTCTTTTGTGTTAATTTTTGGGCTATATTTCCTTAAAATGTAAATATCAAGTCAAGAGGTAAGTAATGGAATCAACAGGGTTAACTAAGAAGATGTAAGAAACACTCCCCTACAAATTCCAAACACACAGACAAGTTGGATAAAAATTACAACCCATGCCCCATCCCCAGAATTTAAAAAAAAGCATAGTTGAGTTTGACAGCAAACAAAGAAACTCTCTAGGAGTCAGAAATGAAGAGGAAAGTAAAAGCCAGGACAGTAAACAGAGTTGAAGCTCCATTCCCTATATAAGAAACAGATACAGATGTTATGACAAAGTCTGGAGTATTTTTTTCTTTTCTTTTAAAAATTTAGGTATAAAATAAAATCATCCTTGGTGTGCAGTTCTCCAATTTTAGTATACACATATAGTAGTGTAAAACTGCCACAATCAAGACATGAAACAGTTCTATCATCCCCCCAAATTCTTCCATGCTCCTTTATAATCAGACACTTATTCTACCCCCATGTGCTTGGGAGTTTTTATGCCCTGCTGAAATGGCCATGGACCTGGAACGTGACTAGAGAGCTAGAATTGGGTTTCCTGCAATAAGAAGTACTACCTAAAACTTTGACTCTTGTCCTACAAATGTGAGCTTGTAAGTAGGAAATCCATTCTTAGTTGTGGGTCCTTCATAAAAATTCTGCAATGTGCATGGATGTGGGGTCCATATACATACTGTATATATATTGTGGAAAACAAAACTAAAAAATAAAAAGTAAAAACTGGTTCCAAACTGGTCAGTTCTATAGAGACACTGCACAGGCAAACACAAAACCGCTCCATAGTGACACCTCTACAACCCAGTGTACACGCAGAACTCTTGGGGAAGTCAATTCTAAAAAAGTGTAACAAAACTTTATAAAGCATACAAGGAATCTTACCAAAAAAGAAAACCAAAATATGTAACAGGAAAATTTAGTCTCAGTGAAATCTAATTGAGTAATTTGTCAACTTAGGACTTAATAATCAGTTGAGTGAGGATGAAATAAAGATATTTGCAGTCACCCAAGACTCAACATTTACTACATAATTTCAGTAAAAGAACCAGTAAAGGATGCATTCCAGCAAGACTGAAATTGAAACCAGAAGCAGTGTGATGTTATTAAGTAATACTGAGTGAAGAAATCAGTAAATCATGTTGAAATATCCAAATAAGTATTGACTGTAAAAAAATTGATAATTTGAAGGGGTTGATATAATTAAAAACTAAATTACTATAACATGGAAGATTGAAGGGGAAAATTGAGAGTTCTACTATTTTTGCCTTTTTTGGGAGAAAGCTAGAAATGTAAACTTCAAACTCTTAGAAAATTGTATAGTAACATATGTATCTTCAAAATTGTAAGTGTAATCACTGAAAGAATATAAATAACATGCATAACTTTCAAACCAGTAGGGGGAAAACTCAAACAATTCATCTGAAGGCAGAAAAGGAGGGAAAATTAAGTAAACAAAAACTATGGCAAAAATAAAATACAAAATAATATGATAGAAAGAATCCCAAATATGTTTATAATTAATATATAAATGTAAACTAATTATAGGTATATATTAAAAGAGACTCTCAGATTGGATATAAAAATAAAATCCAGGTATATGTTGCTTACAAAAGACACACCTAAAATATAATCATGCAAAAAGGCTAACAATAAAGGAGTGGAAAAAGATAAACTAGGCAAAGATATGGCAATATTTTTATCAGACAAAAGATAATTTATGGTGAAAATTATTAATAGAAATAAAAAGGAAATGACTTAATAATCTTTTATCAGTTACCAAGAAGTATATCATGAACCTGTATTCACCTCAAAAGATCAACTTTATATATAAAACAATAGTTAACCAAATTACAAGGAGAAATTGACAAATCTACATTCACAGTAGCACATTTTAACACTTGATAAACAAAGAACACAAATAAGTACTAAAGGTATAGAAAATCTGGACAAGTTAAAAATTTTTATATCCTGATTACTTTGGGTTGATATTCTAAGCAACCTTATGTAACTCTAATTTTTATTAGTTTATCTATAATTACCTTTATCTAGAAAATGATATAATACACAAAATACTACTATTTTTCTCTTTCAATACTTCTATGTTTTGTTTCTTTTCCTATCTTATTGCATTGACCATTACTTCCATCCAATACAATGTCAAATAGGAGTTGGGTAAGTGGGCATCCTTGGCATATTCCCATCTTTAAGAACACTACTAAGGTGTCATCATTAAGTAAAATGCTAGAAATAAATTTTTAGGGTGGGAGAGATACCCTTTATCAGTTTAGAGAGGATCCTTTCTATTCCTAGTTAATTAAGGGTTTTAAAATCTTGAATGAGTGAATTTTATTCAACATCTTTCCTGAATTTTTCTATATGTAAAATTTGTCTATCACATGGACAATTAACAACCTTGATGTGAGGGACATATAAGTAAACTACACCCAAATGCTACAGAATATACATTATTATACATATATATACATTCAGCCATCTTTGCATTTCTGGAATAAAGCCTACTTGGTCTTGATATATTTTCTACAATGCTGAATTGAGTTCACTATTTAATTTTTTCTAGTTTTTCATTTATGTTCATAAGTAAAATTGACATATAATTTTCTTGCATAGTCCTTGTCCATGTTTGTTTTTAAGTTTATAATAGCATCATAAAATGTGTAGGACATCCAGATAACCATGGCAGATTAATAAACTCTATTTGTCTCCTCTTCCTTCCAAGCTCCACCAAAATAACATAAAAGGAGTAAAACAGGAATAAACCTACAAGGAAAAAGAGATTAGGATCCGAGAGAAGATAACACAGGGGTCTTCACTAAATTATTATTTTTAAGATCTAAAGCAAAGACAGTGAAATATTAAGATATGACTAAGCTGGTTACAGGTACATGGGTGTCCATTACCTTTTCCTTCATTATTTTGTTATGATGAAATATTTCTTAATGTTAAAAATGCAAATAAAAATAGTTTCAGAAAGTGAGTTGTATTTTAAAATTGCTTCTCAAATTTTAATGTGTATATGAATAAACTGCAGAATCATTAAAATGCAAATTCTGAATCACTAAGGCCTGGAATGGGGCCTCAGATTCTGCATTTCTTATAAGCTTCCAGGTGATGCCAAGTGGGTGATCTCTGGACAACGCTTTAAGTAGCAGGATTTTAAGGGAAATAAAACAAGACAGTGTTATGGAGTGTGGCAGGGAATAGGAGTTGGCTTATGTAGATAAGGGGCTCTTGAAAAGCTTCTCTAAACTAGTGATACTGGAGTCATTAAAAATTCTCCAGGAAAGGATGTTCCAGATAGAGAGGAAAGCAAGTGCAAAGGCACTAAGGTGGAAATAAGTTCTGAAATTTTCTAGAAACAGATAAAAACACTGTGGCATTCTTGAAATAAAGTGTTTCTTCCACATTTCATATGTAATTAAGTGAAAAGAATACTGTATTTGGAGTCATAAAACCTAGGTTTGGTCTTCTTCATCTCATTAGCTCTGTGACTTCTTTCAGGTCACAACCTGTCTGTGGGTCAGGGAGGAAGGCGGTTTCCTGCCTGGGGCAAATTCACTATAAATCCAGTAAGACCAAAGAAAATCAAAGGTGAGAGGTTGGTGAAAGGTTTTTTATTTCTCATGGCTCTGTCTCTCTCCCGTCATGCTCCTCTCTCTCCCAGCGCTCTCCACCGACTCTCGCTAGGACATGCTCCCCAGCTCTCTCTGTCTTTCTCCAGCCAGTGGCCCACTCTGCTTCCCCCCCAACCCAAAGCCCCTTCTTCTTGGAGGAACTCTGAGGGCTGAACCCTGGTGACTGGTGGGCACCTGACCAATTACGTACCAGGAACGGATGGGAAGGGAGAATGGCTGTTTTCTCTCCATCCCTTGTCCTGGACCGGCAGTCCCGTGACAGACCGGCATCTCTGCCACAGTAAACATCACATTGATGTACCAACAGGCACTTATATGCATATCACTATCAGGGCCAGGCAGAAATTCTGGTTGACAACTTCCATTTGCCCAGTCCTGCCTCAGTCGGTTTCTCCATAAACATGGGACTATTAATAAATAATACTTATTCTCCAGGGTTGATGTGAGGAATAAATAAGGTATGAAAAACACTTTGTAAACTGCAAAATACTATACACATATAATTATTGATAAAGTATTATCATGCGATCTGGTCTATAACAGTTATTTATAGTGGCTTTTATTGTGTGCTCCTTTGTCTCTTATTTTGGATACTTAACATGTCAAATTACTGCAGGCTAAGTTGGCCTACTGTTGCAGTTCTTCAGTAGTGCAAAACTCTCACTATGCTTCTTCCTGTTCTATTTCTGGGTGCACTGGAAATCTTCTTTGGCTTATTTGGCTCATGTGTGACCCACTGTAGCTCACTAGAGTAACTACCTGGGTATGCCAACGTTATTCATATTTCTTAACCAGAGGAGTTGGCCTACAATAAGTCCTACTTCAGTAAAAATATGTTGGCTCCATTCTAAGACCTCACAACTGTTGTTCCAAGATTGCAATGCCTGTAGGTGATTCTAGTGAAACTCCTCAAGAATCCTGAAAAATCATGTGTAGGGTCATGTGTTTCAGAATTCTAAGCTCCTGCCTGGTTTAAAATTTTATGATTCTATATGGCCTCTCTTTAGAGGCCTTTCAATTAAATCTTATGTTTGAGTGTAGGCAACATCTCTAGTGTAAAGAACAGTGGAACTATAGTCAGAATATCATGGTTCTACTTCTGAATCTCTCACCACGTGGCCATGGTCTTCTTTATCTACTAGGAATGAAGAATACCCCCAAAAAGCTGTCATTAAGATACAGAAAGATAATGTGTGTTTCTGAAGATAAAAAAAATTAAGATATTATTTTGTTATATCTGAAAACATCTCACAAAATATATATTGCATACATTTCTACATTCTGAAAAAATTACAGCATTACTAGACAATGCCTTGTCTGGGTAGAAAGATTTAGTGGCAATATTGAGCCCTAATAGAAATCAATGGTATAGTCTAGGGTTTCTCTAGTGTAGAGTGTTGCTCTGTAACACAGCATAGATACCGAATAAATATTTATACAGATGATGATATGGGCATTAATAAAAGAGGCCATTTCCGATCTGTCAACAAGACAGTAATAAGCCAGAAACTCCTGTCAATTCTCTCTCTATCGTATATCTGGAATTGATCTGCCCCAGCTGCTGCCATGTTCAGGCCATTATTTTATGATGGAGTGAACTATTGTACTTCTTCATGACTGATTCCAATCTGAACTCCCTCCAGTCCAACCTTCCCACATAAGCCAGAGCGGTTTAATGTACATACAAATCTTATCATTTTACTCTCCTGATTAAAACCCTTTACTGGCTATAGGATCAGGCATTAACTTCTTAGAATGAAATACAAGGCCCTTCACCATCAGGCCTCATCTGTTCACACAGGCTCATTTATTGTTCTGCCATATACTCCCTAGACTCCTGAACCTGGAAATGTTTTCTTATACCTTCATGCTTTTACACATGCCATTTCCTTTACATGGAATTCTCTTTAACCTCTTTAACTGGACACTTTATTCTTCTTTAAATAATTCTGCATAAGCATCCTCTTCTCTGGAAACCCAGGGCATAATATGAATATTGAAACAAAGCTAAGAGCATGGGCTATGCATATCCTTTGTTTTCATCATACTTACTATTAATCTGTGAGAGCAAGAGAAACTCCATTTTAAAAAGGCCATCTTAAGAAAGAAGCCTCAACCCCGACCTAGTTCTAAGAAAACTTTGTTCCAGTTACTGGAACAACCACCCATTGTTTGTTCCAGTAACCCTCACCCCAGATAGTTCCCTAGCAACGACCTCAAGGTTCAGACACTCAAGGTCCAGGCTCTCCTGTTCTTAAAAATAACATACCTTACAGGTTACATCAGCCAGCAGCTGAGTGCCAGCCAGACTTAACCCATGGAAAATGTCCAAGTTAGAGCCCCCCTTCTCCCTGCACCTTGTAATGCTTTAAAACCTTGCCTACCCTGAGCTCAGGGCTCTCACTTTGGAACCGCTGCGTCGGTGACAGGTGTGAGCCCGAGATCGAGCTTGAATAAACGACCCTTGTGAGCTTGCATCGGAATCGGCTCCTTGGTGGTCTTTTGGGGACTCATGACTTGGGCACAACAAATCCACTGTGCCTGTCCATTAAGGAATTCGAAATAACTTGCCTGTCTTGTGCGAAAGGTTTGAAGACACAGCAATGAACATAAAATTGCAACTGCATCACGGTCTCCAGGGTTTCAGGTAACATTTACACTTTGAAATGCAGTTTCCCAGATAATTGTAAACATATTTCAACATCATTTTGTTTGCTGACAGTGGTGACAAAAGAATATTAAACCTTTCCTTAAACATGGGTGTCCGTACGTTTATTTTCCATTTTACCATCCTTTAGTCAGTCTAGCTGTTTTTCAGTAATTAGGGATGCTGCAGAAACCAGAGGGAAGAGCTAGAAAGAGAGGCAAGTTACCATAGTAAAGGAGTGTGTGTATGTAAAACTATCCCGAGAGCAATAGACCAAAGGAAAACTGCCCCAAAGTTTGCACGAGAGATCAGCTAATTAAACGCGCTTACAAAACACCGAGGCAGTGAAATCTGTTGGATGTTGCCTCCTCCCCAGAGACATTACTATCTGTAGTTTAATCTACCCTACGCGTTAGTGCACAGTTGTTAAGGTAAGAATATGCAGAGGGAAAATGGACAGAGTGAAGCGTGGCACTGAGTTGGAGGAGTAAAGAGAAGAATGGAATTGCGGACAAGAGGCTGTCAGATTTAGCAACAGCAATGTTTGGGACACACACTAAAAAAACGATCCGTTGTTTACCTGAAATGAGAGAACGACAATGTTACTCCAATATTCCCTGTTGCGAAAGAAAAAGACAGGCTGTAGAAGAAGACAGCAATTGCGCTAAAGCACCTGAACGTTGCGAGGGAACCCATTTCCGGTCTGGGGCCCTGAGAAAGCCAGGGGGAGAGGAGAGGGGGCGGAGCGGGCCGAGTTCCTTCCGCCAGCGTCCCACAATCCTCTGCTCTCGGTTCCTCTTGCCTTGCTCAAGATGGCGCTGCTCGCGATACGGTCCTGGCGCTGGGCAGCAGCGGCGCCTGCTTTCGAAAAGCGCCGGCACGCTGCGCTTCTGATCCGGCCTCTAGTCTCTGTCCGCGGCCCAGGTCTGCAGTGGAGATCACGTTTGCTCCGCGCCTCCGGAACCGCTCGAATCTACCAGGTGAGATGTCATTCTCAGGAAAGAATAGGGTGAAGGACAAGGGAACCTATAGGGAAAATGTTGCCCTCATGTCCTCTGGTCACAGGACACCAAGAAAGGTTGTCAAAGCTAACTCGCAGCAGCAGTAAGTGAAGGAAATTAGAGCCAGTCATTTGGAAAGAGGTGACGAAAACCTTCGGAGTACAGCAAATGGGAACAGGACGGAAAGTTAAGGCACAGGGAATCTGGAGCGCCTCTGTCTCTCACAGGATTTGCAGTTTTTTCTCCGAGTTTAAGAGAAACGCACTGTTCCCAGACTACTTCCCTTTATAATTGTAAGGAAAACTGGGCCCCTTCCAAAGTTAGTAAGGGAATTTGGGACCAATTTGTCTATGGTTCCGATTTTCTCAGACAGAAGTAGCCGTTTGGAGGGCACTATACAGATGCAGCAAGCTGCCTATAAACTAGCTGCAAATTGAATTGGCACTTAACTCCCTTGCTGACAGACATGGATCCTTGATAGGCCAAAACCATAATTATCTTTCTGTGCAAAGCAGACTGCCCGAAATTCATGCGTAAACACGATTGTCCTTTGATCTGAAAATAGTGTTCTAATGTGTACACAGCTCACTTTGGAAGTCATAAGGCTATTTGTTTTTAACTAATGAATGTAACTTTTGTTAAGTGCCTCTTAATATTTGCATCCGTTATTACCTCTCACTCTAGAACAGCATTTATTATTATTTGCAATTGCTGTACTTTGGTATATCTTTATTTTCTGTAGGTTTGCAAAAAGTTTTAACTGCCACCCTTATTCATCTCTATCACTAAAGTACTGTCAGCTTTGAGAAACTACCTCTTAAATTTTGATTCTTTGTAAGGAAATATTTAATGTCTACATATATATAGCACTCTGCTATAAAATGGGGTACCAAGAGAAATAAACAGTAATGCCTTCAAGATTGGTCAACTTAGTTAAGGAGATTGGATCTGTGCATTACAAGAATAACTAAAAAACAGTGTAGTAGATTAAATATCAGATGAATAGTTTGAACAGTAAAGGCTGTAGTCTTCCAAGGGAATTAGTGGTAGTTAAGGACCAGATTATAGAAAGCATCTCATGTTGGTGATAGAACTGGGGAGAACATTCTAATTGGGGAAAATAGGGAATGACACTAGTCATGTGGAATGCTGGAGGAATTATATCTATTGGTTCATTCAGTAATTACTGAATATCTTTACAGTAGTGAACAGAACAAAATATAGTCCTTGTTCTTAGTTTAAAATCTAGTAGGGGAAATAGGCAAAGGAAACAGGCAATTTTATTACAGTAATGCAATGATGGGAAAGGTACAAAGTACTAGGTTTGAGGGTCATCAGTTCTAATCTTGAGAGGGGTGGAAATTGCCTCAAGTTACTGTTGTCTAAGCCAAGACCTTAAAAGCTAGGAAAAACAAGCTAAAGAGGAAATAGCATGTGCAAACACCCACAGGTAAGAGAAGACATGGGCCCTTTGTAGAACTGCATGTTGTTTAGGTTAGTGAGGAGTTCAAGATAGGAAGAGGTCGATGAGGCTAGAAAACCAAATCCAAATAGTTTTAAAGTTTTTAAAGTGATTTATAGTTGAAAGTTTTTAACACATGATCTCTTGGGAACCATTCTTGTTTTCCTTGTCCTCTAATAATCTAGATGAAGTTACGATAATATTTGGAGGACTTCATCAGGCTGGAGGAATGAGGGGGAAGAAGTTAGTAGAAGTTTCAGATGTGATGGCAATAAAATGTAAGCCTTCTCTTCATGAACACTATCCCCAAAACTTCATTTCTCCACTACCTCTTCTATATTCTACCATTTCCTTTGGTTACCACTTCTGAAGTGTGAAAAAACAAAGGAACATATTACCTTTGTTTTCTGCTTCCTAAAGGCATTAAATTCTTGCCATCATTTAAAAAAATGGATTTAACAGGGAGATGAAGGAATTATTACAGGGCTTTGAAAGTAGAACCTTATATAACCTGAGGCACCTTCAAAGTAATTAGTGACTTGTGATTAAGATTACAAGATAAATACTGAATGCATTTTTTAGGACAATCCCTAGTACTTAGCATAATATTTTAGGGCAGAGAGGAACCTTATAAGCTTCAGTGTAACGAACTGTGACTGGGTTGGATCAGCATTTTTTTTAGATGAAATTCATTTGAATAAGAAAGAAAATATTAGGGCTTTATGCATATTAAGGGAAGTATTATCTTTTGTATTTTTGTTTTATGTACATATATACATTCTCACATGTGTGTGATTACTGGAATGCTTTAAAAATGCATTTTTAACACAGGATTATACCCTACAGCTATGCTGTGCAATATGGTAGTAGCTAGCTTCATGTGGCTGTTTAAGTTAAAATTGAATTAAAAAATTCCTTAGTTGCACTAGCCACATTTCAAGCGCTCAGTAGCCATGTATATATACATGGAACATTTCTATCACTGCACAATGTTCTATTCAACAGTGTTGCTTTAGAGAATATCATATCCAGCTTTCCTAACTTTGCAGATGAGGAAACTAAGTCCTAGTATAGATAAATGACAGCCCTCAAGGTCATTCATTGATTTATTGCCTTCTGTGTGTTAGGTATTTATATAAAGGTACTCTGGCATATACTAAACACACAAATGTTGAATTTTAAATATACTATCTAATAATTACTAGATCTCTATTAATAGAGGGATATACCTTAAAACTTTTTCTTAAAATTGGAAATTTTCATATGAGATTTAAATTGTAATGATTTATTATACAGTTGCTTCTCTACTGCATTAGTTAACATTAAAAGGATTTACAAATTTTGAGTGATTGAATTTTGTATTTTTTTTTCATTAATATTTATTTGGTAGAACCTGAGTTATCATATAGTTATTCCAGAACAACTTTTATCCAAGTTTAAAGAGACCTTGATTTTGATGCTGACACTAATCATATACTTCATTTGGCTTTTTAAAAACATCTTTATTGAGATTAATTCACATATCATACAGTTCACCCAGTGTGAAATTCAATGGACTTTAGTATATTCAATGATATATATACCACCATCACCACAATGCTACATTTTCATTACCTCAAAAAGAAACCTGATACCCTTTTGACGATTATCCCCTACCTGCTCCCTCAGCAGCCCCTAAGCAGCCACTAATTTATGTTCAGTCTCTATAGATTTGTCCATTCTGTTCATTTCACATAAGTGGAATCATAATATGTAGTCTTGTGCAACTGGCTTCTTTCACAGTTATGTTTTAAAGGTTCATTCATCTTCTGGCATGTATTAAAGTACTGCATTCCATTTTTATGGCAGAATTATGGTCTGTGATATGGATATACAAGATTTTTTTTTCTTTTTTTATGCAACATTTTGCATTTTCTCAACTTTCCTCAGTTTCTTTTCTCATTTTCCCCAAATTCTTGGACAATAGATTCTCCCTCCACCTCACTCTCCTCTCATTGGATAAGCAGAATGGTTTGAGAAGTGTTGGCATACTGAGAAAAGTCTTACACTAAACTCAGAGAATTCGAAGTTCCAGCCACCACTCAGCCACTGGCCCTTCTACGCAGTTGGTTGGTCGCTTTAAACTCATTTAGCTCCAAGGTCTAGTGTATAAATAGGTGGTTCCATCATCTAAGCTCTCTAAGATTCCTTCCAGCTCAAATATTTCCCACCTCTAATATCCCACGATTCTTTTATTTTTATAATTTATTTTGGTATCATTAATCGACAATTACATGTGCAATATTATGGTTATTAAACTACCCCCTTCATCATGTCCCCCCCACAAACCCCATTACGGTCACTGTCCATCAGCGTAGTGAGATGCTATAGAATCACTACTTGTCTTATCTGAGTTGCATAGACCTCCCCATGCCCCCCCAACATTACGTCTGCTAATTGTAATGCCCCTTTTACCCTCTTATCCCTCCCTTCCCACCCATCTTCCCCAGTCCCTTTCCCTTTGGTAACTATTAGTCCGTTCTTGGGTTCTGTGAGTCTGCTGCTGTTTTGTTCCTTCAGTTTTTTTCTTTGTTCTTATACTCCACATATGAGTGAAATCATTTGATATGTGTCTTTTTCGGCTTGACTTATTTCACTGAGCATAATACCCTCAAGCTCCATCCATGTTGTTGCAAAAGGTAGGATTTGTTTTCTTCTTATGGCTGAATAATATTCCATAGTGTATATGAACCACTTCTTTATCCATTCATCTACTGATGGACACTTAGGTTGCTTCCATTTCTTGGCTATTGTAAATAGTGCTGCGATAAAACATAGGGGTGCATATGTCTTTTTCAAACTGGGCTGCTGCATTCCTGGGGTAAATTCCTAGGAGTGGGATTCCTGGGTCGAATGGTATTTCTATTTTGAGTTTTTTGAGGAACCTCCATACTGCTTTCCATAATGGTAGAACTAATTTGCATTCCCACCAGCAGTGTAGGAGGGTTCCCTTTTCTCCACATCCTTGCCAACATTTGTTGTTGTTTGTGTTTTGGATGTTGGCCATCCTCACTGGTGTGAGGTGATATCTCATTGTGGTTTTAATCTGCATTTCTCTGATGTTTAGCGATGTGGGGCATCTTTTCATTTGCCTGTTGGCCATCTGAATTTCTTCTTTAGAGAAGTGTCTATTCATGTCCTCTGTCCATTTCTTAATTGGATTATTTGCTTTCTGTTTGTTGAGGTGAGTGAGTTCTTTATATATTTTGGATGTCAACCCCTTATCAGATATGTCATTTATGAATATATTCTCCCATACTGTAGGATGTCTTTTTGTTCTACTGGTGGTGTCCTTTGCTGTACAGAAGCTTTTCAGCTTGGTATACTCACACTTGTTCATTTTTGCTTTTGTTTCCCTTGCCTGGGGAGATAGGTTCATGAAGAAGTCGCTCATGTTTATGTCCAAGAGATTTTTTGCCTAAGTTTTTTCTAAGAGTTTTATGGTTTCATGACTTACATTCAGGTCTTTGATCCATTTTGAGTTTACTTTTGTGTATGGGGTTATACAGTAGTCCAGTCTCATTCTCTTACATGTAGCTGTCCAGTTTTGCCAACACCAGCTGCTGAAGAGGTTGTCATCTCCCCATTGTATATCCAAGGCTCCTTTATCATATACTAATTGATGGTATATGTTTGGGTTAATGTCTCGATTTTCTATTCTGTTTCACTGGTCCGTGGGTCTGTTTTTGTGCCAAAACCAAATTTTCTTGATTACTGTGGCTTTGTAGTACAGCTTGAAGTCAGGGAGCGTAATTTTCCCTGTTTTATTCCTCCTTCTTAGGATTGCTTTGGCTATTCGGGGTCTTTTATGGTTCCATATGCATTTTAGAATTATTTGTTCGAGTTCATTGAAGAAAGCTGTTGGTATTTTGTTGCGATTGCATTGAATCTGTAGATTGCTTTACATTTTGACAATATTTATTCTTCCTAGCCATGAGCATGGGATGCATTTCCATTTGTTAGTGTCCTCTTTAATTTCTCTTAGGAGTGTCTTGTAGTTTTCAGAGTATAGGTCTTTCACTTCCTTCGTTAGGTTTATTCCTAGGTATTTTATTCTTTTTGATGCAATTGTGAATGGAATTGTTTTTCTGATTTCTCTTTCTGTTAGTTCATCATTAGTGTATAGGAAAGCTACAGATTTCTGTGTGTTAATTTTATATCCTGCAACTTTGCTGAATTCAGATATTAGTTGTAGTAGTTTTGGAGTGGAGTCTTTGGGCTTTTTTATGTACAGTATTATGTCATCTGCAAATAGTGACAATTTGACTTCTTCTTTACCAATCTGGATGCCTTGTATGTCTTTGTTTTGTCTGAGTGCCGTGGCTAGGACCTCCAGTACTATGTTGAATAACAGTGGAGAGAGTGGGCATCCCTGTCTTATTCCCGATCTTAGATGAAAAGCTTTCAGCTTCTCGCTGTTAAGTATGATGTTGGCTGTGGGTTTGTCATATATGGCCTTTATGATGTTGAGGTATTTGCCCTCTATACCCATTTGTTGAGAGTTTTAATCATGAATGGGTGCTGTATTTTGTAAAATGCTTTTTCAGCATCTATGGAGATGATCATGTGGTTTTTCTTCTTCTTTTTGTTGATGTGGTGGATGATGTTGATGGATTTTGGAATGTTGTACCATCCTTGCATCCCTGGGATGAGTCCCACGTGATCGTGGTATATGATCCTCTTGATGTTTTTTTGAATTCCGTTTGCTAATATTTTGTTGAGTATTTTTGCCTCTACGTTCGTCAGGTATATTGGTGTGTAATTTTCTTTTTTGGTGAGGTCTTTGCCCGGTTTTGGTATTAGAGTGATGCTGGCTTCATAGAATGAGTTTGGAAGTATTCCTTCCTCTTCTATTTTTTGGAAAACTTTAAGGAGAATGGGTGTTATTTCTTTTCTCTATGTCTGATAGAATTCAGGGGTGAATCCATCTGGTCCGGGGGTTTTGTTCTTGGGTAGTTTTTTGATTACCTCTTCAATTTCGTTGCTGGTGATTGGTCTGTTTAGTTTTTCTGTTTCTTGCTTGGTCAGTATTGGAAGGTTTTATTTTTGTAAGAAATTGTCCATTTCTTCTAGGTTTTCCAACTTGTTAGCATATAGATTCTCGTAATATTCTCTTAAAATTCTTTGTATATCTTTGAGGGTCAGTCGTTATTTTTCCTTTCTCATTTCAGATTCTGTTTATGTGTGTAGATTCTCTTTTTCTCTTAATGAGTCTGGTTAGGGGTTTATCTATTTTGTTTATTTTTTCAAAGAACCAGCTCTTGGTTTCATTGATTTTTTCTATTGTTTTATTCTTCTCAATTTTATTTATTTCTTCTCTGATCTTTATTATGTCTGTCCTTGTGGTGACTTTGGGCCTCATATGTTCTTCTTTTTCCAATTTCAATAATTGTGTCTTTAGACTGTTCATTTGGGAATGTTCTTCCTTCTTTAAATAGGCCTGGATTGCAATATACTTTCCTCTTAGAACTGCCTTTGCTGCATCCCACAGAAGTTGTGGCTTTGTGTTGTTGTTGTCATTAGTCTCCATATATTCTTTGATTTCTGTTTTGATTTGGTCGTTAACCCATTGATTAATTAGGAGAATGTTGTTAAGTCTCCATGTATTTGTGAGCCATTTTTATTTCTTTCTAAAATTTATTTCTAGTTTTATACCTTTGTGATCTGAGAAGTTGGTTGGTAGGATTTCAATATTTTTTAATTTACTGAGGTACTTTTTGTGGCCTAGTATGTGGTCTATTCTGGAAAATGTTCCATGTGCACTTGAGAAGAATATGTATCCTGCTGCTTTTGGGTGCAGAGTTCTGTAGATGTCTGTTAGGTCCATCTGTTCCAGTGTGTTGTTCAGTGCCTCTGTGTCTTTACTTATTCTCTCTCTGGTTGATCTGTCGTTTGTAGTGAGTGGTGTGTTGAAGTCTCCTAAAATGAATGCATTGCTTTCTATTTCCTCCTTTAATTCTGTTAGTATTTGTTTCACATATGCTGGCGCTCCTGTGTTGGGTACATATATATTTACAATGGTTATATCTTTTTGTTGGATGGACCCCTTTATCATTATGTAGTGTCCTTCTTTATCCCTTGCTACTTTCTTTGTTTTGAAGTCTATTTTGTCTGATACAAGTAGTGGAACACCTGCTTTTTTCTCTTTGGTGTTTGCATGAAATATCTTTCTCCATCCCTTCACCTTTAGTCTGTGTATATCTTTGGGTTTGAGGTGAGTCTCTTGTAAGCAGCATATAGATGGGTCGTGCTTTTTTATCCACTCTGTTACTCTGTGTCTTTTGATTGGTGCATTCAGTCCATTTACTTTTAGGGTGATTATTGATAGATATGTACTTATTGCTATTGCTGGCTTTAGATTCGTGGTTACCAAAGGTTCAAGGGTTGGTTCTTTACTATCTAAGAATCTTACTTAACTTTCTTGTTAAGTTATTGTGAACACCATCTGATGTTTCTTTATCTCTCCCTTCTTATTCTTCCTCGTCCATTCTTTATATATTAGGTGTTTTATTCTTTGAGTTTAGTTAGTATTTGGATGGTCTGCTTTCTTTGCTATGATTTTATTTTCTCTGGTGACATCTTTTTAGCCTTAGGGGTGCTTCCCTCTAGAGCAGTCCGTTTAAGATATCCTGTAGTGGTGGTTTATGAGAGGCAAATTCTTTCAACTTTCGTTTGTCTTGAAATTGTTTAATCCCTCCATCATATTTAAATGATAATCCTGCTGGATATAATATTCTTGGTTCTAGGCCCTTCTGTTTCATTACGTTAAATATATCATGCCATTCTCTTCTGGCCTCTAAGGTTTCTGTTGAGAAGTCTGATGATAGTCTGATGGGTTTTCCTTTGTAGGTGATCTTTTTTCTCTCTCTAGCTGCCTTTAATACTCTATCTTTGATCTCTGCCATTTTTATTGTTATGTGTCTTCATGTTGTGTTCCTTGGTTCCTTGTGTTGGGAGATCTGTGGGATTCTTTGGACTGCGAGACTATTTCCTTCCCCAGCGTGGAAAGATTTCAGCAATTATTTCTTCAAAGACACTTTCTATCCCTTTTTCTCTCTCTTCTTCGTCTGGTACTGCTATAATGCGAATATTGTTCCGTTTGGATTAGTCACACAGGTCTCTTAATATTCTTTCATTCCTAGAGATCCTTTTATCTCTCTCTGCCTCAGCTTCTCTGTATTTCTGTTCTCTGATTTCTATTCCATTAACAGTCTCTTGCATCTCATCCAGTCTGCTATTAAGGCCGTTGATTGCTTTTCTGATTTCTGCATTGTCTTTCCTCACTTCCCTCACTTCCTCCCTCAGCTCTTGCACATTTCTCTGTAGATCTATCAGCATGGTTATGACTTTTATTCTTAATTCTTTTTCAGGAAGACTGTGCATTTCCATCCCTTCAGGCTCCTTCTCTCTGGTTGTCTGGTTGATCTTCGTCTGGATCATATTCCTCTGTCTTTTCATGGCTATAGAAGTGGTCGCGGGTAGTTGCCACATATGTGAGGTGGGCTCTTTAAGACTTTAGAAAGAAATAAAAAAAAAAGAAATAAAGAAGTAAAAAAAAGAAAAAAAAGAAAAGAAAAAAGAAGGAGAAGAAGAAACAAAAATAAAAAACAAACAAAGAAAAAACGGCCACCGGGAGTGGATTCTGTGGGGATGGTGTAGGTGGCACTGTTGCTCCACTAGTCCGCAGCCATGGCCGCGCCGTTCCGCAGGCCCTTTGTAGCCCTGGCCACTGTGGGAACAAATGGGAGGCTGTTGATCTCTGTGGGACGTCTAAGTGCGGCCACCCTTTCCCAGTCGCCAGCTAAGGGGTCCGAAACTCCCCAGGACTCCCGGCCTGCTGGGCTGAGTGTGCTTAGGTGATCCGGCCCCTCCGCTGGGCTCCTGACTCTTTAAGACCGCTGTAAAAAGCAAGTACTTTTCTTCTTTTGTTTTTTCCTTCCCGGTTGCTGGCTGCCAGCACCCTGGCGCGTTCCCCGCTCACATCCTGCACCCCTGTCTCTCCAATCTCTGCCACACCGCGCGATGTGTGTCAGCGTTCCCTGCGCAGATCACCGGGGCTCTTTATTTCGTGGGCCTGCACTTCCACTCCCTCCCAGCTCTGAATCCTCTTCTCCCGCTGGTGTGCTGGGGTGGGTGAGTGCTCGGGTCCCGTTGGGTCGCGGCTCCGTATCTTGCCCGCCTCGCCGGGTGCCAAGTCCTCTCAGGTGTAGCTGCGCACTGTGCGTTTTCCTGTGTATTCTGGTCTCTCTTTTAAGAATAGTTGTATTTGCTGTATTTTCATAGATAAATATAGTGTTCCGAGGAGATTTCTCCCGCCCTGCTTATGCCGCCATCTTCCCGGAAGTCTCTACAAGATTGTTTTTATGCATTCATCAGTTGATAAACATTCAGGTTGTTTCCATTTTTTGGATGTTAGGAGTAATGGTGCTATATGCAACCATGTACAAGTTTTGGATATATGTAAGTTTTCATTTCTCTTGGGGGTATGTGGGTAAAATTCTGGGTCATATGGTAATTTTGTATTTAATTCTTTAAAGAACTGCCAGACGGGTTCGCAATGTGAATACACATTTATATTACCATCCAATAGATGTTATCTGACTTTTAGTCTAGCCATTCTAGTGGGTTGAAGTGTTACCTCACTGTGGTTTTGATTTGTATTTCCTGATGGCCAGAAATGTTGAGCATCTATCCATGTGCTTATTGGCCATTTGTATATCTTCTTTGGAGAAATGGCTATTCAGGTCCTTTGGCCATTTTTAATTGAGTTATTGGTCTTTTTATTATTGAGGTGTGAGTGTTCTTTATATATTCTAGATTTGAGTCTTTTATTAGATAAATGATTTGCAAATATTTTCTCCCATTCTCTGGGTTATCTTCTTACTTTTTTTATTTAAAAAATTTCATTCTTGATGTACAGCTTGATGAATTTTGATATGTGTGTAAATTCGTGTAACCATCCCCCAGATTGAGATATCAAATGTTCTCACTAATTTTTTCCCCCTTCATCTATTTCATCCATTCCTCCATCCACCTCATGGCAACCACCAGTCGGTTTATGAATTTGTTTCAGTTTTGTTTGTTCATTTGTTTTATTTGTTAGAATCCACATGCAAGTGAAATCATATGGTATTTGTCTTTCTCTGAGTTATTTCGCTTAGCATGATATCCTCTAGGTCTGTCCATGTTGTCTCAAATGGCAAGATTTCTTTTTTTACGGCTGAGTAATATTCCATTGTGTATATGTAGCTCATCTTTTAATACATTCATCTATCAGTGGAAATTAGGTTGTTTCCATATTTTGGCTGTGATCAACATGGAACTGCATATATCTGTTTGGATTGGTAATTTTGTTTTCTTTTTGTAAATTCCATAATGAAATTGCTGGGTCATATGGTATTTCTATTTTTAGTTTTTTGAGAAATCTCCATACTGCTTTCCATAGTGGCTGCAACAATTGGTTACACCAAAATGCAGCAGTATATACAAGGGTTCCCTTTTCTTCATATACTCGCCAATACTTGTTATTTATTGTCTTGTTGATACAGCCATTTTGACTGTTGTAAGGTGATAATTCATTGTGTTTCTGATTTGCATTTCCCTGATGATTAGTGATGTGGAGCATTCTTTCATGTTTCTGTTTACCATCTGTGTCTTCTTTGGAAAAATGTCTATTCAGTTCCTCTGCCCATTTTTAAAAAATTATAGTATCATTAATATACGATTTTATGTTGGTTTCAAATGTACATCACAGTGGTTCAACAGTCCATGATCAACTTATATTGTGATTGTGAATTATTGTACCCCTTTATCCCCTTCCCCAGCAAAAAAATCCCCTGACCCAGCAATTCTACTCCTACATATACACCCAAGTATAGTAATGTTCCCACCATCTCCTTTGTGATGTTATTGACAAATATTGCATCTCTATATATTATAGGTTCAACAATACAATAAATAATACTATTTTATACAATTGCTTTTAAATTAGTTCAAAGAAGAAATGGAAAAAGTGTATATTTATACAGTCCTTTATAATCACATAACTACCTTTCTTGGTGCTCTTTGTTTTTTTTGTATGTGGATTTGGATTACAGTTTGGGTTCACTTGCTTTTAGCTTAAAGAACTTACTTTAGTATTTCTTGTAAGGTGGTTCTGCTACTAACAGATTCTCCCAGCTTTGTGTGTCTGGAAATGTCTTTATTTTGCCTTCATTTTTGAACAATGTCTTTTCTGGATAGAGATTTTTACTTCACAGTTTTTTTCTTTGAGTGCTTTGATTTTGTTTTCCCACTGCCTTCTGGCCTATGCATTGTTTTGCTAAGAAGTCAGCTGTTAATCTTTTTGAGGTTCCCTTGTTAGTGAAACATCTTTTCTCTTGGCTGCTTTCAAGATTTTTCCCTTGTTTTTGGCTTTCATTATTTTTACCATAATGTGTTTGTGGATCATTTTGTGTGTTTCCTACTTTGAGTTTCCTGGATGTGTAAATTATTGTACTTTTTAATAAGCTTTGGTAGTTTTCAGCCATTATTTATTTCATTGAGTAGTTTTTCTTCCCCTTTATCTCTCTCCTTTCTTTCTGGTATACTCATGCATATATTGGTATGCTTAATAATATCCTACATTTCTCTGAAGTTCTGTTTATTTTTCTTCACATTGCTTAATCTCTTCTGATCTGTCTTCAGGTTCACTAATTCTTCTACAGGACTTCTACTGTTGAGCCCCTCTAGTGAATTTTTCATTTCAATTATTTTGCTTTTCAACTCTAGAATTTCCATTTAGTACTGTCAGTTTTTTTATATTCTTCATGTGATGTGATACTGTCATCATACCTTCCTTTATTCCTCTAACATGTGTAAGTCTGGGGAGAGGAAATCCCAGGGCAAAATACCTCTAAAGCCTAAATCAGTCAAAGGGAGAAGTAAAGTTTAAAATCTGTTTATTGCTTACAAACTGCAGTCTAGGGCCGTCTCTCTTTCCTGTTCCAGCAGAAGCAAATCAACACTCCCCCTCACCTCTCAGGTTCAGATAAGCCCTCCATTGCCCAGGTAATTACCCATTGATATGGAAATGAACAGCTCTCCACCCCTGAGGAATTCCTATTGATATGCATATGCACTAAAGCCACACTTCTCTCCACCCCTGAGGATGCAGATGCACTAAGGCCAGGTGAGATATTCTAGAAATATTACAATTTACCCACAACATGGTTTCCTTTTGTCTTTGAACATTTATAACGACTACTTTAAAGGCTTTTTCTCATCAGTTTGACATCTGGTCAAAATCGCAGGCAATTTCTCTTTCTTGCTTTTTTTCCCAGCATATAGGTTATACTTTCCTGTTTGTTGGCATGTGTCACAATTTTTTGGAAACTGAACATTTTAGATAATGTATTTGTTAGAAAAAGCATAAAACCTAAATGTGACTTATTTCCACTAGGAGGTTTAAGCATTTTAACAGTAAGGTATTAACAAAGGGCTACATGGTGAAAATATGCCAAGAAATTGCTCAGACTGAGAGTGGGGTTTGGGAGGGGGAATTGATAAGGAGCAGGCTGTACCTGTTTGGGAAAAGAAAAAAAAGTTTTAAACCTGCCAATAAAATTAAGACAAATGTAAGAGAAAGCCTAATATGGATATAACTTGCTTAGGTGACATCCGGGAAAGAATGTGAACCCTATAGTACTCAGCCAATGAGGAACCAGGGGAGGGACTTGCATGCTAGGGAATAAATTATTTGCCCCAACTGCCCCAGGTGTGCCTGCTCACCAGACACCCAATCTTGTAAGACCTCATTAAAGCCTTACTCCTTTCTTCTCTTTGTCTCCATGTCCACTTACTGAGTTTGGACCAGTGAGTTTGTTTCTCACATATTGAAACTCTGGGTACTGGTCCTCTCCCTTCCGGGGTTGTTTGTTACTGTTCTTTATTTGGAGATTATTTATTTGTTTGTCTATTTGGAGATTGGCTGGATTATTTTAGTTCTGTCTCTCTCAACTCCTACCTGCAATCCAGTGTTTAGCACCTGTGATGTTGCTTTTTAAGGGATATAGCCTTGGGTTTTGGCAAGTCCCTCTTTGTCTCTTTCAGTATGCTCCATTAGTTGCTGGCAGATTGCTCTATTGTTTTCAACAGTGTCCTGGGGTAGAAATTGTTCCACAGCCTAATGCAATCAAGTTGGGTTCCTGAGTTCAGTATTTGAGATTTGTTTTGAACCCAAGCAGGCTCCTCCCTAGTGTGTCTCTCCTTGGTTTTCTGGTTCTCTGTGGCAAACCAGCTGACCCACAATTTAGCTTCTGTGTCCAGTGATATTACCAGTCTCCCTCTGTTTGTCTTTCACTACAACATCTACTGTTTTTGAGAGCAGCCTTAGGCTTGAACTTCTCCACATCCAGATGTAAATGAAGTCAATTCCTCTGGAAAAAGATTAGGAGCTATCTGCTTTAGGGTGCCCCCCCCAACCCCAGACAAAATCTTCCAGCCACAGCTCTGAAGTTTGGAGTGGGTACAGTGGTGGCTTATCTCTGTGTGATAATCACTTTGGAGTTGAGTGCTAGGTAGAGTGGGATAAGCAGTAGCCTCAGGCCTTTTTGGTTTGTGTCTTGTGGTATTGAACCTGCCTCTTATGAGTCAGGGCCAGGGTTATTGGGGCTTTAGTATTTTCAGTATTCTGCCACACCCAAGGATCTGTGTCCCTTCAGTGGGGTGTGTGGAAGAAGAGAACCCCTACCTTTTGATCATACTAGCACAGAACTTAGCTTCAGCAATAGGTTGCCAGTGGAAGCATGAGAAATGCTGATGTCCTGCCTTTCCCAGTGTAACTCTGGGGAGAGGAAATCCCGGGGCAAAATACCTCTAAAACTGAAATCAGTCAAAGGGAGAAATAAAGTTTAAAACCTGTTTATTGCTTACAAACTGTAGTCTGGGGCCATCTCTTTCCTGCTCTGGCAGAAGCAAGCAAGACCTCCTCCTAACCTCTCAGGTTCAGATAAGTACTTGGTTGCCCAGGTTACCCACTGGTATGGAGATGAACTGCTCTCCACCCCTGAGGAATGCCTGTTGATACACAGATGTGCTAAACCAGGTGAGATATTCTGGAAATACTGCAGTTTTACCCATACCCAGGAAGATAGTCTGAGCTCAGGGGAGAGAGGGAGCACCATGCTCTAGGCTGCACAAGTCTCAAGTGGAGTTTCCATATTGCTGAACTGGGAATAGGAAGGCAGGGAGTATGTCCTGGTTCAACTACCACAGATTCTCACCATTTTTACTGAGCTCTTAGTAGATTTTCTTGAGTAAATGTTATTTCATTTGCTTATGTCACTAGGGACTTTAAATGTTTGCCCTTTTATATTTTTTCACCTGTTTTGCTCAGGAGTGGGTCCAAGGAGGTCTAAATGTTGTCATGCCAGAAACAGAACTCTTCATTTGATTCTGACTGGCTCATGTCCTTTGGCTTACTGCACACAGCAAAGCACTCTGTCCTTTCTCTGATTTGTAGGATATATTTCCGTTAAGTTCTGGCACATCTTTTATTTTAGTGTACTTACCTGGTATGTTCCATTTAGTGGTTCTTTTGGATAGGTACTATTTTGTTTTCATTTATTGGCTCTGACATTATGGACAAACAATGAAACTTTAAAATCTTCCAGTAGTAAGTTCCCTGTACCTGCCCTCCTACCACTGACTGGCTGCTGTTAGTTAACCAAGTAGATGAAAGTTAGGAGATTTTGCTTCTGGCCTTCATATTAACTGAGGTGGGAATATAATAACACTAGGGAAATCATCCTCCTACTTTACTTTTTTAGAGATCCTATTTTTAAGATTTAGGTCTTGCTATGTATAAGATGCACATCAAGAAACTACTGAGAAGACACAAAATGTAATAAGAAAATGGGAAACAACAGGAAAAAGTTTAAAGATTTTTTAGGTGGATTGTTTGGCATGGGACTGAAGAGGGAGAAGTAATCAAGTGACATTTAAAGTACCTGAAGGCTAATTTTTTTTCCAGTCAATTGCTTTACTTGAGTACAAAAAACATAATCTCTCTTTGGAAAGATGGTCCTTGAGTATATATCATCCATGCTGGCAGTAAGTCTTGCTTTATATAATGCCACATAATTTTTTAAAATATCACATAACCATTCCATTATTTATTGCTTATGTCATCACAAACTAAATGTAGTTTCTGACCATTACATACAGCAAAATCCAATTTTGTTGAACTGTCCCCCCTAAAGAAAAAGTCACACACGCTAGAAAAATCCATAATTCATTTGAAATATATGTATTGAGCACTCACTATTCTGAAGAACTCTGCTAGTCCCTGTGTGAGCACAACAATGTATAACATATAATTTCTGCCAAGGAGACATTTAAAATCTCTGATAGGTACTTATTGTTTTTTTGTATTGTTTTCTTTGCTTTGATTTTTAAATTTAATTTTAATTTTATTTTGGTATAATTAATACACACTTACATGAACAACATTGTGGTTACAGGATTCCCCCCATTATCAAGTCCCCAGCACATACCCCATTACAGTCACTTTCCATCAGCGTAGTAAGATGCTATAGAATCACTACTTGACTTCTCTGTGCTATACTGCCTTCCCTGTGCCTGCCTCCTACATTATGTGTGCTAATTATAATGCCCCTTTTTCCCCTTATCACTTCCTTCCCACCTATCCTCCCCAGTCCCTTTCCCTTTAGTAACTATTAGGCCATACTTGGGTTCTGTGAGTCTGCTGCTGTTTTGATCCTTCAGTTTTTGCTTTGTTCTTACACTTCACAGATGAGTGAAATCATTTGATACTTGTCTATCTCTGCATGGCTTATTTCACTGAGCATAATACCGTCTAGCTCCATCCATATTGTTGCAAATAGTAGGATTTGTTTTCTTCTTATGGCTGAATAATATTCCATTGTGTATATGTACCACATTTTCTTTATCCATTCGTCTACTGATGGATACATAGGTTGCTTCCATTTCTAGGTTATTGTAAATAGTGCTGCAACAAACATAGGGGTGCATATGTCTTTCTGAAACTGGGCTTCTGCATTCTTTTTTTTATTATAATTTATTTTGGTATCATTAATCTATAGTTACATGTTCAATATTATGGTTATTAAACTACCCCCTTCATCAGATCCCACCCATCAACCCCATTACAGTCACTGTCCATCAGCGTAGTGAGATTCTATAGAATCACTATTTGTCTTCTCTGAGTTGTACAGCCCTCCCCATGTCCCACCAACATTACATCTGCTAATCGGAATGCCCGTTTTTCCCCCTTATCCCTCCCTTCCCACCAATCTTCCCCAGTCCCTTTCCCTTTGGTAACTATTAGTACATTCTTGGGTTCTGTGAGTCTGCTGCTGTTTTGTTCCTACAGGTTTTTTCTTTGTTCTTATACTCCACATATGAGTGAAATCATATGATACTTGTCTTTTTCAGCATGGCTTATTTCACTGCACATAATACCCTCTAGCTCCATACATGTTGCAAATGGTAGGATTTGTTTTCTTCTTATGGCTGAATAATATTCCATTGTGTATATGTGCCACATCTTCTTTATCCATTCATCTACTGATAGACCCTTAGGTTGCTTCCATTTCTTGGCTATTGTAAATAGTGCTGCAATAAACATAGGGGTGAATATGTCTTTTTCAAACTGGGCTTCTGCATTCTTAGGGTAAATTCCTAGGAGTGGGATTCCTGGGTCAAATGGTATTTCCATTTTGAGTTTTTTGAGAACCCTCCATACTGCTTTCCACAATGGTTGAACTAATTTGCATTCCCAACAGCAGTGTAGGAGGGTTCCCTTTTCTCCACATCCTTGCCAACATTTGTTGGTGTTTGTGTTTTGGATGTTGGCAATCCTCACTGGTGTGAGGTGAGATCTCACTATGGTTTTAATTTGCATTTCTCTGATGATTAGTGATGTGGAGCATCTTTTCATGTGCCTGTTGGCCATCTGAATTACTTCTTTGGAGAAGAAGTGTCTGTTCATATCCTCTGCCCATTTCTGAATTGGATTATTTGCTTTTTGTTTGTTGAGGTGAGTGAGTTCTTTATATATTTTGGATGTCAACCCCTTATTGGATATGTCATTTATGAATATATTCTCCCATACTGTAGGATGTCTTTTTGTTCTACTGGTGGTGTCCTTTGCTGTACAGAAGCTTTTCAGCTTGGTATACTCACACTTGTTCATTTTTGCTTTTGTTTCCCTTGCCTGGGGAGATAGGTTCATGAAGAAGTCACTCATGTTTATGTCCAAGAGATTTTTGCCTAAGTTTTTTTCTAAAAGTTTTATGGTTTTATTCTTACATTCAGGTCTTTGATCCATTTTGAGTTTACTTTTGTGTATGGGGTTAGACAGTAGTCCAGTTTCATTCTCTTACATGTAGCTTTCCAGATTTTCCAACACCAGCTGCTGAAGAGACTGTCATCTCCCCATTGTATATCCAAGGCTCCTTTATAAAATATTAATTGACTGTAAATGTTTGGGTTAATGTTTGAATTTTCTATTCTGTTCCACTGGTCTGTGGGTCTGTTTTTGTGCCAATACCAAATTTTCTTGATTACTGTGACTTTGTAGTAGAGCTTGAAGTCAGGGAGCGTAATTCCCCGTTTGATTCCTCTTCTCAGGATTGCTTTGGCTATTTGGGGTCTTTTCTGCTTCCATATGAATTTTAGAATTATTTGTTCCAGTTCATTGAAGAAGGCTGTTGGTATTTTGATAGGGATTGCGTTGAATCTGTAGATTGCTTTAGGTAGTATAGCCATTTTGACAATATTTATTCTTCCTAGCGAAGAGCATGGGATGAATTTCCATTTGTTAGTGTCCTCTTTAATTTCTCCTAGGAGTGTCTTGTAGTTTTCAGGGTATAGGTCTTTCACTTCCTTCATTAGGTTTATTCCTGGATATTTTATTCTTTTTGATGCAATTGTGAATGGAATTGTTTTTCTGATTTCTCTTTCTGTTAGTTCATCGTTAGTGTATAGGAAAGCAACAGATTTCTGTGTGTTATTTTTGTATCCTGCAACTTTGCTCAAATCAGATATTAGTTCTTGTAGTTTTGGAGTGGAGTCTTTAGGGTTTTTTATGTGTAATATCATGACATCTTCAAAGAGTGACAATTTGACTTGTTCTTTACCAGTCTGGATGCCTTGTATGTCTTTGTTTTGTCTGATTGCCGAGGCTAGGACCTCCAGTACTATGTTGAGTAACAGTGGAGAGAGTGGGCATCCCTGTCTCGTTCCCGATCTTAGATGAAAAGCTTTCAGCTTCTTGCTGTTAATTATGATGTTGGCTGTGGTTTTGTAGTATATGGGCTTTATGATGTTGAGGTACTTGCCCTCTATACCCATTTTTTTGAGAGTTTTAATCATGAATGGATGCTGAATTTTGTCAAATGCTTTTTCATCATCTATGGAGATGATCATATGGTTTTGTTCTTCTTTTTGTTGATGTGGTGGATGATGTTGATGGATTTTCGAATGTTGTATCATCCTTGCATCCCTGGGATGAATCCCACTTGGTCATGGTGTATGATCCTGTTGATGTATTTTTGAATTTGGTTTGCTAATATTTTGCTGAGTATTTTTGCATCTACGTTCATCAGGGATATTGGTGTGTAATTTTCTTTTTTGGTGAGGTCTTTGCCCGGTTTTGGTATTAGAGTAATGCTGGCTTCATAGAATGAGTTTGGAAGTATTCCCTCCTTTTCTATTTTTTGGAGAAGTTTAAGGAGCATGGGTGTTATTTCTTCTCTATTTGTCTGGTAGAATTCAGCGGTAAATCCACCTGGTCCAGGGGTTTTGTTCTTGGGTAGTTTTTTGATTACCAATTCAATTTCGTTGCTGGTGATTGGTCTGTTTAGTTTTTCTGTTTCTAGTTTGGTCAGTCTTTGAAAGTTGTGTTTTTGTAAGAAGTTGTCCATTTCTTCTAGGTTTTCCAGCTTGTTAGCATATAGATTCTCATAATATTCTCCTAGAATTCTTTGTATAGCTGTGGGGTCTGTCGTTATTTTTCCTTTTTCATTTCTGATTCTGTTTATGTGTGTAGATTCTCTTTTTCTCTTAATGAATCTGGCTAGGGGTTTATCTATTTTGTTTATTTTTTCAAAGAACCAGCTCTTGGTTTCATTGATTTTTTTACTAATGTTTTATTCTTCTCAATTGTATTTATTTCTTCTCTGATCTTTATTATGTCCCTCCTTCTGGTGACTTTGGGCCTCCTTTGTTCTTCTTTTTCCAATTTCAATAATTGTGTCTTTAGACTGTTCATTTGGGAATGCTCTTCCTTCTTTATATAGGCCTGGATTGCAATATACGTTCCTCTTACAACTGCCTTTGCTGTGTCCCACAGAAGTTGTGGCTTTGTGTTGTTGTTGTCATTAGTCTCCATATATTCTTTGATTTCTGTTATGATTTGGTCATTAACCCATTGATTAATTAGGAGAATGTTGTTAAGTCTCCATGTATTTGTGAGCCTTTTGATTTCTTTCTGAAATTTATTTCTAGTTTTATACCTTTGTGATCTGAGATGTTGGTTGGTAGGATTTCAATATTTTTGAAATTCCTGAGGTTCTTTTTGTGGCCTAGTATGTGGTCTATTGTGGAAAATGTTCCATGTGCACGTGAGAAGAATGTGTATCCTGTTGCTTTTGGGTGCAGAGTTCTGTAGATATCTGTTAGGTCCATCTGTTCTAGTGTGTTTTTCAATGCCTCTGTGCCTTTACTTATTCTCTGTCTGGTTGATCTATCCTTTGGAATGAGTGGTGTGTTGAAGTCTCCTAAAATGAATGCATTGTTGTCTATTTCCTCCTTCACTTCTGTTAGTATTTGTTTCACATATGTTGGCGCTCCTGTGTTGTGTGCATATATTTTTACAATGGTTATATCTTCTTGTTGGACTGACCCCTTTATCATTATGTAATGTCCTTCTTTATTTCTTGTTACTTTCTTCATTTTGAAGTCTATTTTGTCTGATACAAGTACTGCAACACCTGCTTTTTTCTCTTTGTTGTTTGCATGAAATATCTTTCTCCATCCCTTCACCTTTAGTCTGTGTATATCTTTGGGTTTGAGGTGAGTCTCTTGTAAGCAGCATATAGATGGGTCTTGCTTTTTTATCCATTCTGTTACTCTGTGTCTTTTGATTGGTGCATTCAGTCCATTTACATTTAGGGTGATTATTGATAGATATGTACTTATTGCCATTGCTGGCTTTAATTTCATGGTTACCAAAGGTTCAAGGTTGCTTCTTTACTATCTAAGAATCTAACTTAACTTTCTTGTTAAGTTATTGTGAACGCTGTCTGATGTTTCTTTATTTCTCCCTTCCTATTGTTCTTCCTCCATTCTTTATATATTGGGTGTTTTATTCTTTGCCTTTAGTTAGTATTTGGATGTTCTGCTTTCTTTGCTATGATTTTATTTTCTCTGGTGACATCTTTTTTTAGCCTTAGGGGTGCTTCCCTCTAGAGCAGTCCGTTTAAGATATCCTGTAGTGGTGGTTTATGAGAGCCAAACCCTCAATTGTCCTTTGTCTGGAAATTGTTTAATCCCTCCATCATATTTAAATGATAATCGTGCTGGATACAATATTCTTGGTTTGAGGTCCTTCTGTTTCATTTCGTTAAATATATAATGCATTCTCTTCAGGCCTGTAAGGTTTCTGTTGAGAAGTCTGATGATAGTCTGATGGGTTTTCCTTTGTAGGTGATCTTTTTTCTCTCTCTAGCTGCCTTTAATTCTCTGTCTTTAACTTTGACCTTTGCCATCTTAATTATTATGTGTCTTGGTGTTGTCTTCCATAGGTCCCTTGTGTTGGGAGTTCTGTGGGCTTCCGTGGACTGCGAGACTATTTCCTTCCCCACTGTGGGAACGTTTTCAGCAATTATTTCTTCGAAGACACTTTCTATTCCTTTTTCTCTGCGAATATTGTTCCCCTTTGGATTTGTCACAGAATTCTCTCAATATTCTTTCATTCTTAGAGATCCTTTTTTCTCTCAGTACCTCAGCTTTGTATTCCTCTTCTGTAGTTTCTATTTCACTTATCTTCTCCTCCACCGTATCCAGTCTGCTTTTAATACCGTCCATTGTGTTCTTCAAGGATTGGATCTCTGACGGGAATTCATTCCTGAGTTCTTGAATATCTTTCTGTACCTCCATGAGCATGTTAATGATTTTAATTTGAACTCCCTTTCTGGGAGAGTCATAAATTTTGAACTCCCTTTCAGGGAGAGTCATAAGGTCCATATCATTTAAATATTTCTCAGGAGTTGTATTCATAATTTTACTATGGACCAGGTTCCTTTGGCATTTCATATTTGTGTATGGAGCCCTCTAGTGCCCAGAAGCTCTACTCTCTGGAGCTGCTCAGACCCCTGAAGCAATTGCAGGGATTGTAGGGGAGTGGTATTGGTGCCTCGGAGGAGGAAAGGGCTGTTTCCTGGTTCCTGACTGCTATGCCTGTCTCCACTGTCTGAACCAGTTGGCTGAGCACACAGGTATAAGCCTCTGTGCTTTGCGTTTTCAGTTGCTGTAGACAGATCTTCCCTCTGAGTGGCCTAACACCTGGGAAGGGTTTCCAGGTTTGCAAGCCCAGTGGGGCTGGCCAGGTGAAAGGTGCACTAGTCTGCCTGTTACAGAAGGGGTTCTTGGAGCTGTGTAGGCAGCCAGGGAGCTTGCACACCTGAAGATCAGAAAACTCCCAATCTGCTGGGCAGAGTACACCCGGACAATTTTGTCTACCTGTCTTTTCTCCTGAGCAGTAAGCTCTGTGCAGTCCTTGCCCCCTTAGCAGTCCTCTTGCTAAGGTCTTCTTTGTTAGAAGTTTCTCAGACTGCCTGCCTTTCTTTTGTCCCAGAGCAGCTGGGTATGGATCCCTGATTTCACAAGCAGCTGGAATCTTAGTCTCTCCTGGAATTCTTCCTGTCTTAGCTTTCCAAGCTCCTAATTACAAGAGTATCATGCAAGCACCATGAAATGTAGGTTTTTGCTCCCAGAGTATATCTCCAGAGTTAGGTATTCAGCAGTCCCAGTTCTCCACTCCCTCTCTGCTCTGTTCCTGTTCCTCCTGACAGTGAGCTGGGGTGGGGGAAGGGCTTGGATCCTGCAGGACCACAGCTTTAGTACATTACCGTTTTCTGTGAGGGCTGCTCTTGTCTCCAGGTGTATGCAGTTTGTTGTAGTCCTCTTTCCCGTTGCTCTTTCAAGAGTAGTTGTAGTAGCTTTATTTTCATATTATATGCGGTTTTAGGAGGAAGCCTCTGTCTCACCTCTCACACCGCCATCTTTAATGCTCTGCAACTGACTTCTGTATTAATTTTGTGTCCTGCAACTTTGCTGAATTCAGATATTCTTGTAGTTTTTGAGTGGATTCTTCATGTTTTTTTATGAACTATCATGTCATCTGCAAACAGTGACCGTTTGACTTCTTCCTTACCAGTCTGGATGCCTTTTATTTTTTTGTGTTTTCTGATTGCCTTGGCTAGGACATCCACCACTATGTTTAATAAAAGTGGGGAGAGTGGATATCCTTTTCTTGTTCCTGATCTTAGAAGAAAAGCTTTCAGGTTCTTACTGTTAAGTATGATGTTGTCTGTGGGTTTTTCATATATGGCCTTTATTATGTTGAGGTACTTGCCGTCTATACCCATTTTGTTGAGAGTTTTTATCATGAATGGATGTTGAATTTTGTCAAATGCTTTTTCAGCATGTATGGAAATTATTGTTTTTGTCCTTCTTTTTGTTGATGTGGTGAATGATGTTAATGGATTTTCGAATGTTGCATCCTTGTATCTGTGGGATGAAACCCATTTGATCATGCTGTATGATCTTCTTGATGTATTTTTGAATTCCGTTTGCGACTATTTTCTTGAGTATTTTTGCATCTATGTTCATCAGGGATATTGGTCTGTAGTTTTAGTTTTTTTTTTGTGGTGTCTGTGCCTGGTTTTGGTATTAGAGTGATGCTGGCTTCATTGAATGAGTTTGGAAGTATTCCGTACTCTTCTATTTTTTGGAAAACTTTAAGTAGAATGTGTATTATGTCTTCTCTAAATGTCTGATAAAATTCAATGGTAAATCCATCTGGTCTGGGGATTTTGTTCTTGCGTAGGTTTTTGATTACTGATTCAATTTCATTGCTGGTAATTGGTCTGTTTAGATTTTCTGTTTCTTCCTGGGTCAGTCTTGGAAGGTTGTACTTTTCTAGAAAGTTGTCCACTTCTTCTAGGTTATCCAGTTTGTTGGCAGATAATTTTTCATAGTATTGTCTCATAATAATTATTTGCATTTTTGTGGTGTCTGTAGTGATTTTTCCTTTCTCATTTGTGATTCTGTTTATGTGTGTAGATCCCCTTTTTTTCTTAATTAGTCTGGCTAGGGGTTAATCTATGTGTTTTTTTTTTTATCAAAGAACCAGTTCTTGGTTTCATTAATTTTTTCGCTTGTTTTTTCTTCTTAATTTTGTTCACTTCTTCTCTGATCTTTATTATGTCTCTCCTTCTGCTGAATTTGGGCTTCATTTTTCTTCTTTTACAGTTTCAATTATTTTGAATGTAGACTGTTCATTTGGGACTTTTCTTCCTTCTTTAAATAGGCCTGGATTGCTATATACTTTCCTCTTAAACTGCCTTCGTTGTGTCCCGCAGAAGTTGGGGAATTTTGCTGTAGTTTACATTTGTCTCCATATATTGCTTGATCTCTGGTTTATTTTGGTCCTTTATCCATTGATTATTTAGGAGCATGTTGTTAAACCTCCATGTGTTTGTGAGCCTTTTTGTTTTCTTTATACACTTTATTTCTAGTTTTATACCTTTGTGATCTGAGAATATGGTTGGTAGAATTTCAATCTTTTTTAATTTACTGAGGCTCTTTTTGTGGCCTAGTATATGGTCTATTCTGGAAAGTGTTCCATGTGCACTTGAAAAGAATCTGTATCCTGATGCTTTTGGGTGGAGAGTTCTGTAGATGTCTCTTAGGTCCATCTTTTCTAATGTGTTGTCCAATGTCTCTGTCTCCTACTTATTTTGTGTCTCGTTGATCTGTCATTTGGAGTGAGTGTCGTGTTGAAGTCTCCTAGAATGAATGCATTACATTGTATTACCCCTTTTAATTCTGTTAGTATTGGTTTCACATATGTAGGTGGTCCTGTGTTTGGTGCATAGATATTTATAATGGTTATATCCTCCTTTTGGACTGGCCCCTTTATCATTATGTAATGTCCTTCTTTGTCTCTTGTGACTTTCTTTGTTTTGAAGTATTTTGTCTGATACTAGTACTGCAACTCCTGCTTTTTTCTTCCTATTAGTTGCATGATATATCTTTTTCCATCCCTTCACTTTTAGTCTGTGTATGTCTCAGTTTGAAGTGAGTCTCTTGTAGGCAGCATATAGTTGGGTCTTGTTTTTTTATCCATTCAGTGATTCTATGTCTTTTGATAGGTGCATTCAGACCATTTACATTTTTAGTGATTATCGATAGGTATGTAATTGCCATTGAAGGCTTTAGATTCGTGGTTACCAATGATTCAAGGGTATCTTTCTTACATTCTAAGCGTCTAACTTAACTCACTTAGTATGTTATTACAAACACAATCTGAAGGTATTTTTTTTCCCTCGTTTTCTTTCTCCTACATTCTTTATATATTAGGTATCATATTCTGTAGTCTTTGTCTATCCCTTTTTATTACCTCTGATGACAACTATTTAAACTTAGGCACACTTCCACCTATAGCAGTCCCTCCAAAGTACACTGTAGAGATGGTTTGTGGGAACTAAATTCTCTCAGCTTTTGCTTATCTGGAAATTGTTTAATCCCTCCTTCAAATTTAAATAATAATCTTGCCATATAATATACTCTTGGTTCAGGCCCTTTTGCTTCATTGCATTAAATATATCATGCCACTCCCTTCTTGCCTGTAATGTTTCTCCTGAGAAGTCTGATGATAGCCAGATGGGTTTTCCTTTGTATGTGATCTTATTTCTCTCTCTGGCTTCTTGTAATAGTCTGTCCTTATCCTTGTTCTTTGCCATTTTAATTATTATATGTCTTGGTGTTGTCCTCCTTGGGTCCCTTGTGTTGGTAAATCTGTGCACCTCCATGGCTTGGGAGACTATCTCCTTCTCCAGATTGGGGATTTTTTCACTGATTACATCCTCACTTTCTATCTCTTTTTCTGTGTCTTCTTCTTCTGGTACCCCTAGAATACGAATATTGTTCCGTTTGTATTGGTCACACAGTTCTCTCAGTATTCTTTCATTCTTAGAGGTCCTTTTTTCTCTCTGTGCCTCAGCTTCTTTGTATTCCTCTTCCCTAATTTCTGTTTCATTTATTGCCTCCTCCCCCATATCTAATCTGCTTTTAATACCCTCCATTGTGTTTTTCAACAACTGGATCTCCATCCTAAATTTGTTCCTGAGTTTTTTAATATCTTTCCATACCTCCATGAGCATGTTAATGAGTTTTATTTTGAAATCTCTTTCAGGAAGATTCATGAGGTTGATTTCATTTGAATCTTTATCAGGTATATTCATAATTTTGCTTTGAACCGGGTACCTTTGACGTTTCATAATTTGTCTGTGGTGCCCACTATTGCGCAGAGGCCCTACTCTCTGGAACTGCTCAGCCATTGGAGCAATGTCGGGCATCACAGGGGAGCGGTGTTGGTGCTTGGGGGGATGAAAAAGCTGTTTCCTGCTTCCCGTCTGCTATGCCTGTCTGCACTGCCAGAACCAGTGGGCTGAACACAGAGGTATAAACGTCTATGCTTTGTGTTTGTAGCCTCGGTAGGCAGGTCTTCCCTCTGGCTGGCCTGACGCCCGGGCAGGGGTTGCCGGTTTGTGAGCCTGATCCAGGTGCAGGCTAGCTGGGAGGAAGACACAGCAGGCTGAGTATCACAGTGGGGGGCCTTGGAGCTGCATAGCCAGCCATGGGGATGGAGCACCTGAATATCGTTTAAGCCCGCAACCTGCTGGGCAGAGTGCACTGAGACAATTTTGTCTACCTGTCCTTTCTCCTGAGCAGTAAGCTCTGTGCAATCCTTTTCCCTTTAGCAACCCTTTCGCTTTTAGGAAGTCTCTTAGACTGCCCACCCAGATCAGCCTGATATGAATCCCTGTTTCTCACAAACAGCGGGAATCTCTGTCTCTCCAGGTATTCCATCTGTCTTAGCTTTCCAACTGCACTAAATCACCAGAGCACCATGCAATGTAGTTTCATGCTCCCAGAGCAGATCTCCAGGTCTAGGTGTTCAGCAGTCCCATGGGTCCACTCCCTCCCCACTCTGTTTCTCTTTCTCCTACAAGTGTTCTGGGGTGGGGGAAGGTCTTGTGTCCCACTGGGTCACAGCTTTGGTATGTTTCCCTCTTCTGTGAGGTCTCCTCTTTTCTCCAGGTGTATGCAGTCTGGTGCAGCCTTCTTTCCTGTTGCTCTTTCAGGACTAGTTGTATTAAATTATATTTTTGTATTATATGTGGTTTTAGGATGAGGTCTCTGTCTCACCTCTCATGCCGCCATCTTTAATCCAATCTCCCCACATAACTTCTTACACATGATTATTGTTCACCAAATAAAGTACATGTAATAATCTCTAGAATGCTATTCCCCCACCATTCTTACCTCTGCCCTCATTTCTCTCAGAGCAGGCTCCTTGTTCCTATTTCAGCTTTTAGTTGAAATGATCCTTTAATCCATTTTCAGTAGATTTTTATGTAAGTAGATTTTATGGTGTAAGAGTCTGGCTTCATTCTTTTGTTTGCAAATATGCAATTTACCCTTACTATTTTTTGTTTAAGACACTGTCCTCTCCCATTGTGAGGTCTTGGCACTCTTGTTGGAGATTGTTTACCATATGGACACGATTGTATTTCTGGGCTCTGCGTTCTGTTGATCTATATGTCTTTTGTCATACCAGTCAGTCCCATGCTGTTTTGAATAGTGTTGCTTTGTGATATGTTTTAAAACCAGAAAGTGTAGGGATTCTAACTCTGTTTTTGTTTTTTTTCCCTCCCAAGATTGTTGTGACTTTTCAGTGACTCTTGAGTTTCCAAATGAATTTTTGTACGTTTTTTCTATTTGTGCAAAAAATGCCATTGGGATTTTGATTGGGCTTGCACTGAATCTGTAGATTCATGTAGGTAGTATGGATGTTTTAACAATGTTAATTCTTCCAATCCATGCCATAGGATGTCTTTCTATTTATTTCTGTCTTCTTTCTTTCTGCAACATTTTATAGTTTTCAGAATAGAAGTTTTTTGCCTCCTTGGTCAAATTTATTCATAACTATTTTATTCTTTCTGATATTTTCATAAATGGAATTTTTTTTCTACTGCTCATTTTTAGTTTATAGAAATACAATTGTTCTTGTGAATTTTGCATCTTGCAACATTGCTGAATTCTTTTATTAGTTCTAATATTTTATTTCAGGAAACTTTAGGGTTTTCTTATTTAATATGTCATATGTGAACAGAGATAATTTTACTTCCTCTTGTTCATTTTGATGCCCTTTTTTCTTTTCTTCTCTTTCTTCCTTCCTTCCTAAGCCTTCCCTCTCTTCCTGCCTTCATCCCTTCCCTTCTTTCATTCTTTTGCTTTTGTTCTTTTGTTCTTTTGTACTTTGTTCTTTCATTCTCTTTCCTTTGCTTTTTCATTCCTTTGTTCTCTTATTCTCTCTTTTGTTCTTTCCCTCATTTGTACTTGTATTTCTTCCTTTCGTTTTCTCCGTCCTTCCTTCATTCCTTCCTTTGGCTAAATGTCCAATACTATGATGAATAGAAATGGGGAAAGTGAATGTCTTGCCTTGTTCCTGATCTTAGGAAAAAATCCTTCAGTCTTTTTTGCTGTGTACGTTAGCTGTGGTTTTTTGATATAGGAACTTTATTGTGTTGAGGGGTTTCTCTCTTTTTGTAGACTTTTCAGTGTTTTTATCATGAAAGGGTTAAATATTATCAAATGCTTTCCTGTCAATTAATATGGTCATGTGGTTTTTATCCTTCATCTCCTTAATGTGTATTTATATTATTTGAGTTTCTTTTTTCGTTTTTTAATTAAGGTATTATTGATATATACTCTTATGAAGGTTACACAAGAAAAACAATGGGTTATTACATTCACCCTTATTATCGAGTCACCCCATACCCCATTGCAGTCACTGTCTATCAGTGTAGTAAGATGCCACAGAGTCCCTATTTGTCTTCTCTTAGCTACACAGTCTTCACCAGGACCCCACACACACCATGTACACTAATCATGATACCCCACAATCCCCTTCTTCCTCCTTCCATACCTGCCCTCCCCCACCCCTCCCCTTTGGTAATCACTAGTACCTTCTTGGAATCTGTGGGTCTGCTGCTATTTTGTTCCTTCAGTTTTGCTTTGTTGTTATACTCCATAAATGAGGAAAATCATTTGGTATTTGTCTTTCTCTGCCTGACTTATTTCACTGAGCATAATACCCTCTAGTTCCATCCATGTTGTTGCAAATGGTAGGGTTTGTTTTCTTCTTATGGCTGAATAATATTCCATTGTGTATATGTACCACTTCTTCTTTATCCCTCCATCTACTGATGGACACTTAGGTTGCTTCCATATCTTGGCTATTATAAATAGTGCTGTGATAACCATAGTGCTGCATATGTCATTTTGAATCTGAGAAGTTGTTTTCTTTGGGTAAATTCGTAGGAGTGGAATTGCTGGGTCAAATGGTATTTCTATTTTTACTTTTTTGAGGAAACTCCATAGTGCTTTTCACAATGGTAGAACTAGTTTACATTCCCACCAGCAGTGTAGGAGGGTTCCCCTTTCTCCACATCCTCGCCAGCATTTGTTGTTGTTTGTCTTTTGGATGGTGGCCATCCTAACTGGTGTGAGGTGATATCTCATTGTCGTTTTAATTTGCATTTCTCTGATGATAAGCGATGTGGAGCATCTTTTCATGTGCCTGTTGACCATCTGAATTACTTCTTTAGAGAAGTGTCTGTTCATATTCTCCACCCATTTTTTAATAGGGTTATTTGGTTTTTGGGTTTTGAGGCATGAGAGTCTTTTATATATTCAGAATGTTAACCCCTTGTCGGATATGTCATTTGCAAATATATTCTCCCATATTGTAGGATGCATTTTTGTTTTGCTGATGATGTCCTTTGCTGTACAGAAGCTTTTTAGCTTGGTGTAGTATCAATTGTTCATTTTTGGTTTTGTTTACCTTGACTGAGGAGATGCATTCAGGAAAAGTTGCTCATGTTTATATTCAAGAAAATTTTGGCTATGTTCTAAGTTTTATGGTTTCATGATGTACATTCAGGTCTTTGATCTATTTGGAGTTTACTTTTGTGTATGGGGTTAGACAATAATTCAGTTTCATTCTCTTGCATGTAGCTGTCCAGTTTTGCCAACACCAGTTGTTGAAGAGGCTGTCATTTTCTGATTGTATATCCTAGGCTCCTTTATTGTATATTAATTGACCATATATGCTTGGGTTTATATATGGGCTCTGTAGTCTGTTCCATTTGTCTATGGGTCCGTTCTTGTGCCAGTAGCGAATTGTCTTGATTACCGTGGCTTTGTAGTAGACCTTGTAGTCAGGGAGCATACACCCCCCCGCTTTATTCTTCCTTCACAGGATTGCTTTGGCTATTCGGGGTCTTTTGTGGTTCCATATGAATTTTAGAACTGTTTGCTCTAGTTCATTGAAGAATGCTGTTGGTATTTTGATAGGGATTGCATCGAATCTGTAGATTGCTTTAGGCAGAATGTCCATAATGACAATATTAATTTTTACTATTCATGTGCACGGGATGTGTTTCTATTTGTTGGTATCTTCTTTAATTTCTCTCATGAGTGTGTTGTAGTTTTCAGAGTATAGGTCTTTCACTACCTTGGTTAGGTTTATTACAAGGTATTTTATTGTTTTTGATGCAATTGTGAATGGAATTGTTTTACTGATTTCTTTTTCTGTTAGTTCATCATTAGTGTATAGGAATGCAACAGATTTCTATGTATTAATTTTGTATCCTGTAACTTTGCTGAATTCAGATATTAGATCTAGTAGTTCTGGAGTGGATTTTTAAGTTTTTTTAATGTACAATATCATGTCATCTGCAAACGGGGACAGTTTAACTTCTTCCTTTCCAATGTGGATGCCTTTTATTTCTTTGTGTTGTCTCATTGCCGCGGCTAGGACCTCCAGAACTATGTTGAATAAAAGTGGGGAGAGTGGCATCCTTGTCTTGTTCCCGATCTTAAAGGAAAAGCTTTCAGCTTCTCGCTGTTTTGTATGATGTTTCCTGTGGGTTTGTCATATATGGCCTTTATTATGTTCAGGTACTTGCCCAGTATATCCATTTTGTTGAGAGTTTTCTTCATGAATGGATATTGAATTTTGTCGAATGTTTTTCAGCATCTATGGAAATGATCATGTTGTTTTTGTCCTTTTTGTTGATGTGGTGGATGATGTTGATGGAATTTCGAAGGTTGTAACATCCTTGCATCCCTGGGATGAATCCCATTTTGTCATGGTGTGTGATCCTCTTGATGTATTTTTTATTTCGGTTTGCTAATATTTTGTTGAGTATTTTTGCGTATATGTTCATGAGGGATATTGGTCTGTAATTTTCTTTTTTTTAAGATGTCTTTGCCTTATTTTTCTTTAGAGTAATGCTGGCCTTGTAGAATGAGTTTGTGAGTATTTCCTTCTATTGTACTTTTTGGAAAACTTTAAGGAGGATGGGTATTAGGTCTTCACTAAATGTTCGATAAAATTCAGCAGTGATACCATCTGTTCCAGGAGTTTTGTTCTTGGGTAGTGATTTGATTACCAATTCAGATTTTCTGTTTCTTCCTTGCTCAGTCTTGGAAAGTTGTATTTTTCTAGAAAGTTGTCCATTTCTTCTAGGTTATCCAGTTTGTTGGCATATAATTTTTCATAGTATTGTATCATAATAATTATTTGCATTTCTGTGGTGTCTGTAGTGATTTTTCCTTTCTCATTTCTGATTCTGTTTATGTGTGTAAACTCTCTTTTTCTCTTGATAAGTGTGGCTAGATGTTTATCTTTTCTGTTTATTTTCTTAAAGAACCAGCTTCTGCTTTCATTGATTCTATTGTTTTATTCTTCTCGATTTTATTTCTGCTGTAATCTTTATTAGATACCTCCATCTACTGACTTTGGGCCTTTTGTTCTTTTTTTTTCTAGTTTCATTGATTGTGAGTTTAGACTGTTCATATGGGATTGTTCTTTCCTGAGGTAGGCCTGTATTGCAGTATACTTCCCTCTTAGCATGGCCTTTGCTGCATTCCACAGATTTTGCAGTGTTGAATTATTGTTGTCATTTGTGTCTATATATTGCTTGATCTCTGCTTTTAATTAATCATTTATGCATTGATTATTTAGGAGCATGTTATTAAGCCTCCTTCTGTTTGTGGGCTTTTTCGTTTTCTTTTTGTATTTTATTTCTAGTTTCATACCTTTGTGATCTGAGAAGTTGGTTGGTACAGTTTCAATCTTTTTGAATTTACGGAGGCTCTTTTTTTTTTAACAATTTATTTTATTTTAGTATCATTAACCTACAATTACATGAGCAATATTGTGATGATTAAACTACCCCCTTCATCAGGTCCCCCCCACCAACCCTATTACAGTCACTGTCCATCAGTGTAGTGAGATGAGAATCACTACTTGTCTTCTCTGAGCTGTACAGTGCCCCCCGTGCCCCCCCACCCTATGTCTGCCAATCGTAATGCTCCTTTTACCCTCTTATCCCTCCCTTCCCACCCATCTCCCCAGTCCCTTTCCCTTTGGTAACTGTTAGTCCATTCTTGGGTTCTGTGAGTCTGCTGCTGTTTTGTTCCTTCATTTTTTTTTTTCCGTTGTTCTTATACTCCACATATGAGTGAGATCATTTGGTACTTGTCTTTTTCGGCCTGGCTTATTTCACTGAGCATAATACCCTCCAGCTCCATCCATGTTGTTGCAAATGGTAGGATTTGTTTTTTTCTTATTGCTGCGTAATATTCCATTGTGTATATGTACCACATCTTCTTAATCCATTCATCTACTGATGGGCACTTAGGTTGCTTCCATTTCTTGGCTATTGTAAATAGTGCTGTAATAAACATAGGGGTGCATCTGTCTTTTTGAAACTGGGCTGCTGTATTCTTGGGGTAAATTCCTAGGAGTGGGATTCCTGGGTCGTATGGTATTTCTATTTTGAGTTTTTTGAGGAACCTCCATACTGCTTTCCACAATGGTTGAACTAATTTGCATTCCCACCAGCAATGTAGGAGGGTTCCCCTCTCTCCACATCCTCGCCAACATTTGTTGTTGTTTGTGTTTTGGATGTTGGCCATCCTCACTGGTGTGAGGTGATATCTCATTGTGGTTTTAATCTGCATTTCTCTGATGATTAGCGATGTGGAGCATTTTTTCATGTACCTGTTGGCCATCTGAATTTCTTCTTTAGAGAAGTGTCTATTCATGTCCTGTGCCCATTTCTTAATTGGGTTATTTGCTTTTTGTTTGTTAAGGTGCATGAGTTCTTTGTATATTTTGGATGTCAACCCCTTATCAGATACATCATTTATGAATATATTTTCCCATATTGTAGGATGTCTTTTTGTTCTACTAATGGTGTCCTTTGCCGTACAGAAGCTTTTCAACTTGATATAGTCCCATTTGTTCATTTTTGCTTTTGTTTCCCTTGCCCGGGGGGATATGTTCATGAAGAAGTCACTCATGTTTATGTCCAGGAGATACTGAGGCTCTTTTTGTGGCCTAGTATATGATCTATTTGAAAAAGTTCCATGTGTACTTGAGAAGAATGTGCATCCTGCTGCTTTTGTGTGTAGAGTTCTGTAGATGTCTGTAAGGTCCATCTGCTCTAAAGTGTTCTTCAATGACTCTGTCTCCTTACTTATTTTCTGTCCAGTTGATCTGTCCTTTGGAGGGAGTTGAGTGTTGAAGTCACCTAGAATGAATGCATTGCATTCTGTTTTCCCTTTAATTCTCTTTGTATTTTTTTCACATATGTAGGTGCTCGTGCGTTGTGTGCATAGATATTTATAATGGTTATGTACTTTTGTTGGACTTACCCATTTATCATTATGTAATTTCCTTCTTTGTCTCGGGTGACTTTCTTTGTTTTGAAGTCTATTTTGTCTGATACAAGTACTGCAACTCCTGCTTTTTTCTCCCTATTAGTTGTATGAAATATGTTTTTCCATCCCTGCCCTTTCAGTCTGTGTATGTCTTTGAGTTTGAAGTGAGTCTCTTGTAGGCAGCATATAGACAGGTCTTGTTTTTTGTTCATTCAGTGACTCTGTGTCTTTTGATTGGTGCTTTCAGACCATTTACATTTAGGGTGATTATCAATCGGTATGTACTTATTGCCTTTGCAGGGTTTAGATTCATGGTTACTACAGGTTTAAGGGTAATTCCCTTACTATCTCACAGTCTAATTTAACTCAGTGTGCTATTACAAACACAAGCTAAAGATTCTTTTTTTTCCTCCTTTTTCTTCCTCCTCCATTCTTTATATATTAGGTATCATATTCTGTACTCTTTGTCTATCCCTTGATTGACTTCGGGAGTAGTTGATTTGATTTTGTATCTGCTTAGTAATTAATTGTTGTACTTTCTTTACTGCTTTTTTATTTCTCCTGGTAACAGCTATTTAGCCTTAGGAACCCTTCCATCTATAGTAGTCCCTCCAAAATACACCGTAGATGTGGTTTTTGGGAGGCAAATTCTCTCAGCTTTTGCTTATCTACAAATTGTTTAACCCCTCCTTCAAATTTAAATAATGCTCTTGCCAGTAGAGTATTCTTGGTTTGATGCCCTTGTGTTTCATTTTATTATATATGTCATGCCACTCCCTTCTGGTATGTAAGGTTTCTGTTGAGAAATCTGATGATAGCCTGATGGGTTTTCCTTTGTATGTGATCTTTTTTCTCTCTCTGTCTGCTTTTAATAGTCTGTCCTCATCCTTCATCTTTGGCATTTTAATTATATGTCTTGGTGTTGTGAGACCTGTGCACCTCCATGACCTAAGAGACAATCTCTTTCACAAGATTGGGGAAGTTTTGAAGAATCACCTCTTCAAAAGACATTTTCTACCCCTTTTTCTCACTCTTCTTCTTGTACCCCTAATGTGAATATTGTTCCGTTTGCATTGGTAACACTGTTCTCTCAATATTCTTTCATTCCTAGAGATCCTTTTTCTCTGTGCCTCAGCTTCTTTGTATTCCTCTTCTCTAATTTCTCATCCACTTATCGTCTCTTCTGCTATGTCTATTCTGCTTTTAAATCCCTCCATTTTATGTTTCATTTCAGAGATGGAATTTCTTTAAGTTTGAATCTCCATCCTAAATTTGTCCCTGAGTTCTTGAATATTTTTCTGTACCTCCATGAGTGTGTTTATGATGTTTATTTTGACCTCTCTTTCAGGAAGGTTGGTGAGTTCAGTTTCACTTGGGCCTTTTTCTGGTGATTGTGAGATTTTGGTTTGAACCAGGTTCCTTAACATTTCATATTTGTATGGGGCAACTTCTAGTGCGCAGAGTGCTATTCTCTCGAACTGTTCAGCCCCTGGAGTGATGTCGGGGATTGCAGGGGAGTGGCGCTCATGCCCTGTTTCATGAGGTCTGCTCTGTTCTCCAGGTCTATGCATTCTGGCACTGCCTTCTTTCCTATTGCTCTTTTAGGATTAGTTGTATTAACTATGTTTTCTTATTATATGTGGTTTTTGGAGTTCTCTGTCTTACCTCTCACACTCCCATCTTTAATCTCTCCATTGTTTGATTTTCATATGTTGAACCATCTTTGCATGCCAAGAGTGATTCCTTACTTGGTCAAGTTGTGTACTCATTTTAATGTGCTTTTGAATGGGTTTCCCAGTATTTCGTTGAACATTTTTGCATCAATATTTATCAGGGATATTCACCTGTAGTTTCCTTTTCCTTTTGTATCTTTGTCTGATGTTGTTATCAGGGTATAAATTTCAAAGGGTTTCCTCCTTTTCAGTATTTTGTAAGAGTTTGAGGAGTATTTATATCAATTCTTTAAGTATTTGGTAGAATTCTCCCATGAGGCCATCTGATCATGGGAATTTCTCTTTTGGCAGATTTTTGATTACTCATTCAGTCTTAGTAAGTTAAAGATCTGTTCATATTTTTATTTCTTCATGATTCAGTCTTGGTAGTTTGTGTGATTCTAAGAATTTATCCATTTCCTGAAGGTTATCATGTATTATTGTTCTTAATATTCTCCTTAATCCTTCTTATTTCTGTGCTATCAGTTATGGTGTCCCCTTCATCCCTGATTTTATTTGAGACTTCTTCTTTTCTTACCTAGTCTTAGCTAAGGGTCTTTCAGTTTTGTTAATGTTTTCAAAAAAACAACTCAGTTTCACTGTGCTTTTTTTTTTGATTTTGCTCTTCTTAATTTTTAAGTGTCTGCTCTAATCTTTATTATTTCCTACCTCTTGTTAATTTTTAGTTTGTTCTGCACTTTCTCATTACTTGAGATGTGAATTTAGTAATTGATTTTGGTTCTTCCTTCTTTACTAATGTTAGCATTTATGGCTATAAATTTCTTTCTTAATACTGATTTTGTGCATCATATAAAGTTTGGTGTGTTTTTATTTTTCTCAAGATATATTGTAATTTCTCTTTTGATTTCTTCTTTGAACCATTGGTTGTTTAACAGTGTGTTGTTAAATTTCCTTGTACTTCTGAATTTTCCAATTTTTCTTCTGCTGTTGATTTGCAAGTTACATTCCATTTTGGTAGTATAAAATACTTGATTTGAGTTTAAGCTTCTTAAATTTATTAAGTCTTGTCTTGCAACCAAACATGTGCTTTGTCCTGGCACATATTCCATGTGCACTTTGAAGAATATGTATTCTGCTTTTGTTGGATAGAGTGTTTAGTATATTGATCTATAGTGTTGCTTAAGTCCTTGGTTTCCTGACTGATTTCCGGTCTGTGGTTTTGGATTGGCCCTATTATCCATATGTAATCTTTGTCCCTTGTAACAACCTTTTTCTTAAAGCCTGTTTTGTCTGTTATTAATTTTGCCACTTGAGGTTTCTTTTGGTGCTTATTTGTATAGTTTCTTTTTCTATTTCTTCACTTTCATCCCTATTTTAACCTTCCAATCTAAAGTGTCTCTCTTGGAGGCAGCATATAATCAGATTGTTTTTTAAATCCATTCACCAATTTGTGCCTTTTGATTGGGGTGTTTATTTCATTTACTTTTATAGTTATTTCCAATCAGGAAGAATATCTGCCTTTGTTTGTTTTCACTATGTCTTTACCATTTTTGTCCCTCATGTCTTGGCTTTTCCAAGTTTAGCTGGTTATTTTGTTGTACTGTTTTGATTCCCTTCTCATTTCATTTGATGTATACTTTTTAGACAGTATTTACTATCAGATTGTAATTAACATCCTAAGTTTGTAATAATCTAGTTTGAATTAATTTTGCTTCAGTAGCATACAAAAATGCTGCTGTTCTCTCTATAGATGCATTCTCCCCCCTTTACATTATCATAAATTACATCTTTATACATTGTATACCCTATGTTAACATAGACTTACATTTTTCATATTTGTTTGTTAAGTCAGATGGGAAATAAAACATGCAGTTACAATTACAATAATACTAACTTTTATATTTACCTATGTAGTTATCTTCACCAGAAATCTTTATTTGTTTGTATGTCTTTGAGATACTGTTTGGTGTCCTTTCACTTCAATTCCCTTTGGCATTTCTTGTAAGATGGGTCTACTAGCTACAAACTTATAATTCTGAGGGTTTCTGATTGTTTTCTCTGTTTCTGTGGTGGGGTGGGTTGTTTTGAACTACGCTGCAATTTTTGCCATTGTCACCTCATTGGCCTAGATTCTTGGAGCTACAACAAAGTAAATTATTGTTTGCTCTTCTGTGAACCTGCCTAGTTTATTTGTGTAGTTAAACTTACCTGTATCTGGGACATCAACATTTTAGTGTTTATTAATCCCTTCACATTAACTTTCATATTTTAATAATTTAGTTTCACAATTATGCTAGAATAAATCTGTGAATAGCAAGTGATAACATTTTCTTAGAGCTAGTGTAGTTTTCAAATGATTAGTCGAGGGACACACTACTCTAATATATTTAATTTCATGATATTGGCTGAAAATGTACAATTATGTAATGTAGTTGTTTTCTAATAAGTTTTCTTTGTTAAAAGACAAAAATCAACCTAGAAAACTTGAAGATCTAATTGCCTTTATTAAATGATTCATGAATTGGGCAGCATCCCATCTAGGAGATGTACAAAATGGAAGGATTTTATAGGAAGGAAGGTGGGGCAAGAAGTTATTAGCAAAAGAAAAGAAAAGTTGTTTCAGGCAAGGTCACTTTCCCTTAGGAGGAAGAGCTAGTGGTTTTATCATATAGATTACTGATTCCAGGAAATTCCAGACTAATTGGATTAAAATTCCACTGCTGGGAGGGACTTAAACTGCAATTAGTTTAGCATCTTAAGTCTCATTTTGGTGACATGCCCTTAGAGAAGTGACCCTTGGTTGGGCCTGTATTTTCCTTTTTAAAAGCTTTCAATTTTGATTTATTAATCTTTGAAATTTCATAAGAACTTCATGTAATATTTTTACTTTATAAAGTGAAATTTTAGTTAATAGAAGACATATTTCAGTGATAGTCATATGGTAAGGCCAGGTATTGTGTCTATCCAAATTTCATTTAAATAAACTTTATTTACTTTTGGATGACATTTCAAATGGCTGTTAGCTAATGTTTTAATTGCCAGCAAAACAGTTGCTTTTTTAAGTACTCAAAGTGATTACATATGAATCATAGAGTCATCAGATATTAGCATTCAAATATACTTCAGGGGTAATCTACTCTATTTTGTTAATCTTACAAACGAGAGACCAAAGAATCACATGCTTGGTAGCATAAAGGTAAATGAGTCACTTATAACCAAGACCTCCTAACTTCTAGTAGAATGTTTTTCCAACTACATAATCTTAGGATTTTAAAAATTCAGTTCACTTCATTTTTATTATATATATTAATATTTTTTATTATATATATTAACCCTTGCTCCATTCTTCCTGTGATTCTGATGTAAGGATTACTGAGAGAGGAAAATACAGAGAAAAATTCAGGAATAGATGAAGCTATTCTCTTTTTTTCCTGGGCTTCTATGTCATCAGGACATTCAAAACCAAATGAAAAGTTGAGCCAATTATGAATGAGAGTTTCTACTAACAAAAATGTCAAATTGCCTCAGGTTTACTGCTTGTTGTTTTAACTGCTTATTTGGCAGTTACTCATGGAAAAATCTTAGAGTGCCAGGAAGTGTGCAGGCTGTGGGTCACAGGGAGAAACAGATTTGACCCTTCCATTTGTGACCAAATGTATGGGAAGGTGGGGAGTACAGACATGTAATAATGACAGAAAATTCAAATGCAAAAGCATCAATGTGACAAGTGCTATACTGAGAAATGAGTGCTTCCACAATACTCTTGTATGGAGATTTGTCTTCATCAGTGAAGGTAGGGAAGGCTTCCCTGCAATAGTTATACCTGAGCTGAGATCTGAAGGATAAACAGGACTTAATTAGGCAACAACGAAAAGGAAGATAGTTCCAGGCCAAGGGAAATGCCTGTCTAACGACTTTTGTGATAGGGAGTATAGAAGCATATGGTAAGGTGCTACAAGCTGCAGAAGTAGATGGGAGCCTGAGTATGCAGGGCCTTCTAGGTCATGGTCAGAAGCCAATAATCTTAATAATCATACCAGCTTATTCTAAGGAACTTACGAGTTTGTCAAGTTTTTCAAGGAGTTTTGGCATGTGGTGGTGGTGAGATAGGGTGTCTTGCAAATGAGTTTCAGATCCAGGCATGTTCGCTATAGATTCACTGTGACGAAAGAAATTTTCAGCAAAGGGTTCTTGGGGTGAAAAGGTTAGACCCAACTTTAAGTCCAGGTGGCAGGTCAGTCACCGAATCCCGTTCACTCAGAGCGAGTCTGTGTTATCACAGCTGCTTCGGATGCAGCAAGCCAGTCTCTACCTCTGGGCCTCTCTGTACACCTGTCCCGCACAGCCGTCGTCTGGGGCTCTCTGCACAGTCGTCCTGCACAACCGTCCTCGGGGAATCTGCACGGTCATCTCGCACAGCCATCCTCTGGGCCTCTGTCCTCGGCGCTGCCACCACTCCAGCCTCGGCTCCGCTCTCCTCCAGCCTTGCAGCCCCGCCACCCAGTCTCAGGCTGAGCACTGGGCGGAACTCTTTATATTAACACAATAATGGCTTATTGCCTAAAGGTGTGGAAGCGGTAGCATAGCAACAGTCCAGTTACATTTAAGTTCAGTGAGGATCCTGGCCATAGGAACTCCACTTTATCCACATAGGGAAATCCCTGGAGAGGGAGAAATCCTGGGGCAAAATACCGTTGAAACTGAAATCAGTCAAACAGAGAAATAAAGTGTGAGAAACCCTTTTATTTCTTACAAGCAGTCATCAGGAGTGTCTCTTTCAAACCTGCCTAGGGAGAGACCCCACCCAACCTCTCTGGTCCAGATAAGTCCTTGCTTTCCCATGTAATTACTTATTGATATGGAGATGGCCTACTTCTCTCCACCCTCTGGAAACACCTATTGATATGGAGATGTACTAAAGCCAGGTTAGAGATTCTGGAAATAATTGCAGTTTTACCCACAGAGGGGTAATGTCATCTTTGAAAACTCAAGTGATTCTGAAAGGTAGCATCTGGGTAAATTTCTACATATAAATGTATGATTCTACAGAGTAGTATAACAGTTCTACATACTTTCATGCATTGTGAAGATGCCCTTTCTTTATAGAAAATAAAATGAGGGAAAGGGAACTCATAATCAGTATATACAGACATTAGGAACAAATTTATGTATTCCTTATGAACATAGCTAACAATTGTTACCCAAGACCATAAAAGACAGTTTGCATATGTAAGTCCGGGGAGAGGAAATCCCAGGGCAAAATAACTCTAAAAACTGAAATCAGTCAAAGGGAGAAATAAAGTTTAAAACCCATTTATTGCTCACAAACTGCAGTCCTGGGCCATCTTTCTCCTTTGCTCTGGAAGAAGCTAGCAAGCAAGCTAGTCAGCCTCCTCCCTTTAACCTCTCAGGTTCAAACACACCCTTGGTTGCCCAGGTAATTACCCATTGATATGGAGACGAACTTCTCCCCACCCCTGAGGATATGCAAATGCACTAAAGCCAGGTGAGATATTCTGGAAATGCTACAATTTTATCCACAGGCCATCCCTCCAGAAAGCTTTCCTTACTCTGTACTCATTCCCTTTCTTCCGCAGTGGTCCCTGAGCGAGAAAAGTGGAGCACTGTAACCAGACTAACGCCATAACAATAGCAACAGCAGTGAAATTATGACAATCCTCAAGGCAGAGGATTCAACTAGGTTCAAAGTCCCATGCAGATTAAGTGGATAGCTCCTCCATTCCATAGGTAGGCAGAGGTGGAGGGTTCAGAGCAATCATCACGTGGCAGCTGCAGCCAGGGGGCACAATCAGGCCACAAGGACTGTTGGAGAAAATAATCTTAAGGGCAATAAGATACATGTTTTAATGACACCAGCATAGGCAAATCTTGTCCATCAGGTAGGATACATGCAAGAGAGTGGTCTTGTGATAAAACAGTGGTAGGAATGGGATCTCGTCCTGGCCTAGTATACCGACTTTCTCCCTCCTCCCTGTGGAAGTTACAGATGGGTCAATATATAGGGCTATGGGAGGTACATGCACTGGCCATAAAGATAAAACAGAACTTCCCTGCAAGATGCTCTTACATCCTGGACGTTTTGGGTACACTACCGTGACCTTTGGGGGCCATTCAGCTGTTACTCCAGGAATAAACATGAGGCCAGCTTCCAGGCCTTTCCCACAAGGTGCCAGAAGGGCCAGCCATCACTGGTCCATGTGTTGAAATGTCCAGGGCCAGGTCCATTCAACAGTGTCTCCAGGGTTTAATGCGGTAGGGGCTGGCAGCAGGATGTTGCTCTGCTGGCCATATCCTGGCTTCAATAGCTCTTCTTTGGTTTGTACATACAATTGTATAAGAGAGGCAGCAAATTGTGTGAGCATATCCACAGGGCTCAAAGCTCCTTTACATGGCTTCTCATTCAAATGCTGCAGCATTTTCTGTAGGTGAACTGACCAACCCTGTAGACTATTGGTGTCTGACTTCAGGGCAGATTTCAACAAACTGTGGTACCTCTCTATCATGCCTGCCCCAGTAGGATTATATGGTACATGAAATTTCCACTTTATTCCTAATTGCTGCACCCATTCTTGTAACACATGTCCAGTAAAGTGTTGCCTTGATCACTTTCAATCACCTGTGGCCGGCCATAGGCTGCAAAGAGATGCTCTAGGCCCCTCTTGGTGGTTTGCTGATCTGCATGACATGCAGGAAAAGCAACCAATAGTCCAGTAGCCTTGCCAACACATCTCATGGCATACCGGTAACCTTCTCATATGGGCAGAGGCCCAATATAGTCTATTTGCCACCTGACTAGGGGTATTGACCCCTTTACTGTTGTCCCATGTTGCTGTGGGACTTGGTGTAAGTTCCTCTTAGAGCACACAAGGCACTACTTCCAGGCTCTGCTGACTTATTCGAAGGTCAATGGCAAGCCCCACTTATGGGCTACAGCCCACATTGTCTTTTGCCCTGCGTGCAACAAACGCTGGTGTAGCCATTGGGCCACATTAGAGACAGGCTTTTCTTATAACAAGTGCACCTGGGCCAATGTGTCTGCTTCATCATTCCCTGGGGATGCCAAAGGGAAATGGCCAGTCACATGATAAACGGTAACTGTCTTAGTCTGACCAGAGGCCCATAGGTCTTACCACAACTCTTGCCCCCAAAGGGGCCGGTGACTAACCATCCAGTTGGCATGATACCTTGCCAGTAGCCACAGGGTCAAGCCCTGGTAGATGACCCAGCTGTCAGTGCAGACAACTATGGTGGGAAGGCTCATGGGTGATCACGAGCCATACAGCCTTCAGCTCAGCCCATTGACTGCTCTTCCCCTCTCCATCCTCCATCCATATTGTCAGTCTTAGGATGGAAAGCCACAGCCCTCCACTTCACATGCTGCCCATGACTGGAGCCATCTGTGTACCAAGCATCTTCAGGTATAGGGGCTTTTCCCTCCTGATAAGGAGTCTCGGCTACCAAGGCCTGAAAAGCAAGTTCTTCTGCTTTTCACTGGTATAGGTCACTGGCCCCAAAAAGCATTGGGAGTTCTCCGCTTAAGGGGCTAGTAGAGAGGGTGCTGCACTGCTATAAATATGCGCCCCATTTGGCCAGTGTAGGTGTCTGAGCCACGCCACTCTGTGGCCTTTGGGTCCAGTTTCATACCCACCCCGTGATGGGACGGGGTTATTACCTTGGTTGGAGCTGTTCCAGCAATGGGCTCCTTAGCCAGCAAGGCATGGTACACAGCAGCCAGTTGCTTCTCTATCAAGGTGTATCGGAACTCTGCTCCTTTCCATAGTTGTGACCAGAATCCAATAGTTTGGCGTGTCCTTTCAAGCCACTGCCTAAGACCGCACCCATAACCATCTTCGGTTACATGAACATCTAGTTCACAGGGCCTTGATGAGTCCATTACATTCAAGGCCTATATGGCATTGACTGCCCGCTTGGCAGCAGTAAAAGCAGATGCACATGTCTCATCCCAGTCCCACCTGATGCTCTTTCATACCAACTGGTATAGGAGCTTCAGAATTTGTGCCAAGTGCAGGATAAACACTCTCCAGTAGCCCAAAAGACCCCAAAACACTTGTAATACTGCCACGGTGGTAGGGGTGGGGAAAGCCTTGACTTGTCTATAACTGCTTCAGGAACAACTTTAGTTTTACCCGACCAGACAACCCCCAAGAATTTCACAGACAAACCGGGTCCCTGAACCTTGGTGCTGTTCACAGCCCATCCTTTTTCCTGTAGATGTTGCAACAGTCTAGGAACTGCCCCTTCTAAATCTGAAAGACAATCAGATGTGAGCATAATATCAATGTAGTGATACAACTGCACGGTTTGCAGTTTCCTCCATGTGGCCAAGTCCTGGGCTACAAGTCCATAAAAGATGGTGGGACTGTGGAAATAACCCTGTGGAAGGACAGTGAATGAGCACTGCTGGCCTTCCCATGTGAAGGCAAACTGTTCCTGGCTTTCCTGTGCTATGTCAATAGAGAAGAAAGCATTAGCAAGGTCTACTACATAATGATATGTTCTCAGTTCATGACTGAGAGTGTGTCCAGAATGTCTGCTGTAGAGGGGACAGCAGCATGCAAAGGGGATGTGACTTTATTCAATTCCGTGTAGTCTACAGTCATATGCCAGGAGCCGGCTGGCTTTCTCACTGGTCACGTGGGGGAATTAAAAGGACTATGAGTGGGTTTTCTGATGCCCACACTCTCCAACTCCTATAGAATTTCTCCAATTTCCTTGTGCCCCCCAGGCAATTTATACTGCTTAGTTTTTGTCATCTGCCAAGGTACAGGCAGAGCTATAGGTGGGTGCTTAGCATGTCCCTTCAGAAATGGCTTTACCACACATACCCTCAGTCTGAACTCACCGGCAGTGATCTGTAACCAGAGGCCCTGCAGGATATCTACCCCCAAAATATATTCAGGGATGGGAGAAATGTACACAGAGCACTCCTTTGGGGGTAAATGCCCTATCCCCAATGAAATGTGGGCTTTCTTCACTCTAATTGCTTTACCCCCATAGCAATCTTTCGCAGCAGGGGTCCTGGGAAAATGCTCATGGTTGCCATGAATCAAAAAACACTCAGCTCCTGTGTCCACCAGCTCCAGGACACATTGTACATTCACAGTGGACCAATGAATTACTAATTGTACATGTGGCCTCTGGTCTCCACCATGTCCCCCAAGGTGGGGACTTTGAACCCCCCTCAGTCTAACTGCAATGCCCAATCATCCTCCTGTGGGTTTGAGGACTCAGGCGAATCCTGAGTACTGCCACACATGAAGTTTTGCAGGGACATAGGCCTGGCATGGGGCCTTGAATCTGGTTTCTGTGTCCTGGATCTCGGCAGCTGGAACTGCTGCTCTGGCGTTTATTGGTGCGACAGTTCTAACAATATTCTATTGGGCTTACCATCGAATTTTTCTTTCACTATCCCGGCCTTTATCAAATCAACCCACATCTGGGTCCTTGAGACCTTCACGGGGCCTTTTGCACTTCTTCTTTCAGTTGTGGCCCATACTTCCCTCTGTGCCCTTATTGTTTCAATCTCCCCTAGATCTGCTAAAGTACGAGTAGCCTCACTTATGGTGGGGGTCAAGAGTATTCACTAGGGACCCAAAGAGAGATGTGGGAGCTGTATGCAGCACCAGGTTTCTCCTTCCTATAGTAAACACCTCATCAGGGTCCTGTGGGTCCATATTATAGATGTTTATCATACCCAAATCCTGCAGTACCTGTTAGAGCTCTGCATACATTTTCCAAGTACTGGGAAAATACGGTAAATCACCTTGATTAGGCCAAACTATACTATGGCAGCTGTCAGCCATTCCAGAAGTGTTATGATTCCCTGAGGGGTGACGGGAATTTTGCAACTGCTGCCGGAGAGAAGGGTGAGTCGTCAGGGAAGCCATTCTACTAATCTCAGTACCCGAGACAACGTTTTACACCCCCATATCCCAGAGATGTAAAAGCCATGTAGGCAGAGATTCCCATGGCATCTGCCTATACCAGAAGCTCATGTTCCTCTGCTCATCCTGGGTATAGAGGCGGAGCATGGCATGCTCCACCACTTGGGGTGGGGGCCGCTCCTCCCTCTGAGAAGCCCGCGGTTGTTTCGTTTTTATTTTCTTAATTACAGCTGGGCGGATCTTTAAAATAGGAGAAGATGGTACCTCTGGCGGTGGCCTGGGTAGCAGATCCGCCAGTGGCCCCGCCTCCTCCTCTTCTCCCTCAGGCTTCACCTAAAGCTCCTCCTCCATCATTTCCAGGGCTGAAGGCACGACTCTTTCCTCCCCCTCCCCCACGGCTTCCTGCAACGCAGCTTTTCCTGCCATCTCCCCCCTCGCTGCTGCTAAATAATCTAGGAGGGTGACCTGCCTTTTCAGTAACTGTCTCTCTTCTTTAACAGCATCCCATAGATTATCACCCAGTTATTCCAAGCCATGATGAAGTGTGTCTCTCTCCTGCCTAAGTCCCTCTCTCTCCTTGCTAACCCTCTCGATAATCCTCTTTTTCTCCTGTATAACATTTTCCACTATCTCAATGAAAAGAGACCGTACAATGCCAGCCACTACATGGCCCCCTGAGGTCTTCAAGTAGTCTTCCAACTCACAGAGGGCTAATAATGCAGCTTCTGGTGTTTCCACCCTTCCCTAGTTCTGGGGAAGGCCCCACCCCTCTAGGAGGTACTTTACTCTAGACCAACTCCCCACTAGGGATTCCCAAGTTGGAAGCACCACACCTGGGGGGATAATAGGTGAAGTGGCACCCTCTGCCGCTGCATCTGCTGGGGCCTCCCCACCATCCACAGGTGCAGCCTTCCCAAAGGTCGCACACATTATGACAGAATCCGGGTTCAGAGGCACCCTGCCAACTGCCGCCAGAATGTAAGTCTGGGGAGATGAAATCCCGGGGCAAAATACCTCTAAAAACTGAAATCAGTCAAAGGGAGAAATAATGTTTAAAACCCGTTTATTGCTCACAAACTGCAGTCCTGGGCCGTCTTTCTCCTCTACTCTGGAAGAAGCCAGCAAGCAAGCAAGCCAGCCCCTCCCCTTAACCTCTCAGTTTCAGACATGCCCTCAGTTGCCCTGGTAATTACCCATTGATATGGAGATGAACTTCTCTCCACCCGTGAGAATATACAAATGCACTAAGGCCAGGAGAGATATTCTGGAAATGTTACAATTTTACCCACAGCATAAATGGAGAAAAATACTAGAATATTTAATATCACAGATATTGATTCTCCCTGAATTAATTAGTAACATTATTGGCATCCCAATCAAAGTCCCTAAAGGATTTTTTGAGGAGGCCTTAATAACAAAATTATCATAATAGCTTCTCTGGAAGAATGAACTGTTGAGGAAACCCAAGAAGATTTTGGATAAAAAGAGTATTGCATGTGTTTTTAGATGGAAAAACTTAGTTCTACCAGATACTAGATTGTATACAAATTAACCAGTGTAGTACTGGCATATCAATGAATACAAAGGGAGATTAATGAGACCAAATATCAAATATTGGAGCAGACCTAAATATAAATTTAGCGTTTGACAAATTCTTTTTTTTTTAATTTTTATTAAGGTATTATTGATATATACTCTTATGAAGGTTTCACATGAAAAAACAATGTAGTTACTACATTTACCCATATTAATCAAGTCCCCACCCATACCCTAATGCAGTCACTGTCTTTCAGTGTAGTGAGATGCCACAGATTCACTATTTGCCTTCTCTGTACTACAGTTTTCCCCGTGACCCCCCACACCATGTGTACTAAACATAATACCCCTCAATCCCCTTATCCCTCCCTCCCCAGCTGCCCTCCCACACCCCTCCCCCTTTGGTAACCACTAGTTCCTTCTTGGAGTCTCCAAGTCTGCTGCTATTTTGTTCCTTCAGTTTTGCTTCGTTGTTATACTCCACAAATGAGGGAAATCATTTGACACTTGTCTTTGTCCGCCTGGCTTATTTCACTGAGCATAATATCCTCCATGTTGTTGCAAATGGTAGGATTTGTTTCTTTCTTATGGCTGAATAGTATTCCATTGTGTATATGTACCACATCTTCTTTATCCATTCATCTACTGATGGACACTTAGGTTGCTTCCATATCTTGGCTATTGAAAAAAGTGCTGTGATAAACATAGAGGTGCATATGTCTTTTTGAATCTGAGAAGTTGTATTCATTGGGTAAATTCCAAGGAATGGGATTCCAGGGTCAAATGGTATTTCTATTTTCAGTTTTTTGAGGAACCTCCATATTGCTTTCCACAATGGTTGAACTAGCTTACATTCCCACCAGCAGTGTAGGAGGGTTCCCCTTTCTCCGCATCCTCGCCAGCATTTGTTGTTCTTAGTATTTTGGATGCTGGCCATCCTTACTGGTATGAGGTGATATCTCATTGTAGTTTTAATTTGCATTTCCCTGATTAGTGATGTGGAGCATCTTTTCATGTGCCTGTTGGCCATCTGAATTTCTTCTTTGGAGAACAGTCTCTTCATATCCTCTGCCCAATTTTTAATCGGGTTATTTGTTTTTTGGGTGTTGAGGCATGTAAGTTCTTTATATATTTTGGATGTTAACCCCTTGTCGGATATGTCGTTTACAAATATATTCTCCCATAGTGTAGGATGCCTTTCTGTTCTGTTGATGGTGTCCTTTGCTGTACAGAAACTTTTTAGTTTGATGTGGTCCCATGAGTTCATTTTTGCTTTTGTTTCCCTTGCTCGAGGAGATGTGTTCTGGAAGAAGTTGCTCATGCTTATATTCGGGAGATTTTTGCCTATGTTGTCTTCTAAGAGTTTTATGGTTTCATGACTTACATTCAGGTGACAAATTCTTTTAAGTTTCAAATCAGTAAGGGGAAAATATGACTTAGATCTTAATACCATATGCAGAAGTAAACTGTGAATGGATTAATGATTAAGTATTATCCAATTAGACCTTAATGAAAATAAATGATATGACCATTTATATGCTCCCAGAGTTAGAATAAATTTTCTAAGTATAAGAGGAAAAGGAATAAACAAATAAAATGGATACATTTAATGATGTAATAGTACATATTTCTTTGTCAAAGCTGACATAGCAAAGATCAGTATTTGTAACATAAGAAGCCAATAAAGAGTTGATAGCTATAGTATATAAAATAACATACTGATGAATTATTTTAAGCCAAATCCCAATTGAAAGATAAAGAGGTGAATGGACCATTTATAGGAAAAGAAATTGGATGATTATTCAATAAGTATATGAAAGAAGTTCAAATTAAGTAAAAAACTTGTTCCTGATCTTACAGGAAAAGTTTTCAGCTTTTTGATATTAAGTACAGTGTTGACTGTGGAATTGTCATATATGACCTTTATTTATTATGTTGTGGTATGTACCTCTATATCTGTTTTGTTCAGAGTTTTTAATCATGAATGGATGTTGAATTTTGTCAAATGCTTTTTCACCATCTATTGACATGATGATATGATTTTCATCCTTCTTTTTGTTAATGTGGTGTATGAGATTAACTGATTTACAAATACTGTGCCATCCTTGCATCCCTGGAATAAATCCCACTTGTCACGATGGATGATCTTTTTGATGTATTTTTAATTCGGTTTGCTTATATTTTGTTGAGTATTTTTGCATCTGTATTCATCAGAGATACTGGTCTTTAATTTTCTTTTTTTGTGGTGTCTTTGTCTGGTTTTGGTATTAAAGTGATGCTGTCCTCATAGAATGAGTTTGTCAGTATTCCCTCCATTTCTCGGAATGCTTTAAGAAGGATGAGTACGAGCTCTTCATTAAATGTTTGATAGATTTGTCTGTGAAGCTTTCTAGATCTGGAGTTGTGTTTTGGGGGAGTTTTTTGTTTATAAATTTGATTTCATTGCTGGTAGTTATTCTGTTCAGATTTTCTGTTTCATCCTGAGTCACTCTGGAAGGTTGCACTTTTCTAGGAAGTTGTTCATTTCTTCTAAGTTGTCCAATTAATTGGAACATAATTTTTAATATTTTCTAAAAATTGTATTTCTGCAATATCTGTTGTGATTATTCCTTCATTTCTGATTCTGTTTATGTGTGTACATGATCTTTTTTTCTTCATAAATCTGGCTAGGCTTTTATCTATTTTTTTTTTTTTGTTCTCTCAAAGAACCAACTCCTGGTTTCATTGATTTTTTTTCTATTGTTTAAATTTTTCTCTATTTTATTTATTTCTGCTCTCTGATCTTTATTATATGCCTCCTTCTACTGACTTTGGGTTTCATTTGTTCTTAGAATATTTCTTTAATTGTGATTTTAGACTATTTATTTGGGATTGTTTTTGTTTCTTGAGATAAGGCTGTATTGCTATATAATTTCCTCTTAGACTGACTTTGCTGTGTACCATAGATTTTGGACTGTTGTGGATTTGTTTTCATTTGTCTCCATGTATTGCTTGGTTTCTGTTTTAATTTGTTCAGTGATCCACTGATTATTGAGAACGGGGTGTTTAGCCTGAATGTGCTTATAAGTTTTTATTTTCTTCATGTGATTTATTTCTAGTTTCATACCATTGTGGTCTGAGAAGCTACTTGATACAATTTCAACATTTTTGAATTCATTGAGGCTGTTTTGTGACATATCATGTGATCTTTTCTGGAGGATTCCATCTACACTTGAGAAAAATGTGTATCCTCTTGCTTCTGGGTGAAATGTTCTCTAGATATGTGTTACATCTATCTGACCTAATGTGTTGCTCAGTGCCTCTGTTTCCTTTTTTATTTTTTGTCTGGTTAATCTGTTTATTGATGTGAATGGTGTGTTAAAGTCTCCTAAAATGAATGTATTGTAATCTGTGTCCTCCCTCAATTCTGTTAATATTTGTTTTACATAATTCGGTGTTCCTGTGTTGGGTACATAGCTATTTATAATGGTTATATCCTCTTGTTGGGCTGATCCCTTTATCATTGTGTAATAATGTCCTTCTTTGTCTCTGGTTACTCTCTTTGTTTTAAATCTATTTTGTCTGATATTAGTACTGCTACTCCTGCTGTTCTGTCCCTATTATTTGCGTGGAATATTTTTCTCCATCCCTTCACTTTTAGTCTGTGCATGTCTTTGGTACTGAAATGAGTATGTTGGAAGCAGCACATAGATGAGTCTTGTTTCCTTAGCCATTCTGCCCCTGTGTATTTTGATTGCTGCATTTAGTCCATTTACATTTAAGGTGATTATTGATAGCTATGTACTTATTGCCATTTTATTAATTGTTTTCTGCTGTCTTTTATATCTCCTCTCTCTTCCTTTCTTCCTCGATTACAGTCTTCTCTTGTTGATGGTTTTCTTTACTGTTGTAATTGGATTTCTTTCTCATTTGAAAATGTATTTATTTTGGTGTGTGTGTATTTATTGTAGGCTTTAGTTTTGTGGTTACCAAAGGTACAGAGATAGTTTCTTTATTGTATAATTGTCTATCTTAAATTGCTGATACTCTATTTCAAACACAATCTAAAGGTACTTTTTTTCCCTTCTTCCTTCTCCTCCACACTTTTCATATTATATGTTGTAATCTGCACTTTTTGTGCATTCCTTGACTGATTTGGCATATAATAGATTTTTCTTCTTTTGTTTTCTTTTAATTTCACACTTACTTGGTAATTAGTTGGTCTTCTACCCTTACTGTGGGTTTATGTTCACTGGTGAAAGCCATTTAGCCTTAGGGTCATTTCCATCTACATCAATCACTTTAACATGTCATGTAAGACTGGCTTAATGGTGGTGAATTCTTTCAACTTTTGTTTATCTGAAAGTTGTTTAATTTCCTTCTTCAAATATAAATGATAATCTTGCCAGGTAGAGGATTCTTGGTTGGAAGTTCTTAAGTTTCAGTTCATTAAATATATCTTGCAACTCCCTTCTGGCCTGAAGAGTTTCTGTTGAGAAGTCTTGTTGGTTTTCCTTTTGTTGGTGGGTCTTCTCACTTCCATTACCTTAGTGTCTAATTCCTTCCCCAAACTGGGAAAATTTTCAACAATTATTTCCTTAGAGACTTTCTATCCCTTTGTCTTTGTCTTGTCTTTCTGGTGAAACCCCTATTATGTGACTATTTCATTTGGATTGTTCACATAACTCTCTTATTATTCTTTCATTCTTAGATATCCTTTGTCCTCTCTGTCCCTCAACTACTTTGTTTTCCTGTCCTCTAATTTCTATTTCATTTATCAATCTCCTCTACATTATCAAGTCTACTTTTAAATATCTCCATTGTATGTTTCATTTCAGATACGGTATTCTTCAGCTCTGAGTGGCTCTTTCAGGTTTTCTCTACCTTTGTTGAAGTCTTTCCTGAGATCTTGAACACTATTCTGTAATTCTATGAACATGTTTATGATGTTTATTTAGAAATCTTTATCAAGAACAGTGGTGATCTCTGTTTCATTTAGCCCTCTTTCTGGAGTTCTGTCTTGTAGTTTTGTTTGGATCAAATTTCTCTGCTTGCTCATTTTGTCAGGGATTCTTTGTTTCTTCCTTTGTATTAGATGTCTCTGCTATGCTTTCTGGTCAAAAGAGTACAGTAATAGATGTATGAAGAAAGTGTGCTGTGGTGCTCAGAAACTCAAGATTTTTTACTCTCAAGTGTCTGGTTTTATTTCGCAGGTTCCTAGTTGTTCACCTGCCATGGGTGGGGCTCCTTTCTGTATGGCTTCTGTAGTGCTCTAAAGCCAGGGTGGGAAGTTTGCTTGAGCTGCTGCCTTTGTGACCAGCTCAGGAATCTCTGTTGAGCTTGCTGTGGGTGGGGCTGCCCTCTTCCTGGCCTTCAGCAGTCACGGGGCTGCAGGGTTAATGGGGTGAACAGACCAATGTGTGCCTGCTAGATGCACAGCATTGGGTTTGGACACCCACAGGGAGAAAGAAGCTCTTGGGGCTGGTTCCTCCAGGCACCTCCCTGGTTGGGGTGAAATGGAGCCAAGCAAGCTGAGAGAGTCTCCCTCTGCCTGCCATGCAGCAAAGTCTGATACTGCTGCTAGGTTGAGTGTGTTGGTTCCCAGCAGCATGCAGCAAGGTTTCTTGGAGCTCTGTTACCAGCAAGGGGGATGCATTGCCTGAAGCTCTCAAGAGCTTCCAATCTGTTGGGCCTAGGAAGGGCTCGTGTGGTATCCTCCATCTGCCCTTTTTCCTGAGGAGAGAGCTCCATTCAACCTCATCACCTTCTGTACCCCTCTCACTGCTGGCAAGTCTTTCAAACTGACAGTTCTGCCCTGTGTCCCAGGACTGGTGTAGCATGCCTGCCCGTCCACACTGGCTTATGTCCCAGCCTTCCGGAGTGTCCTGCCTGCCCCTGGTGCCCAGCCTCAACAGTCACCAGAACCTAATGCAATGTGGGCTCATGCTCCTGGAGCATGTCTCCAGGGACAGTTGTGCAGCATTCCTGGATTCCCACCCCCTCCCTGCTCCATTTCCCTGCTCCTGTGTGTAGGCCAGTGTGTGGGGAGAGCTCAGTCCCGCTCGATCTTGTCTTTGTCTCTTCACACCTTCCTGTGTGTTCCTCTCTTCTTCCCCAGGCACAGGGTTTCTTTTGTGCAGTCTTCAGGTTGTCCTCAGGTCTATTTGCATTTGCTGCACTTTCCTCTTTTATGTGTTTTTGGGAGGAGGTTTCCATCCTGCTTTCCCATTCCACCATCTTTAATCCAGTCTCTTCCATTTTTTTTCTTGACGTCCTTGTGAAAATTCAGTTGACAGTCAATGTATTGGTTTATTTCTGTACTTTCAGTCTTTTTCCTCAGATCTATATTTCTGTCTTTATGCCGCTACCACCTTGTCTTAAATACTGTAGTTTTGTAGTAAGTTTTGAAATTGAGAAATGTACTTTAATTTTCTTCTTCAGAGACATCTATTATTCATGTGTTGAATCTTATCTTCAGTTAAGTCCCTTTGTTTTGAATCTTTTTTTTGTATTATTTATTTTTATTAACATTTTCTTCCTTTTCACCTCTGCTTTCTTACCATGTTATTTCTTAGTAGTGAAAAGACAGGATTTCTTTTTTAAAGATTGAAAAAATCCTCCATTATAGGTCTACATTTGCCCTTGTATATTTGCTCTTATGTTCCTTCTGGTTTGGGCTTTATTTCTAAGATTTTTTTTCTTTTCTTTCTAATTCTTTCTTGAATTATCTTATTTCTGAGTTTACCCAATTTTGATTTATGTTGTTTCATTATTGTGTTTTTTCTTAAAATGTTTGGCCTATTTTTAGATAATTTATACTTTTTATCTGCTTCATAAGCATATCTTTCTGTTGTGAATTCCTTGTCCTTCTGTTCATTATTTTTTGTTTTTATACTAACTTATGGGCTTTGATCTTGATAGTTTTCTGTTGCTTATTTTTATGTGAAATGCCTTTGCTTGAACTTTTAGAAGGAAGCTTCATTCCGCTAGCATTTCTAACCTCGCAGAACTCCCTTTTGTGTTGTTTTCAGTGATATCCTTTCTCTCTTCCCTTCTCTTACTTTTTTCTGGGCCTTTTCATTTTTTCTGTTGTTCTTGTCCTGCCTGATTTTAATTCTGCTTCGAGCAATTTCTTCTCCTTGTGTCCTGAAAGGGAGCCTTTGTTGATCAATTTTGAGAGTTCATGGTATTAGACTGCTCCAGCTCCTTCAGAACTTGTATCCTAGACCCCTTGCATTCATCCACTATTGGAATGTATAAAATCACTTTCCAGATTTACCTGCTGCTGCTAATTTGGACATTGTGTTTTCCAGTGTGACTATTATATGGGTATTCTGGTCTCAGGACTGCTTATGCCCTCTGTTCATTACCATAGAATTGCAGGTACTAAGCAGATCATGTGGCTATTGGTGGTTTCTCTTTAGTGCTTGTATTTTGAGGTTCTGGGGAGTTTCTTAGGTCCTAATTTTGTTCATAAGTTCTCTTCATGGTTTTGTGCAGTTATTCTGCCTGTTTGTAATGTGAGAATTCAGGAAGATGAAAATATTACACTTCCACTTCCATGCTATCACCACTATCATATGTTTTTTTAACAATATTTTATTTTCTGAGGTAAGAAAAACATAAAATTTACCTTCTTAACAAACTTTTAAACGTCCAGTGCAGTATTAATTGTAAGCAGTGTTGTACAGCAAATCTCTATGACTTTTTCATCTTGTATAACTGAACCTTTATACCTATTAAATAGCAACTTCCTATTTCCTCCTTTCCCTAGCCCCTTGCAACCACTACTCCACTTTCTGCTTCTAGTAGTTTGACTACACTGGATATCTTATAGTAGTGGGGTAATGCAGTATTTGTCCTGTGTGACTGGCTTACTTCACTTAGCATATTGTTCAGGTTCACCCATGTTGCCACATATGACAGGATTTCTTTTTTAAAAATGAAAAATACTCCTTTGTATGTCTATGCCACATTCTCTTTATTCATCCATTGACACACATGTAGGTTGCTTACACATTTTGGCTATTGTGAATAATGCTGCAATGAATATCTCTTTGAGATCCTGATTTCAGTTCTTTTGGATAAATACCCAGATCTGGGATTGGTGGATCATATGGTAGCTCTATTTTTAACTTACTGAGAAATCTCCATGTTTTCCATGGCAGTTGCCCCATTTTACATTCCTACCATCAGACCCCTGGTTTCCAGTTTCATCACATCTTCACCAACTCTTGTTATTTTTGTTTGTTTTTTGTTTTTCATATTGGCCATCCTAACTGGTATGAAGTGATACCTCACTGTGGTTTTGATTTGTATTTTCCTTCTGCTGTTGATTACTAGTTTTATTCCATTTTGGTCAGAATAGATACTTTGCATTATTTCAACCTTAAATATGTTAAAATTTGTTTTGTGACTTAATACATGATTTATCTTGGTAATGTGTTCTGTGTGCACTTGAGAAGAATGTGTATTCTGCTGTTAGGTGGAATGTTTTCATTTGTTTGTTAGTTCCATGTGGTCTGTAGTGTTGTTCAAGTTCTCTGATTCCTTATCTATCTGGCTATATGTTTTATCCATTATAGAGAGTGGGGTATTAATGTCTCCTGGTGTTATTGTATTGCTATGTATTTCTCCCTTCATTTCTGTCCAAGTTTGCTTCAAGGAGCTCTTATGTTGAATGGATGTTTATAACTGTTACGTTTTCCTGGTAAATTGATTTTCCATCCTTCCACTTTCAGCTCATGTATTTCATTAAGTCTAAAGGTATCCTTTTGAAGACATTTAGTTGGATTTAGTTTTCTATTTTTATCCATTCAGTCACTCTGTCTTTTGATTAGAGAACTTACCCATTAAGACTTATTGATAGATGAAGACTTAAATATTGTCATTCTTTGTTAATTGTGTTCTGTCTTTTAGCTCTTTTGTCCCACTCTTTCTTGCTTCCTTTGTGTTCGATTTTTTTCTTGTAGTGATAATCTTTGATTCCTTGTTTTCTTTGTTTTATCTTTTATAGTTACTTTTTTTGTGGTTATCATGGGGCTCTCATAAAACTTCTTATAGTTGTAACAATATTTTTTATGCTGATAAAAACTTAACTTTGATCACTTATAAAAACTACAGTTTTACTCTCTTCCACACACCTAATGAAAAGTCCACTGTTAGTCTTACTGGAGCCATCTTTTGTGTAATGAGTCGCTTTTCTCATTTTGCTTTCAGAATTCTCTTTGTCCTTGACTTTCGACAATTTGGTTAAAATATGTCTTCGTAGATTTCTTTTGATTCATGTTTGGTCCCTTTTGGGTTTTTTGAATCTGGGTGTCCATTTTCCTCTTCAGATTTGAAAAGTTTTCAGCCATTACTTATTTAGGTAATCTTTATGCACTTTTCTCCTTTTTCTGAGATGCTAATACAGAGTGATTCATTTTTTGGTGTCCTTTAAATCCCTTAGGCTTTCTTTACTCTTTTTCATTCTTTTTCCTTTTTACTCATATGACTGGAAAATTTCAAATGATCTTTCTTCAAGTTGGCTGATTCTTTCTTCTGCTTGATCAAGTGTTCTATTGAACCCTGGTATTGAATTTTTCAGTTCAGTTTTTGTATGCATGATCCATTTATTTCCTTCACACCCAGGATTGAAGCAATGAGTTGTGTACCTTCTGTTCATGCTGAATGTGCTGCCCACACAGCAATCTACTTACCCACTTTCCATTGTTCTCAGCAGTCCCCAGGCATCAAAAATATGTTGGTTCTGTCAGAACTTCGTGTGAGGTGAGACAGAAACTAGCCCTTCAGGCAGCACTCTGAAAGGCTGGGATGTTGGATATGTGTTCAACTCCTCTCCCTCACTTTCAGGAGGGAAACCTCAAGTTGTGTGCCTACTCCCAATCATCTAAAGTTATGCCAGCTGTAATAATGTACCAGCTACTTTCCTTTGTTTTCAGCTGTACCCAGACATCCAAACTATTTTGGTTCCATCAGCACTTTGAGTGAGCTGAGACAAAAACCAGTACCTGGGGAAGCACTCTGTAATTCTGGGATGTTGGACACATGTTTTACTCTCTCCCGTCAAGGGAGAAGTTGCAGGCTGGGGTGATCTGTCTTGGCATTGAACTCTGCCAGCTTGGGGGAGGGGTTTGTGTGGATAAATTGGTCTTCCTACCTATTTCAATGCAGCTGTTCTCAACTTTGTCCTTATTTGGGGTACTGTAACTACCTAACTGGAATGTGAAATATTCATAAAGGTATTTTGGTTTATATATCATTGTTAAATCAGTATTTCTGTGGGAGAACAAGTGCTGGAATTTCCTTTTTGACATCTTGTGGTGTCATTCCTTTAACTCTTAAGTATAATACATGTGTAGAAAAATACAAATATCCTAAGTTTACAGCTTGATGCTTTTACAAACTGAACAGACCCATGTAAATGCCATTATATTTGAAAGACAGTTTAGTTGTATAGAAAACTCTAGGTTTGACATTCTTTAACTTCAGTACTCTAAAAATATCCCACTTCATTGTCTTTTTGTATCCAGTCTAACTGGTTGAAACTTCTGATGCCAACTGATTCTTTTTACTATATGTTACTTGTTCTTTCTAGATTCTTTCATAATATATTATTTTACTTTGATATTCCTAAGTTGTGAACATATTTAGATGATTTTATTTTGTTATTTCTCCTCAGCACTATATGTGCTCCTCTAATATAACATCTTTCATCTTTAATTTTGCTGTCTTTAATCTCTTTGTAAATATTTCTTTCTCTATCTTACTTTTTCTTGGCATCATATTAAAAAGATGTTAATGCTTTGTGTTCCTTTTGTTACTTTTAAAAACTAACATTGCTATTCTCTTTTCAAAGCCCTTATTCTCCCATGTATCCCCTTCCCCAGACTCTTCCTTCCCAGAATTTGTGTTCTGTCTCCTGCTTTCCCCCTGTTATCCCCTGTCCCAGGCATCTGCAGCTAGCATATACCCTTATATGCTTCCAACAACCAACATTGAAGGCTGCTCCAACTCAGGAGAGTTCTGATGCGTACAAAACAAGTTGAGCCAGTTGTTCAGGGAGCTACCAGACAAGTCAAAACCCACAACTGAAATTCTTAGAGAACAAGACCCATATTTCTTTGCCATATACCAGCAAGCCATACCAGGAATGAGAGGTGCCATCCATCCCCATGGCTACCTCTGATCTGGGGGATGGGCTTGGTAGGTGAGTATGCACAAATGTCATAACTATCTACTGAAATTATCAACTTCTTTCTTCATTATGCATTCCCTGGTTGTTACAAGTTTTTGTTAGATTCCACAGTTCTAAAGAAGTTGTTTATGTCAGTTTTTTATAGCTTAATCATTGCTTTAGTGGAGGTACACATTTTTGAAAATCTATACTTTGCCACTTTTGGTGATGTCACTCTTTATTTTTGACATCACAGTGGCATTAATACTTTTACCAGAAAATGAAGATCATGCATGCCTTGTTAACAACAGAAAAATTAACCTAGACTTTTCAAGGTTATCAGTTAGGAATATAACAATAAACTTGCTAGGTCCAGTGACATTGTTATTTTCAAGTATCCACCATTCCACCACTTATTCTCTGAATGAATTTGGATTAAGCATCCTCCCTGAGCCTCAGTACCTAGTCAGTAAAATATTACTATTGTATTCCTTTTGTTACTTTTATATATCTTTAATTTTGCTGTCTTTAATCTCTTTGTAAATATTTCTTTATCTTATTTTTAATAGTAATAATAGTAATAGATAGTAGATAATTTGTAGGGTTGTAGTGAGAATGAAATGAGATCATGTAGTTTGGGTCAGAAGGCTAGCCAAATAGTGAGTGCTTAGTGAATGGTACCTGCTTCATACTAAAAAAGATTATAGTATAGCTATTTCTAATCCACATTACTCTATAATGCAAAATACCTTAGTAAACCAATATCAAAATGGAAATATGAAAAGCAGATAAAATAGAACTATCCTGGTCTTCAGTGAATCTGTTGTTCTGTTCTGGGCTCGGTATTTCCAGTGATGAACTAAAATTGAAGGGTGTTTTGTGGTGGATGATGGTGGGAAGACAGTCAAGATTTATCTTATCATTTAATTTCTCTTGCTGTGATATTTATGCCTGCATCTGTCAATTTTAGATTATAAACTCCTAAAGTGTAAGGATCACGTATTTAAAATTGCTGTGTACTATTTGTAAAAGAAAAACCTTTTGTATTGCAACAGTGAATCCATTTTAAGGAGGTTGATATGGTAATTTAGAGCAAGGTTTGTTTAATACTGAAACTTTCTAGAATGAATTTAAGGTTCTACGTGCTTCTCTTCAAAGCATTTAGAAAAAAATTATAGCTCTTTAAATGCCTAAGAGAGTTGTCAGTGTTCTTCTTAGCATTATGTGAAAACAAGTGTTCTAGCTATTAAATGAATTACGGTCACTTTATGGAATTTTTGAAAGTTCAGTTGAAAAGAAGAGTGGATATTTTTAGAAAAACTCAACAGTTTTTCAGTGCTAAAATAAAGAAATGAAAGGCAGCAAAATTAAGACATTTTAGAGTGTGTGTTTGAGGTAGTTCAATATCTTTTGAAAGGGTTCCTTTTTTTTTCATTTGAGAAGCTAATTCAATTATTTTGAACCATAATTGTGTTACCAGAAATACATAATTGTGTACTATACTATGTCTTTCTTAAGTTAGACCATGAGAAGATAATGGGATAGAGGTTAGCAACCTTCTCAGGTTTGAGTACCTTTAGCAGTACTAAGCTAACAATTTAAAAAGAGGCAGATAGAAGAGAAAGAGAAATCTACCAACTAAAAAAGGAGGTAGCAAGGTGATAAAGAGGAGACACCCATGTCGACGGGAGTGGCAGATTGCTCTCAGCCACAAATATCCATATTTAGCTACATGTATAGTAGAAATTAACTTTCGACATGCTAAAAAGGGGTAAGCCAAAAGGAATTTAAAATTCACAAAACCAAACTCCTTTAAATAAATACCTTTTCTATTTAGGGTTCAACAGGAACTCACTGGGTATCATTTGTAAGCCCTAGAATTGGGTTGTGTTTACAAGAATATTCTCTTAATCTGCACCTGTGTTAAAGGCAAAGCTTATGTTACATATTTCCTACCATTGTCATAGTCTGTTAGAATACTTATAAATAAAATCAAGATTTTTTTTGGTAATGAGCTGCATTGTAAGTCTTGCAGAGTGACCCAAGTAAATGAAAATCCTATCTTGGATGAATTTAGGGTAATTTTTGCAGGTAATTTACTCATCAACAGCAATCTGACACATTCATAAAAAGCAACAAACATAAATTAGCATTTATAGATAAATACAACTAAAAAAAGTGGCAGATCTTCTATTAATTCAGATTATCCAGCTATGGAACTTAGAGTTAGGAAATATGCTTGAGAGTTCTCTCCCAAGTTCAGATTGGTAAACATAAAGATTAAAAGTTAAAAGTGAAAAGTAGCAGAAAATAGGTCCAATTTCACTTTCTCACCTTCTTCCACATTATCTCATCATTACAGCTGTACTGTGAAATGTTTGATAATGTCTCCATTCTGTGCACAAACACAAGAGGGCTAGGAATCTTAAAAGTACTGAGGGATCCATACCAATTTCCTAACATTCTTGGGTTCTTATAAGTCAGGCAATGAAATAATTCACTGTTAAATGTGTCTAAAATATGCTCTTGGTAAATTAATATGATAAAGTCTCATAATCCATTTGTTTCCTAATTTCATGATTTGAAAGGAATTGTTTCTGAAGATTTTCTTAACTTTTAATGTTCAGTCGTTGGTTTTTATTGCTCTGATTTTGGCAAATACCTTGTAATTTTTTTGTTACTCTATGAGCCGACAGCATGAATTCTCACACCACTTAGCTAAAACATATTAAGCACTGACCAAGTTTGATGATGATAAAAATATCATGAAAGAGTTTCTTACTGGAATAGGAACAGCATTAAACTTACTTCACAGAAGTTGCCTAAACAAACATAAAAACTCTGAAGAATTTTTGTGCTTTCTACTAAATAGGCCTTGCTGCTGTGGTATGCCCCCAGAGAAGTGAGAATTTGATAAGTAAAAGGAAAACTGGTTGAGGAAGATGGGAATTCTGTAGATACCTTTTGTTTGTGAGTTGGAATTTTTGGTGATGGTGGTAGCAATTTTTTTTTGAAGTGTTTTTGCAATGGCATTCTCAGAATCCTTGGAAGCTGCTGAGATTTTAGGAAACATCTAGATCAGGAGTCAGTAATCTATGTATTCCACATATTTTTGTAAGGCCTCTTTCTTAAGAATTGTTCTTTACATTTGTTAACAATTGGAAAAATAATCAAAAGCAGAATAATTTTGGGGGGACAGATGACATTTTTATGAAATTTGAATTTCAGTGTCCAAAAATAAAGTTTGACTTAAATGCAGCCACATTCATTCATTCATTTATGGCTACTTTTATGCTACAACAACAGAGTTGAGTTGCCACAAGAGATTGTATTACTGCAAACCCTAAAATATTTACTGTTTGGCCCTTTAGAGAGAAAAATTTTGTCAACCTCTGTTCTAAAGTCATCAAGTTTGATAGCGATGGAGTTCAACCTAATAATTTTGTGGTTTAACAAATGAAGACTTGGGTGATTTGAGCTGTCTGAAAGCCTCGTTCTACACTGCCATTTATTCACTCCTTCAACAAGTATTTTTTGAATTTCTAATGCAATGAAGGAAATCTTTTATCCTCAACTTTCAGCTGAGAAATATAATTATTTCCCTCTGCTCCCTCTGACTCCCCTGTTCTCCTCTGTCTTTCCCCCTCTCCCTCTCACCTAGTCTCTAGGCATTTGGGAAGAAAACTAAGTTTAAATAACATTTATCTTAGGCTTTCATACTTTTAAAGTAAGTTAAATGTAGATCACATACTTCTAGAGTCTGTAAATGTAAATCACAACTGTTTCTTTTAAAATGTATAAAGAGCTTAATGTTAAAGGTAAAACATTTAAATGCAGTGGTCTGATGATAGCAGTGTGCAGACATGACTACCTGATACTGTTAAGCATTACCTGCATCATGGATACTGCTAAACTTAGTTTTGTTTCCAAAGCTTCAGGAATGCAGAATATATAATTGATTACAAAATCCCTGCTGGGTTGACAATTTGTAAATTGTACTTTAATCTCTTTCAATTAGGTAATTCTTCATGTGTCATAAGCACACAACATAACTTTAATTATGAAAGTTAACATAAAAAAGGATGCAGTCATATCTAGTAATTAAGAAAGATATTATTTAATAGGATTATTTTTAGTAAAGATTGAATTTTTACCTTAAAGAAAGAATGCAATTGTAATGGAATAAGTTTCAATTTTACTAGGTTTCTTGCTTGGGTCTTGGTTTCATTTACATGGAGGTGGTTCTATCTGCTAGATTAAGGGTTTTAGTGTTGATATTCCTTGTATAAATATTGAATGTCTGCACAGACCAGGATATTGTGCCTATGAAGTTGTCTATCTAGGACTAATATTTTAAATGATTAGTGGATGAATAGTGCCAATATAAATAACAGCATACATTATTTGACTTGGAACCCATAAAATTCTTAACTTTTAAGTTCTTCTACAATTTCTTCTTTCTTAGGTAAAATACACATGACTCTCCAGTGTAAACATTTTAACTTAACTGCCTCTTCAAATGGACTGGCAGATTATCATTTTCAGTATACTGCATTTATTTGGTATCTGTGCGCATTCATCATATCTGTTATCTTCGTAATACACGATTTATTGCTGTGTGTGGCTTTGGAGAGATGGTTAGAAATACATTCACATGCCAGATTTATTGAAGAAATAAATTATAATCTATTCAGTTACTATTTCTAAAATCCAGTTAATAGCAGCAGGCTTTCATTTTATACTGTTAAATAGAATTTCAGAGTTGGAAGAGACCTTAAAGGGTATCTCATCCAACCCTCTACTTTTCATTCACATCAAGTTTCACAAAATTACTCATCTTGCTTCTCTTGTTGCCCACCTTCATTTTTAAATATTTGTTGTGGTATAATTGACATTTAATGTTTTAAATTTCAGGCATACAACATAGTGGCTCAACATTTGTACATGTTGCAAAATGGTCACCACTAGAAGTCTAGTTACCATCTGTCACCGTAAAAGTTAGTATAATATTATTGACTATATTCCCCATGCTGTACTTTAAATCCCTATGACTTATTTATTTTATAACTGGAATTTTGTACTTCTTAATCTATTTCACCCATTTTACTCCCCACCATAGCCCTCATCCCTTCTGGAAATCGCCAAACTGTTCTCTGTCTCTGTGAGTCTTGGTTTTCTTGTTTTGTTTGTCTTGTGTTTTCGATTCCACATATAAGTGAAATCATGCAGTATTTGTCTTTCTCTGTGTGAAATATTTCACTTAGCTTAATTCCTTCAAGGCTCCTCCATATTGTTACAAATGCCAATAATTAATTCTATTTTATGTATCAGTAGTATTCCATTTTCTGTATATAGAACGGCTTCTTTATCCATTGATCCATCAATGGCACTTAGGTTGTTTTCATATCTTAGTTATTGTAAATAATCCTGCAAGGAGCATAGGGGTGTATGTATCTTTTCAAATTTGTGTTTTAATTTTCTTTGGCTATATATCCAGTAGTGGAATTGCTGATTCATATGGTAACTCTGTTTTTAACTTTTTGAGGAAACTCTGTAATATTTTCCATAGCAGCTACACCAGTTTACATTCCCACCAATGTAGTGCATGATAGTTCTCTCTTCTCCACATCCTCTCCAACACTTGTTACTGTTCTTTATAGCCATCTAAAATGTCTATAGATGTCTACTATAGCCATCATAGCATATATCAAGTGGTATCTCATGCTTTTGATATGTATTTTCCTGATGATTCTTGAGGTTGAGCATCTTTTCATGTGCCTCTTGGCCATCTGTGTGTCTTCTTTGGAAAAAAAATGTCTATTCAGATTGTTTTTACTGGGTTGTGTAAGTTCTTTATGTATTTGGTATATTAACCCCTTATCAAATATATGATTTGCAGATATCTTCTCCTATTCAGTAGGTTGCCTTTTCATTTTGTTAAATGTTTCCTTTGCTGTGCAGAAATTTTTTAGTTTAACATAATCCCATTTGTTTATTCTTGCTTTTGTTCATGCCTTTGGAGTCAGATCCCCCCAAAAAAATCACAAGACCATTGTCAAGGAGTTTACTGCCTATGTTTTGTTCTAGAAGTTTTAAGGTTTCAGGTCTTAAATTCAAGTTTTAATTCGAATTCACTTCGAGTTTACTTTTGTGTATGGTGTAAGATAGTAGTCCTTTTATTTTTTGTGTATAGGTGCCCAGTTTTCCCACCAACATTTATTAAAGAGACTGTCCTTACCGCATTGTATACTCTTGCCTCTTTTGTTGTATATTAATTGATTGCATATCCATGGGTTTATTTCTGGGTGCTCTATTCTGTTCCACTGCTCTGTGTGTCTGTTTTTCTGGCAATACCATACTGTTTTGATTTCTATAACTTTATAGTATAGTTGGAATTAGGGAGTATGACACTTTCCACTTTGTTGTTCTTTCTCAGGATTGCTTTGGCTTTTAGGGTCCTCTGTGGTTACATTCAAATTTTAGAATTGTTTGTTCTACTTCTATGAAAAATGCCAATAGAATTTTGATAGGAATTGCATGGAATCTTTAGATCGCTTTGACTAGTATAAAGATTAACAATACTAATTCTTCCAATCTGTGAACACCATAAATATTTTGATTTATTTGTGTATTCTTCAGTTACTTTCATCAGTGTCTTATAGATTTAGTTGAACAGTACATTCATATCCTTGGCTAAAGTTTATTCCTAGGTATTTTATCTTATTAATGGAATTTTCTTGATTTATCTTTCTGATAGCGTATTAGGATATAGAAACAACAGATTTTTTAATAATAATTTTATATCCTGCAACTTTACTGGATTTATTAGGTGTAAGAGTTTTCTGGTGGAGACTTTAGGGTTTTCTATGCATAGTATCTTGTCATCTCCAAATAGTGACAGTTGTACTTCTCCTTTCCCAATTTATATGTTTTTGTTTTCTTGCCTAATTGCTGTGGCTAGTACTTCAAATACTGTGTTTAATAAAAGTGGGCATACGTAGGCCATCCTGAGGGCTGCCCCACCCACAGCAGCTTAGTGGTTCAACCCAGAGGCCGCTCCCTGCACGCAGCTAACCAGCCCAGACAGTGGAGACAGACACAGGGACCGGGAAGCATGAAAAGGCTTTGTCCTCACAACAGACAGTTCCGCCACTCACCTGCGACCTCCGCCATTGCTCTAAGCCATCCCGAGGGCCACCCCACCCATGGTAGCTTAGGGGTTCAATGCAGAGGCTGAACCCTGTATGTGGCTAACTGGCACAGTTAGCAGACACAGGCACGGTGGCTGGGAAGCAAGAAAGGGATTTGACCTCTTGGCAGATTCCTGCACCACTTGCCTGTGACCCCCTCCGATTACCCTAGGCCATCCTGAGGGCCAACCTGCCCACAGCAGCATAGGGGATTAACTCAGAGTCCGCTCCCTGCACACAGTTAACCGGCACAGACTGCAGAGCCAGGCACTGCAACAGGGAAGCACAAAAGGGCTTTCTCCTTGAGGCAGATTCCCATGCTGCTCACCTGTGACCCCACCATTGCACTACAGCATCCCGAGGGCTGCCCCACACATGGCAATTTAGAGATTAACACAGAGGCCGCTCCCTGTGGGCGGTTAACTGGCACAGACAGCGGAGAAGGGTACAGGGACCAGCAAGCAGGAAGGGACTTTATCCTCCCAGATGACACCTGTGCGGTTGCCTGCAACCAGTTCCATCACTCCAGGACTGTGAAAAGGGAGAAGAAACTTGTTCAATCCCAAATCCATCAAACACCAGAAAGAGGACTCGGTTAGATGGAAATCACCAATCTTCCTGAAAACGAATTCAAAATAAAAGTCATAAGCATGCTAATGGAGCAACAGAAAAATATTCAAGAGCTAAGGGATGAATTCAGGAGGGAGATAATTGAAATGAAACAAACAATGGAGAGATTTAAAAGAAGACTAGATGAGGTAGAGGCGAAAGTAAATGGAGTAGAAATCAGAACAGGACTACAGAGAAGCTAAGGCAGAGAGAGAAAAAAGGATCTGTAGGAATGAAAGAATATTAAGAGAACTGTGTGACCCATCCAAAAGGAACAATAATCACATAAGAGGGGTACGAGAAAAAGAAGAGAAAGAAAAAGGGATAGAAAGTGTATTTGAAGAAATAATTACTGAAAACATCCCCAGTCAGGGGACAGAAATAGTCTCTCAGGGCACGGAAGACCACAGATGTCCCAACAAAAGAGACCCAAGGAGGACAACACCAAAACATGATAATTAAAATGGCAAAGATCAAAGACAAGTACACAGTATTAAAAGCATCCAGACAGAAAAATAAGATCACAAAGGAAAACCCATCAGGCTATTATCAGACTTCTCAGCAGAAACCTTACAGGCCAGAAGGGAATGGCATGATATATTCAAAGCAATGAAACAGAAGTGCCTTGAACAAAGAATACTCTACCTGGCAAGATTATAATTTAAATTTGAAAGAGGGGCTTCTGGGAAGATGGTGGCATGAACAGGGTGGTGGAAATCTCCTCCAAAAACCATATATATTTGTGAAAATACAGCAAATCCAACTATTCCTAAAAGACAGACCAGAAGATACAGTACAACAGCCAGGCCACAGCTACATCTGCGAGAACTCAGCACCTCACAAAGCGGGTAAGATACAAAGCCACGAGCTGGTGGGACCCGAGCACTCCCTCACCCCAGCGCACTGGTGGGAGGAAAAGATTCAGAGTGGGGAGGGAGTGGAAGCACAGGCCCATCAAATAACAAGTCCTGGTGATCTACATCAGGAGCACAGAAACACATCGCATGGTGTATCAGAGATTAGAGAAACAGAAAGTCAGGCTCCGAGACAGAAACTGCAAGTGGGTCCCCTCAGCTGGCTCTGTGGGACAAAAGAAAAGTAGGCGCTTTTTTTTAATGTCTTGAAGAGACAAGGGACCAACAGCGGAACAAAATCATCCCAGCATACTCAGCCCAGCAGTCTGGGATTCTTGGGGAATTTCAGACCCCCTGGCTGGTAGCCAGACAAAGCAGCTACTCTGAGGCTTCCTGCAGTGCGATAGGCTAGGGTGAGGGTGACCCTGCACACAGGCAGTTCAGGGGATTATCCCAGAGACAGCCTCCTAGTGTGCAGGAAAACAGCTCAGGCCCCGGAGAAGGGCAAGGAGAACAACAAGCAGGAAGGGACATTGTTCTCCCAGCTGACACACATGGTACCTACCAGTGACCACTTCTATCATCATGAAAAGACAGAGGAATATGGTACAGACAAGGATCACACAGACAACTCCAGAGAGAGGGCCTGATGGGATAGACTTACACAATCTTCCTGAAAAAGAATTCAGAATGAAAGTCATAACCATGCTGATGAATCTACAGAGAAATATGCAAGAGCTAAGGGAGGAAGTGAGGAAAGACAATGCAGAAATCAGACAAGCGATCGACGGGCATAAGAACAGACTGGATGAGGTGCAAGAGTCTGTTAACGGAATAGAAATCAGAGAACAGGAATACAGAGAAGCTCAGGGAGAGAGAGACAAAAGGATCTCTAGGAATGAAAGAATATTAAGAAAACTCTGTGACCAATCCAAACGGAGCAATATTCGCATTATAGGAGTACCAGAAGAAGAGAAAAAGGGATAGAAAGTGTCTTTGAAAAAATAATTGCTGAAAAATTCCCAAAGCTGGGGAAGGAAATAGTTTCCACACCATGGAAGTCCAATGATCTCCCAACACAAGGGACCCAAGGAAGACAACACCAAGACACATAATAATTAAAATGGCAAAGATCAAAGACAAGGACAGAGTATTAAAGGCAGAGAGAGAGAGAAAAAAGATCACCTACAAAGGAAAACCCATCAGACTATCATCAGACTTCTCAACAGAAATCTTACAGGCCAGAAGAGAATGGCATGAAATATTTAATGTAATGAAACAGAAGGGCCTGGAACCAAGAATATTGTATCCAGCATGATTATCATTTAAATATGACGGAGGGATTAAACAATTTCCAGACAAGCGAAAGCTGAGGGAATTTGCCTCCCATAAACCAACTCTACAGGGTATCTTAAACGGACTGCTCTAGAGGGAAGCACTCCTAAGGCTAAAAATATATAACCAGAGAAAATAAAATCATAGCAAAGAAAGCAGACCATCCAAATAGTAACTAAAGGCAAAAAGTAAAATCAACTCTCCAAAAAAACAGTCAAAGGAAGCGTAAAAGAGTACAGAATAAAACACCTAGTTTATAAAGAATGGAGGAGGAAGAATAAGAAGGGAGAGAAATAAAGAATCATCAGAATGTGTTTATAATAGCTTAACAAGAGAGTTAAGTTAGACTGTTAGATAGTAAAGAAGCTACTCTTGAACCTTTGGTAACCATGAATCTAAAGCCAGCAATGGCAATAAGTACATATATATTGATAATCACCCTAAATGTAAATGGATTGAATGCACCAATCAAAAGACACACAGTAATAGAATGAATAAAACAGCAAGACCCATCTATATCCTGTTTACAAGAGACTCACCTCAAACCCAAAGATATACACAGACTAAACGTGAAGGGATGGAAAAAGATGTTCCATGCAAACAACAAGGAGAAAAAAGTAGGTGTTGCAGTACTTTTATCAGACAAAATAGACTTCAAAATAAAGAAAGTACCAAGAGATAAAAAAGGACATTACAAAACGATAAAGGGGTCAGTCCAACAAGAGGATATAACAATTATAAATATATATGCATCCAACACAGGAGCACTGACAAATGTGAAACAAATACTAACAGAATAAAGGAGGAAATAGAAAGCAATGAAGTCATTTTAGGAGACTTCAACACACCACTCACTCCAAAGGACAGAAATAAGTAAAGACACCGAGGCACTGAACAACACACTAGAATAGATGGAACTAACAGACATCTACAAAACTCTACACCCAACAGTAGCAGGATATACATTCTTCGTAAGTTCCCATGGAACATTTTCCAGAATAGAACACATACTAGGCCACAAAAAGAACCTCAGTAAATTCAAAAACATTGAAATTATAACAACCAACTTCTCAGATCACAAAGGTATAAAACTATAAATAAATTGTACAAAGAAAACAAAAAGGCTCAGAAATACTTAGAAACATAACAACATGCTCCTAAATAATCAGTGGATCAGTGACTAAATTAAAACAGAGATCAAACAATATATGGAGAGAAATGACAACAACAACACAAAGCCGCAACTTCTGTGGGACGCAGCAAAGGCAGTCCTAGGAGGAAGGTATATTGCAATCCAGGCCTATTAAAAGAAGGAAGAAAAATACCAAATAAATAGTCTGAATACACAAATATTGAAATTGGGGAAAGAAGAACAAATGAGGCCCAAAGTCACCAGAAGGAGGGACATAATAAAGATCAGAGAATAAATAAATAACATTGAGAAGAATAAAATAATAGAAAAAAATCAATGAAACCAAGAACTGGTTCTTTGAAAAAATAAACAAAATAGATAAACTCCTAGCCAGACTTATTAAGGGAAAAAGAGAATCTACACACATAAACAGAATCAGAAATGAGAAAGGAAAAATCACAATGGACCCCACAGAAATACAAAGATTTGTAAAAGAATGCTATAAAAATCTATATGCTAACAAGGTGGAAAACCTAGAAGAAATGGATAACTTCTTATAAAAATACAACCTTCCAAAAGTGACCAAGCAAAAACAGGAAACCTAAGCAGACCAATTACCAGCATCAAAATTGAATCAGTAATCAAAAAACTACCGAAGAAAAAACCCCCGGGCTAAATGGATTCACCACTGAATTTTAGCAGATATACAGAGAAGAAGTAATACCCATTCTCCTTAAAGTTTTTCAAAAAATTGAAGAGATGGGAATACTTCCAAACTCATTCCATGAAGCCAGCATCACTGTAATACCAAAACCTGGTAAGGATCTCATAAAAAAAAAATGACACACCAATAACCCTGAACATAGATGCAAAAATACTGTACAACATATTAACAAACCGAATTAAAAAATACATGAAGAGGATCATACAACATGATCAAGTGGGATTCATCTCAGGGATGCACGGATGGTTCAACATTCGAATATCCGTCAACATCATCCACCACATCAACAAAAAGTAGAACAAAAACCACATGATCTTCTCCATAGATGATGAAAAAGCATTTGACAAAATTCAGCGTCCATTCATGATGAAAACTCTCAACAAAATGGGTATAGAGGGGAAGTACCTCAAAATAATAAAGGCCATATATGACAAACCCACAGCCAACATCATACTTAACAATAAGAAGCTGAAAGCTTTTCATCTAAGACCGGGAATAAGACAGGGATGCCCACTCTCCCCACTGTTATTCAATATAGTACTGGAGGTCCTAGCCATGACAATCAGACAAAACAAAGAAATACAAGGCATCCAGATTGGTAAAGAAGAAGTCAAATTGTCACTATTTGCAGATGACATGATATTGTGCATAAAAAACCCTAAGACTCCACTCCAAAACTACTAGAACTAATATCTGAATTCAGCAAAGTTGCAGGATACAAAACTAACACACAGAAATCTGTTGCTTTCCTATACACTAACGATGAACTGACAGAAAGATAAATCAGGAAGACAATTCCATTCACAATTGCATCAAAAAGAATAAAATACCTGGGAATAAACCTAATGAAGTAAGTGAAAGACATATACCCTGAAAACAACCAGAGACTCCTAAGAGAAATAAAAGAGGACACTAACAAATGGAAATTCATCCCATGCTCTTGGGCAGGAAGAATAACTATTGTGAAAATGGCGATACTACCTAAAGCAATCTACAGATTCAGTGCAATCCCTATCAAAATACCAACAGCATTCTTCAATGAACTGGAACATATAGTTCTAAAATTCATATGGCAACACAAAAGACCCCGAATAGCCAAAGCAACCCTGAGGAGGAATAAAATAGGGGGAATTATGCTCCCAGCCTTCAACCTCTACTACAAAGCTACAGTAAACAAGACAAATTGTTATTGGCAGAAGAACAGACCCACAGACCTGTGGAACTGAATAGAAAATCTAGACATTAACCCAAACATATATGGTCAATTAATATATGATAAAGGAGCCTTGGATATACAATGGGGAGATGACAACCTCTTGAGCAGCTGATGTTTGAAAAACTGAATAGCTGCATGTAAGAGAATGAAACTGGACTACTGTCTAACCCCATACACAAAGGTAAAATCAAAATGGATCAAAGACCTGAATGTAAGTCATGAGCCCATAAAACTGTTTGAAAAAAACAGGCAAAAATGTCTTGCACATAAACATGAGCAACCTCTTCATGAACATATCTCCCCGGGCAAGGGAATCAAAAGCAAAAATGAACAAGTGGGACTATATCAAGCTGAAAAGCTTCTGTACAGCAAAGGACACCATCGGTAGAACAAAAAGACATCCTACAGTATGGGAGAATATATTCATAAATGACGTAAGCGATAAGGGGTTGACATCCAAAATATATAAAGAACTCAAGCACCTCAACAAACAAAAACAAATAATCCAGTTAAGAAATGGGCAGAGGATATGAATGTACAGTTCTCCAAAGAAGAAATTCAAATAGCCAACAGGCATATGAAAAGATGCTCCACATCGCTAATCATCAGAGAAATGCAAGTTAAAACCACAATGACATATCACCTCACACGAGTAAGGATGGTCAACATCCAAAACACGGACAACAAATGTTGGCGAGGATGTGGAGAAAGGGGAACCCTCCCGCACTTCTGGTGGGAATGCAAATTAGTTCAACCATTCTGGAAAGCAGTATGGAGGTTACTCAAAAAACTCAAAATAGAAATACCATTCGACCCAGGAATCCCACTCCTAGGAATTTACCCTAAGAATGCAGCAGCCCAGTTTGAAAAAGACATATGCACCTCTATGTTTATCGCAGCACTATTTACCATACCTAAGAAATGGAAACAACCTAAGTGTCCATCAGTAGATGAATGGGTAAAGAAGGTGTGGTACATATACACAGTGGAATATTATTTAGCCTTGAGAAGAAAACAAATCTTACCATTTGCAACAACGTGGACGGAAGTATAGGGTATTCTTCTCAGTGAAATAATCCAAGCGGAAAAAGACAAATATCAAATGATTTCACTCTTATATGGAGCATAAGAGCAAAGATAAAAACTTAAAGAAAAAAACAGCAGCAGACTCACAGAACCCAGGAATGGACTAACAGTTACCAAAGGGAAAAGGACTGGGGTGGATGAGTGGGAAGGGAGGGTTAGGCGGGAAAAAGGGGCACTACGATTAGTAGACATAATGTTGGGGGGCAAGGGTAAGGCTTTTCAACTCAGAGAAGACAGGTAGTGATTCTATAGCATCTCACTACACTGACGGACAGTGACTGTATTGGGGTAGGTGGGGGGGATCTAATGAAGTGGGAAGTTTAGTAACCATAATGTTGCAAATGTAATTGTAGATTAGTGATACCAAAATAATTTTGAAGGAGGGATTAAACAATTCCCATGTAAGCCAAAGTTGAGGGAATTTACCTCCACTAAACTGTCTCTACAGTATATTTTAAAGGGACTGCTCTAGAGGGAAGTGTGCCTAAGACTAAAGAGCTGTCACCAGAAAAACAAAACCACAGCAAGGAAGTACATCAATTAAATGCTAACCAAATGCTAAATTAAATCAGCTCCCCACAAAATCAGTGAAGGGATACACAAACAGTACAGAATATGAAACCTAACGTATAAACAGAGGAGGAGGAAGAAAAAGAAGTGGGGGAAGAGTCTTCAGATTGTGTTTATAACATCATAATAAGTGTTAAGGTAGACAGCTAAATAGTAAAGAAGCTGCCTTGAACCTTTGGTAAACACAAATCCATAACCTGCTATGGCAAAAAGAACATATCTATCAATAATCACCCTAAATATAAATGGACTGAATGCACCAATGAAAAGACACAAAGTTACGCAATGAATTAAAAAGCAAGACTCATCTATATGCTGCCTACAAGAGACTCAATTTAAACCCATAGACATACACAGAGTTAAAGTGAAGGGATGGAAAAAGATATTTTATGACAACAATATGGAGAAAAAACCAGGAGTTGCAATACTTGTATCAGATAAAATAGCCTTCAAAACAGTGAAAGTAACAAGACATGAAAAGGACATTATATAATGATAAGTGGGTCAGTTCAACAAGAAGATATAACCATTATAAATATCTATGCACCGAACACAGAAGCACCTACATATGTGAAACAAATACTAGTAGAAGTAAAGGGGGAAATAGAATGCAGTGAATTCATTTTAGTACACTTCAATGCACAACTCTCTCCAAAGGACAGGTAAACTAGACAGAAAATGAGTAAGGAGACAGAGGCACTGAACAACACACTAGAACAGATGGATGTAACAGACATCTATAGAACATTCCACACAAAAGCAACAATATACACATTCTTCTAAAGTGCACATGGAACATTTTCAAGAATAGATCAGATACTAGCCCACAAAAAGAGCCTCAACAAATTTAAAAAAATTCAAATTGTAGCAACCAACTTCTCAGATCACAAATGTATGAAACTAGAAATAAATTGTACAAAGAAAAGAAAAAGGCTCACAAACACATGGAGGCTTAGCAACATGCTCCTAAATAATCAATGGATCAATGATCAAATTAAAACAGATCAAGCAATATATCGACACAAATGGAAACAACAGCTCAACACCTCAACTTCTCTGAGATGTAGCCAAGGCAGTTCTAAGAGGAAAGTATATAGCAATCCAGGCCTATTTAAAGAAGGAAGAACATACCCAAATGAACAGTCTAAATCCACAATTATTGAAACAGGAAAAAGAAGAACAAATGAAGCCCAAAGTCACTAGAAGGAAGGACATAATAAAGACCAGAGAAGAAATAAATAAAATGAGAAGAATAAAACAATAGAAAATATCAATGAAACCAGGAGCTGGTTCTTTGAGAAATAAAGAAAATAGATAAACCCCTAGCCAGACTTATCAAGACAAAAAGAGAATCTACACCGTAAGCAGAATCAGAAATGAGAAAGAAAAAATCACAATGGACCCCACAGAAATACAAAGAATTATAAGAGAATACTATGAAAATCTATATGCTAACAAGCTGGAAAACCTGGAAGAAATGGACAACTTTCTAGAAAAATACAACCTTCCAAAGCTGAAACAGGAAGAAACAGAAAATCTGAACAGACCAATTACCAGCAAGGAAATTGAATTGGTAATCAAAAAACTACCTAAGAACAAAAATCCCTGGACAAGGTGGTTTCACTGCTGAATGTTGTCAAACATTTAGTGAAGACCTAGTACACACCCTCCTTGAAGTTTTCCAAAACGGAGAAGAGGAGGGAGTACTCCCAAACCTATTATAGGAGGCCAACTTCACTCTAATACCAAAACCAGGCAAAGACACCACAAAAAAAGAAATTACAGACCAATATCCCCGATGAACATAGATGCAAAAATACTCAACAAAATATTAGGAAACCGAATTCAAAAATACATCAAAAAGATCATCTACCATGATCAAGTGGGATTCATCTCAGGGATGCAAGGATGGTATAACATTCGAAAATCCATCAACATCATCCACTACATCAACAAAAGGACAAAAACCACATGATCATCTCCATAGATGCTGAAAAAGCATTCGACAAAATTCAACATCCGTTCATGATAAAAACTCTCAACAAAATGGGTATAGAGGGCAAGTACCTCAACATAATAAAGACCATATATGAAAAACCCACAGCCAACATCATACTTAAAAGTGAAAAACTGAAAGTTTGTCCTCTAAGATTGGGAAAAAGACAAGGATGCCCACTCTCCCCACTTTTATTCAACATAGTACTGGAGGTCCTAGCCACGGCAATCAGACAAAACAAAGTAGTAAAAGGCATCCAGATAGGTAAGAAAGAAGTCAAACTGTCAATGTTTGCAGATGACATGATACTGTACATAAAAAACCCTAAAGAATCCACTCCAAACTACTCGAACTAATATCATAATTCAGCAAAGTTGCAGGATACAAAATTAATTCACAGAATTATTTTGCAGTTCTTTACACTAACAATGATCTAGCTTAAAGAGAAATCAGGAAAACAATTCCATTCACAATTGCATCAAAAAGATTAAAATACCTAGGAATAAACCAAACCAAGGAAGTAAAAGACCTATACCCTGAAAACTACAAGTCTCTCTTGAGAGAAATTAAAGAGAACACTAATAAAGGAAATTCATATCATGTTCTTGGGTAGGAAGAATTAATATTTTCAAAATGGTGATCCGTCCTAAAGCAATCTACAGATTCAGTGCAATCCCTATCAAAATACCGACAGCATTCTTCCACGAACTGAAACAAATAGTTATAAAGATCATATGGAACCACAGAAGACCCCGAATAACCAAAATAATCATGAGAAGGAAGAATAAAGCTGGGTGGATTACGCTCCCCAATTTTGAGCTCTACTACAAAGCCATGGTAATCGACCATTTGGTACTGGCACAAGAACAGACCTATAGATCAATGGAACAAAATAGAGTGCCCAGATATATACCTACATATGTATAGCCAATTAGTATATGATAAAGGAGCCATAGACATACAATGGGGAAATGACAGCCTCTTCAACAACTGATATTGGCAAAACTGGACAGCTACATGTAAGAGAATGAAACTGGATTATTGTATAACTCCATACACAAAAGTAAACTGGAAATGGATCAAAGACCTGAATATAAGTCATGAAACCATAAAACTCTTAGAAGACAACATAATCAAAACTCTATTGAAAATAAACATGAGCAACTTTTTTATGAACTTATCTCCTCTGGCACAGGAAAGAAAAGCAAATATGGAAAAGTGGGAGTATATCAAACTAAAAAGCTTCTTTACAGCAAAGGACATCATCAATAGAACAAAAAGCCATCCTACAGTGTGGAACAATATTTTCATAAGTCACATATCCGATAAGGGGTTGACATCCCAAATATACAAAGAGATAATGCACCTCAACAAACCAAAAGCAAATAACCCAATTAAAAAATGGCAGAGGATCTAAACAGACACTTCTCCAAAGAAGAAATTCACATGGCCAACAGGCACATGAAAACATGCTCCACATCACTAATCAGAGAAATGCAAATTAAAACCACAATTAGATGTCACCTCACACCAGTTAGGATGGCCAACATCCAAAAGACAGACAACAACAAATGGAGGATTTGGAGAAAGGGGAACTCTCCTACACTGCTGGTGGGAATGTAAGTTAGTTTAACCATTGTGAAAAATAGTATGGTGGTTCCTCAAAAATCTAAAATTAGAAATACCATTTCACCGAGGAATTCCACTCCTAGGAACTTACCCTAAGAATACAGGATCCCAGATTCAAAAGAACATATGCACCTTTGTGTTTATTGCAGCACTATATACAATAGCCAAGACATGGAATCAGCCCATGTCTATCAGTACATGAATGGATAAAGATGCAGTACATATACACAATGGAATATTATTCAGCCATAAGATGAACACAAATCCTACCATTTGCCACAACATGGATGGAGCTAGAGGGTATTATCCTCAGTGAAATAAGCCAGGTGGGTGGAGAAAGACAAGTATCAAATGATTTCACTCAACTGTGGAGTATAACAACAAAGCAAAAACTGAAGGAACAAAAGAGCAGCAGACTCACAGAACCCAAGAATGGAATAACAGTTACCAATGGGAAACGGACTGGGGAGGGTGGGTGGGAAGGGAGGGATCAGAGGATTAAGGGGCATTATGATTAGCACACAATATAGTGGGGGCACATGGAAGGAAGTATAGCACAGAGAACCTTACTCTACTGATGGACAGTGACTGTAATGTGGTATATGGTGGGGTGTTGATAATAGGGGGAATATAGTAACCACAATGTTGCTCATGGGAAATGTAAGCATAAGATTGTATATCAATGATACCTTAATAAAAATGAAAATAAAGTGGGCATAGTGTGTATCCATGTCTTGTTTGTGATATTAGAGGAAAAGCGTTCTGCTTTTCACCATTTGATGTATTAGCTGTAGAGTTGTCATATATGTCATTTGTTAAGATATGTTCCCTCTATAACCACTTTGTTGAGTTTTTATCGTAAATAGATGTTGAATTTTGTCAAATGCTTTTTGTCATATATTGAGATGATCCTGTGACTTTTATCTTTTATATTGATAAGGCAGTATATTATGTTTGAATGGCAGATGTTGAACCATCCTTGCATCCCTTGGATAAATCCTGATTGATCACGGTGTATGATCATTTTAATGTTTTGCTGCTATTCTGTTGAGGATTTTTGCATCTCTTTTCATCAGGGATATTGGCTTGTACTTTTTCTTTCTCGTGTGTGATGTCCTTGTCTTTTGTTGGTATAAAGGCAATGCTGGCTCTGTAAAATGAGTTTGGAAGCTTTCCCTCCTCTTTAGTTTTTTGAAAGAGGTTGAAAGTGATAGGTATTAATTCTTTGAATGTTTTATATAATTGATCAGTGAAGCTGTCTTGTCCTGGAAATCTATTGGGAAGTTTTAAATTATTGATTCAATCTCCTTACTTGAAATTTATCTATTCAGATTTTCTACTGCTTCTGATTCAGTCTTGGAAGTATATAAATTTCTAGGAATTTATCCATGTCTTATAGGTTGTCCAATTTGTTGGCATATAATTTTTCATAGTAGTGTCTCATGATCCTTTGAATTTCTGTGGTATAATTTGTAATTTCTCCTTCTGATTTTGTTTATTTGAGCCCTCTCTTTTTCTTGGCTAATCTAGCTAATTATTTTTCAATGTTAAAAAATATTTTAAAAAACCTATTCTTAGTTTCATTGATGTTTTGTATTTTTGTCTGTATTTCATTTATTTCTGTTCTGATATTTATTTCCCTCCTTCTATTAATTTTAGGGTTTGTTCTTTGTATTTTATTTTCTGTTGTTATTTTTTTATTGCAGTGTAGTTGATATACAATATTGGTTTCAAGTATACTACATAGTGAGTAAACAGTTATATACATTATTAAATCTTCATGCAAACTAGTAGACAGAAAGATGTTTCAGAAGTATTAACTATTTTCTCTCTGCTGTACTTCCATCCCTGTGACTAAGTTATGTTATGATTGAGATTTTGCACCTTTTTATCCCCTTCACCTCTTTCATCTACGCACTCCATTCACTGCCTCATGGTAACCACCAGTCACTTCTAACTGTTAGAGTCTTCTGCTGTCTTGTTCATTTTGTTCTGTTTGACTTTTAAATTCCACATATAAATTAGAGCATATGATATTTGTCTTTCTTTCCTGGCTTATTTCACTTAGCATAATACCCTCTAGGTCCTTCCATGTTGCAGCAAATGCAGGATCTCTTTCTGTTTTTTTTTTAATTTATTTTTGTATCATTAACCTACAATTACATGTGTAATATTATGGTTATTAAACTACACCCATCATCAGGACCCCGCCCCCCCACCATCCCCAATACAGTCACTGTCCATCAGCGTAGTGGGATGCTATAGAATCACTACTTGTCTTCTCTGAGTTGTACAGCCCTTCCCGTGCCCCCCAACATTACATCTGCTAATCGTAATGCCCCTTTTTCCCCCTTATCACTCCCTTCCGACACATCTTCCCCAGTCCCTTTCCCTTTGGTAACTTAGTCCATTCTTGGGTTCTGTGAGTGTGCTGCTGTGCTGTTCCTTCAGTTTTTTTCTTTGTTCTTATACACCACATATGAGTGAAATCATTTGCTACATGTCTTTTTCAGCTTGGCTTATTTCACTGAGCATAATACCCTCTAGCTCCATCCATGTTGTTGCAAATGGTAGGATATGTTTTCTTCTTATGGCTGAAAAATATTCCATTGTGTATATGTACCACATCTTCTTTATCCATTCATCTACTGATGGACAACTTAGGTTGGTTCCATTTCTTGGCTATTGTAAATAGTGCTGCGATAAACATAGGGGTGCATCTGTCTTTTTCAAATTGGGCTGCTGCATTCTTAGGGTAAATTCCTAGGAGTGGGATTCCTGGGTCAAACGGTATTTCTATTTTGAGTTTTTTGAGGAACCTCCATAATGCTTTACACAATGGTTGAACTAATTTGCTTTCCCACCAGCAGTGTAGGACAGTTCCCTCTTCTCCACATCCTCACCAACATTTGTTGTTGTTTGTGTTTTGGATGTTGGCCATCCTCACTGGTGTGAGATGAGATCTCATTGTGGTTTTAATCTGAATTTCTCTGATGATTAATGATATGGAGCATCTTTTCATGTGCCTGTTGGCCATCTGAATTTCTTCTTTAGAGAAGTGTCCATTCATGTCCTCTGCCCATTTCTTAATTCAATTATTCGCTTCTTGTTTGTTGAGGTGCGTGAGTTCTTTATATATTTTGGATGTCAACCCCTTATCAGATGTCATTTATGAATATATTCTCCCATACTGTAGGATGTCTTTTTGTTCTACTGATGGTGTCTTTTGCTGTACAGAAGTTTTTCAGCTTGATATAGTCCCACTTCTTCATTTTTGCTTTTGATTCCCTTGCCCGGGGAGATATGTTCATGAAGAAGTCCCTCATGTTTATGTCCAAGAGATTTTTGCCTATGTTTTTTTCTAAGAGTTTTATGGTTTCATGACTTACATTCAGGTCTTTGATCCATTTTGATTTTACGTTTGTGTATGAGGTTAGACAGTAGTCCAGTTTCATTCTCTTACATGTAGCTGTCCAGTTTTTCCAACACCAGCTGCTGAAGAGGCTGTCATCTCCCCATTGTATATCCAAGGCTCCTTTATCAAATATTAGTTGACTGTATATGTTTGTGTTAATGTTTGGGTTTTCTATTCTGTACCACTGGTATGTCGGTCTGTTTTTGTGCCAATACCAAATTGTCTTTATTACTGTGGCTCTGTAGTAGAGCTTGAAGTCAGGGAGCATAATTACCCGTTTTATTCCTCCTTCTCAGGATTGCTTTGGCTATTCAGGGTCTTTTGTGGTTCCACATGAATTTTAGAATTATTTGTTCCAGTTCATTGAAGAAAGCTGTTGGTATTTTGCTGCGATTGCGTTGAATCTCTAGATTGCTTTAGGTAGTATCGCCATTTTGACAATATTTATTCTTCCTAGCGAAGAGCATGGGATGAATTTCCATTTGTTAGTGTCCTCTTTAATTTCTCTTAGGAGTGTCTTCTAGTTTTCAGAGTACAGGTCTTTCACTTCCTTCGTTAGGTTTATTCCTGGGTATTTTATTGTTTTTGATGCAATTGTGAGTAGAATTGTTTTTCTGATTTCTCTTTCTGTTAGTTCATCATTAGTGTATAGGAAAGCCACAGATTTCTGTGTATTCGTTTTGTATCCTGCAACTTTGCTGATTTCAAATATTAGTTCCAGTAGTTTTGGAGTGGAGTTTTTAGGGTTTTTTATGTATAATATCATGTCATCTGCAAAGAATGACAGTTTGACTTCTTCTTTACCAATCTGGATGACTTGTATTTCTTTGTTTTGTCTGATTGCCATGGCTAGGACCTCCAGTACTATGTTGAATAACAGTGGAGAGAGTGGGCATCCCTGTCTCGTTCCCGATCTTAGATGAAAAACTTTCAGCTTCTAGCTGTTAAGTATGATGTTGGCTGTGGGTTTGTCATATATAGCCTTTATGATGTTGAGGTACTTGCCATCTATACCCATTCTGTTGAGAGTTTTAATCAAAAATGGATGCTGAATTTTGTCAAATGCTTTTTCAGCATCTATGGAGATGATCATGTGGTTCTTGTTCTTTTTGTTGATGTGGTGGATGATGTTGATGGATTTTCGAATGTCGTACCATCCTTGCATCCCTGGGATGAATCCCACTTGATCATGGTGTATGATCCTCTTCATGTATTTTTGATTTCGGTTTACTCATATTTTGTTGAGTATTTTTGCATCTACGTTCATCAGGGATATTGGTCTGTAAGTTTCTTTTTTTGTGAGGTCTTTGCCCAGTTTTGATATTAGAGTGATGCTGGCTTCATAGAAAGAATTTGGAAGTATTCCCTCCTCTTCTATTTTTTGGAAAACTTTAAGGAGAATGGGTGTTATTTCTTCTCTATATGTCTGGTAGAATTCAGAGGTGAATCCATCTGGTCCCGGGGTTTTGTTCTTGAGTAGTTTTTTAATTACCAATTCGATTTCGTTGCTGGTGATTGGTCTGTTTAGTTTTTCTGTTTCTTGTTTGGTCAGTCTTTGAAGGTTGTATTTTTCTAAGAAGTTGTCCATTTCTTCTATGTTTTCCAGCTTGTTAGCATATAGATTCTCGTAATATTCTCTTATAATTCTTTGTATTTCTGTGCGGTCCGTCGTCATTTTTCCTTTCTCATTTCTGATTCTGTTTATGTGTGTAGATTCTCTTTTCCTCTTAATGAGTCTGTCTAGGGGTTTATCCATTTTGTTTATTTGTTGAAAGAACCAGCTCTTGGTTTCACTGATTTTTTCTATTGTTTTATTCTTCTCAATTTTATTTATTTCTTCTCTGATCTTTATTATATCCCTCCTTGTGGTGACTTTGGGCCTCATTTGTTCCTCTTTTTCCAATTTCAGTAATTGTGACTTTAGACTATTTTTTGGGGAATGTTCTTCCTTGTTTAAATAGGCCTGCATTGCAATGTACTTTCTTCTTAGTACTGCCTTAGCTGCATCCCACAGAAGTTGTGGCTTTGTGTTGTTGTTGTCATTAGTCTCCATATATTCTTTGATTTCTGTTTTGATTTGGTCGTAAACCCACTGATTAATTAGGAGAATGTTGTTAAGTCTCCATGTATTTGTGAGCCTTTTTGATTTCTTTCTACAATTTATTTCTAGTTTTATACCTTTGTGATCTTAGAAATTGGTTGTTAGAATTTCAATCTTTTTGAATTTACTGAGTTTCTTTTTGTGGCCTAGTATGTGGTCTATTCTGGGAAATGTTCCATGTGCCCTTGAGAAAAATGTGTATCATGTTTTTAGGTGTAGAGTTCTGTAGGTGTCTGTTAGGTCCATCTTTTCTAGTGTGTAGTTCAGTGCCTCTGTCTTTACTTATTTTCTGCGTGGTTGATCTGTCCCTTGGAGTGAGTGGTTTGTTGAATTCTCCTAAAATGACTGCATTGCTTTCTATTTCTTCCTTTAATTCTGTTAGTATTTGTTTCACATATGCTGGCGCTCCTGTGTTGAGTGCATATATATTTATAATGGTGTATCCTCCTGTTGGACTGACCCCTTTATGTAATGTCCTTCTTTATCTCTTGCTACTTTCTTAGTTTTGAAGTCTATTTCGTCTGGTATAAGTACTGCAACACCTGCTTTTTTCTCTTTGTGGTTTGCATGAAGTATCTTTTTCCATCTCTTTACCTTTAGTCTGTGTATATCTTTGTGTTTCAACGCAGCATATAGATGGGTCTTGCTTTTTTATCCCTTGTATTATTCTGTGTCTTTTGATTGGTGCATTCAGTCCATTTATATTTAGGGTGATTATCGATAAATATGTACTTATTGACATTGCTGGCTTTAGATTCGTGGTTACCAAAGTTTCAAGGATTGCTTCTTTACTATCTGACAATCTAACTTAACTTTCCTGTTATGTTATTGTAAACACAGTCTGATGTTTCTTTATTTCTCTCCCTTCTTATTCTTCCTCCTCCATTCTTTATATACTAGGTGTTTTATTCTTTGCCTTTAGTTAGTGTTTGGATGGTCTGCTTTCTTTGCTATGATTTTATTTTCTCTGGTCACCTCTTTTTAGCCTTATTAATGCTTCCCACTAGTGCATTCCGTTTAAGATATCCTGTAGAGGTGGTTTATGGGAAGCAAACTCTTTCAGCTTTCACTTGTCTGGAAATTGTTTTATCCCTCTGTCATATTTAAATGATAATCATGCTGGGTACAATATTCTTGGTTCGACTTCTGTTTCATTACGTTAAATATATCATGCCATTGTCTTCTGGCCTGTAAGGTTTGTTTTGAGAAGTCTGATGATAGTCTGATTGGTTTTCCTTTGTACGTGATCTTTTTTCTCTCTAGCTGCCTTTGATACCCTGTCCTTGTCTTTGGTCTTTCTCATTTTAATTATTATATGTCTTGGTGTTGTCCTCCTTTGGTCCCTTATATTGGGAGATCTTTGAGCTTCCGTGGACTGTGATACTATTTCCTTCTCCAGCGTGTGGACGTTTTCAGCAATTATTTCTTCAAAGACACTTTCTATCCCTTTTTCTCTCTCTTCTTCCTGTGGTACTCCTATAATGCGAATATTGTTCCGTTTGGATTGGTCACACAGTTCTCTTCATATTTTTCATTCTTTGAGATCCTTTTATCTCTCTCTGCCTCAGATTCTCTGTGTTCCTGTTCTTTGATTTCTATTCCATTAAAAGTCTCTTGCATCTCATCCAGTCTACTGCTAAGCCCGTCAATCAATTTTCTCATTTCTGCATTGTCTTTCCTCACTTCCCTCACTTCCTCCCTCAGCTCTTGCATATTTCTCTGTAGATCAATCAGTATGGTTATGACTTTTATTCTGAGTTCTTTTTCAGGAAGATTGTGCATTTCCATCCCTTCAGACTTCCTGTCTTGTGTCTGCGTCTGGGTAAGCTTTGTTTGTACCATATTCCTCTGTGTTTTCATGGCAATAGAAGTGGTCAGTGGCAAGTGCCACATATGTCAGCTGGGCTCTTTAAGACTTAAAAAAAAAGGAGAGAAGAGAAAGAAAAGAAAGAAAAAAAAGAAAAGAAAAGAGAAAAAAACCACCAAAAAAACACACAAAAAACAAAAAGACATCCGCCAGGAGTAGATTCTGTGAGGATGCTGTAGGTGGTGCTCTTGCTACACCATTCTGCAGCTGTGGCCGTGCCACTCCACAGGGCCCTTTGTTCCTCTGCCCAAGGCTGGAATGAATGGGAGGCTGTTGATCTCTGTCGGAAATCTCAGTAGGGCAACTTTTTCCCAGTCGCCAGCCAAGGGGTCCAAAATTCCCCAGGACTCCCAGCCTGCTGGGCCGAGTGTGCTGGAATGATCCTGTTCCTCCGTTGGGCCCCTATCTCTTTAAGACCACTAAAAAAAAGCACGCACTTTTTGTTTGTTCCGGGTTGCCCCCTGCGAGGTCCCAGTGTGTTCCCAGGCTCAGATCCTGCACCTTCTGTCTCTCCAGTCTCCAATACACCACGTGATGTGTGTCAGCGCTCTCGGCGCAGATCACCAGGGTGGGTTATTTCATGGGCCTGTACTTCCACTCCCTCCTGGCTCTGAATCCTCTCCTCCTGCTGGTGCGCTGGGGTGGGGGAGTGCTCAGGTCCCGCTGGGACGTGGCTCCATATCTTACCCGCCTCGTGGGGTGCCGATTCCTCTCAGGTGTAGATGCAGACTGAGTGCTGTCATGTTTCTTCTTGTCTCTCTTTTGGGAATAGTTGTATTTGTTGTATTTTCATAAATATATATGGTTTTGGGAGGAGATTTTCCCTGTCCTGCTCACTCCGCCAATTTCCTGGAACTTGGATCTCTTTCTTTTTTATGGTGGAATAATATTCCATTGCTTGTATGACCCACATGTATATCCATTCACCTATTGATGGACACTGGTTATTTCCATGTCTTCACTATTGTAAATAATGCAACAATAAATATAGGGGTACATATATCTTTTAGAATCAACGATTTTATTTTCTTTGGGTAAATTCCCACAAGTGGAGTTACTGGGTCATATGGTATTTCCATTTTAAGTTTTTTGAGGACCCTCCATACTGCTTTCCATAGTGGTTGCACCAGTTGACATTTCTACCAACAGTGTCGAAGTGTTCCTTTTTCTTCACCTCCTTGTCAACATTTGTTATTTTTTGTCTTCTGGAGAGTGGCCATTCTGAGTGGTGTCATGTGATATCTCATTGTGGTTTTGATTTGTATTTCCTTGATTAGTGATGTGGAGTGTGCCTGTTGGCCGTCTGTATTTCTTTTAAAAATTGTCTGTTCAGGTCCTCTGCCCATGTTTTAATCAGGTTATTTGTTTTGTAGTGTTGAGGTATGTAAGTTCTTTATATATCAGGGACATCAACCCCTTGTCAAATAAATCATTGATGAATATATTCTCCCATATTGTATGTTGCCTTTTTGTTTTGTTGATGGTGTCGTTTGGTGTGCAGAAACTTTTAAGTTTGATGTAGCCCCATTTTTCATTTTTGCTTCTGTTTCCCTTGCCCAGGCAAATATTCTTTGTTTTTCCTACTTCCTTTAGGTGTAACATTAGATTGTTTGGTATTTCTCTTATTTCTTGAGGTAAGCCTATATTGCTATAAACTTTCCTGTTATAACCAGATTTACTGCATCCCATAGATTTTAGTAAACATATGAAATTCTGTTTTTATTTGGCTCTAGGTTTTTTTTTTATTTGTTTCTCTTTTGATTTCCTCTATGACCCAGGAGTTGAATATGTAGTTTCTCCAGTTTTTTTGTAACTGATTTCTGGTTTCATACTATTTTCATTAGAAAAGGTACTTGATATGATTTCTGTCTTCTTGAATTTATTGATACTTGTTTTTGGCCTCATGTGATTTATTCTGGAGAATGTTCCACATGCATGTGCGAATGTTTATTCTGCTGCTGTTAAATGGAAAGTTCTGTATGTATTTGTTAAGCCCATCTGGTCTAATGTGTTGTTTAAGGCCAGTGTTTCCTTACTGATTTTCTATCTGGGTGATCTAGCCTTTGATGAAAGTGAAGTGTTAAAATTCCCTACTATTAATGTACTGCTCTAAATCTCTCACTTAAGGTCTGTTAATATTTGCTTTTTATATTTTGGTGCTCCTACTTTGGATGCATATATATTATAAATGTTGTATCTTTTTTGTTGGGTTGATTACTTTATCATTATGTACTACCCATCTTTGTCTTTTATTACAGTGTTTGTTTTAAGGTCTATTTGTTCTGATATCAGTATAGCTATACCAGCTTTCTTTTCATTTCCATTTACATGGAATATCTTTTTCCATCCTTTTACTTTGAGTCTCTGTGTGTCCTTCTGAAGTGAATTTCTTGTGGGTAATATATATATATATATTTTTTTTTTCTATTCAGCCACTTTATGTTTTTGATTAGATAATTTAGCCCGTTTACATTTAAAGTAGTTTTTGATAAGTCTGTACAGTTGACCATTGATCAACACAGTTGTTGGGAACACCAGCTCCCATGAAGCTGAAAATTTGTGTATAACAACTGACTTTCCAAATAACTGGTAATAGCCTGCTGTTGACTGGAAACCTTATCAATTATAAATACAGTCAGTTAACCCATATTTTATGTTATACATATTACATATACTGCATTCTTACCATAAAGTAATTTAGAGAAAAGAGAATGTTCTTTCAAATTATTGCAAATCTCCAATTTTTTTTCCAATATGTTTATTGAAAAGAATCCACTCATAAGTGGACCTGTGCAGATGAAACCTTTATTTTTCAAGGGTCAGCTGAATTTACTGCCCGTTTGTTTATTGTTTTCTGGCTGCTTTTATAGTTCCACTCTGTTCTTCTCTTTCTCTCTTCCCTTTTGGTTTGATGACTTTCTTCAGTGTTCTGTGTAGATTCCTTTCTCATTTTCATGTATGTATTTACTACAAGTTTTCATTTTGGGGGCTACCATTAGGTTCACAAATATGAGCCTATGTATATAACAGTCTAAGTTGAAGGCAACTTAAACTTGAACACATTCCAAAACTGAATACTTATATTCCCCGCACCCCACATTTTGTGTTTTTGATGTCACTTGTTTTACATATTTTCATTGTATGTATCCCTTCTATAATTATTATGGTTTTAATTTTCCTACTTTTGTCATTTTTTTAACTTTGTTAGTAGATTTATTAGTGATTTGTTTACTACATGTACTACATATTTGCCTTTTCCAGTGAGATTTCCACTTTTATGTGTTTTCTTGTTAAGCAGTGCCATTTCTCTTCACCTTAAAGAAGTCTCTTTTATATTTTTGGTAAGGCTTGTTTTAGTAGTGATGAGCTCCTTTAGCTTTTGTCTGAAAAATTCCTTATCTTGCCTTCTTCAAGTAAGAATGATAATCTTGCTGTGAAGAGTATTCTTGGTTAGAAGTTTTTCCTTCCAGCATTTTGAATATGTAATACCACCCCCTCTTGGCCTGCAGAGTTTCTGCCAAGAAATCTGCTGAGAACCTTATGGTGTTTCCCTTGTACATAATGATCTGTTTTTCTCTAGCTGCTTTTAAAATTTTCTATCTTTAACTTTTGAAATTTTAATTATTATGTGCCTTGATTTGGCTTTCTTTGGGTTTATCTTATTTGGAACTTTTTCGGCTTCCTGGATCGTGATATCTGTTTCCTTCCCTAGGTTAGGGAAGTTTTCAGCCAATATTTCTTCAAATAAGTTTTCTGCCCTCTTTTCTCTTTTCTTCTTCTTGAATGCCTATAATACAAATTCTGCTCTGCTTGTTGTTGTCTTAGAAGTCCTTTACGTTATCTTCATTTTCTTAATGTTTTTTTCTTTTTGCTGCTCTGTCTGTATGATTTCCATTGCTTTATCTTCCCGCTCTCTGATCCACTCCTGTTACTTCATCCATTCTGTTATTGAGCCCCTCTAGTGTATTTTTCAGTTTAGTTGTTATATTCTTCAGCTCTGTTACTTTTGTTTGGTACTTTCTTATGTTTCTGTCTCTTTGTTGTAGTTCTCGCTGTGTTCACCCAGTCTTCTCCCAATTTTGATGAGAATTGTTATGATCATTACTTTGAATTATCAGGTAGATTACTAGCTCCTTATCCTTAAGGTCTTTTTCTGAGGTTTTTGTCTTTTTTTGTTTGTTTGGAACATATTTTTATTTCCTTATTTTGCTTGACTCTGTGTTTGTTCCTGTGTATTAGGTGAAACAGCTACATCTCTCATTCTTGAAGGAATGAATAGCCTCATGTGATGATGCATCTCATTCAAGCTTACCCTAGCTCTTAGATGTCTCTTGAACCTTTGTGATTGTCAAAGCCACCTGATTTATTTGCTATGCCCCCATTATTGAGGGTATACCAAGACCTGTCAGTGATCCAAGGGAAGAAATCTCACTGAACACTTAGTTTCAGGCTGCTAAGAAAGCAAACCCTCAGGCAGCAGCTTTTTAAGTATGCAAATATGAACAGTTCTATGGGGCCACAGTCATAATCCCTGCTTGCCCCCAGACCAAGAGATACAGACTTGTTCCCTGGGTGAAAGTGGCATCAATCAGGGCTACAGATTAGTGTCTGCTCATTTTATGCTTCATTCTGTGAAGTCTTGTTGAGCTCCATCCTGGAAAGTTTTGTTGAGCTGTAGTGAGGCCAAATGGGTGCTCAAGGATGGTATGTTCCTGCTTATGTTTCCTGGGAAGCTCCTCCTTAGCCTCTATATGTTTGGAAAACCTGAAGCCTGTCCCCTAGACTGAAGCTCCAGGCTATGTAAATAGTTCTTTTTAGCTGGAAGACTACATAAAACTTTTTAGCATGGTTTTTTTTCAGTCTGCTCTCTGTGCACTACCCTGGGAGTGGTGTCCTGCCAAGAGTTGTCTTTCCAATTATTGCATTTCCTTGGAGCTCTAGAATGCGTCTTCTTGGCCATTAGAGCCAGTTGATCTTGGAGTGTCCCTGTGTGATTTGCACATACCCACTGGCTTTAGCAAGGTAGTGTAGAGGTTGGGGTATGTTTGCCAGCTTAGAAAGGAAACAAGAAAAGCTCTTGACTCTGTGATTCCAGTGGGCTTCAGCAATGCAGTGGGAAAGTGCCTCGTCTTTGTGGGCATGCAAGCTTTATACTGAGAGCTGAAAAATACTGTGACTTCTTGTGTTCACCAGGTCCAGCTAGAAGTGTAGCAGCCACCCACACTTGCAGAGTTTAGCTATAGAGAGGGAGAACTCCACAACCATTTGTGCTTGTCCACCCCAGCCAGGGATTAGGGGATTGCTGAAATTGCCTGTACTCTCTGGCCTCAGCAGGTGCCATGAGCAGTTGTCCCTCTCCTTCCCAGCATGTGACAGGAGGGTGCTACATCTGAGCTCAATTGTCTAGGTTTGCAGGCTATGTGGAGAGTGCAAGAGTGACACCTGCTGGTGCTTCCATCTCCAGGGGCCTTTTCCCTGTCCCCTGCCTCCAGTTAATGCCTCCATATCAGCAAATGAATCTCCCTCACATAGTCTAGCATTTTTTGAGCTTCTGTGTTTTTGCTGTGTCTTGGGGTGAGGAATACCACACATGAGCCTTCTAACAGGGGAATCTCAGTTTCCTATAGCACTTTGGGAGCCCCGGATGTCAGCACTGTTTTCCAAGCCACATGATCTGGGTTCTCATCTCTCTGGTGCAGATCCCGGGAGCCAGGGTTCTGATGTGGGGACACCAACCTCACTCCCCCAGGAGAAAACACCTGTCTGGTGTGATCCCTCCCTATTGTGTGTTCATCCCTGGGGGTAGGGATTTTTGTAAGACATTTCTTTGCCTCTCCTACCCATTTCTATGTAGTCCTTTTCATCCTTTTTATTGAGAGCAGGTTCATCTATCTGTTTCAGAAGGCAATGATCCATATGTAGCTGTAGCTTTGTTGTGTCCATGGCAGGAAGTGAGTTTACGATCTCCCTATACTGCCATCTTAGATACCCCACCTCCATTTTTAAGTGAAAGAGTTTTTTGCTATAAACCCTTCCTTCCAGTTTTTAAAAGTAGAGGCAACCCTGATTTATAGATTCATTGTGTTTCAGAATTGTTTGTAAATCTGTTTAGAACTCAGAACATTTTTCCATAGAGACAATTTCTTAAATAGTGGTGGGACTAGCTCTCAATAGGAGTTAACCCATTATGTGACTGCTACTGTTCCTTTTACAGTAGAAGATGTTTTAACTAATCAATGTTGATTCTCTCTGGGGAACAGGGAGGATATGACATTCTAGAGCAGCATATTGGGGGTTTTCCTTTTTATGTTATTTCTTAGGTTGGGTAGTGATGTCACGTGTATTCATTATATTGTTTTCTGAGCTTTTTATGTGCCTGAAATAGTTTATAGTTTTAACAGTGCTATTTTCGTACTAGAAGTTCAGTTTGAATATGAACATTTAAAATTTATTTACTTTGAATGCTGATGCTTAAAGAAAAAAATGGGTCCATTAGAGAAGGCTAAAGAGATAGCTAGAAATTCTGACATGGTTTTATGGATGTTTTCAAGAGCTTAGGTTTTATGGTAAATTGTCTTTATTTTGACAAATATCACTTCAGAGCATATGTTTTAGCTGTTAATTTAAGTGTATTACCAACTTAATCCATCTTTTACCTATTTACCACATATAGGCATACTTTTGAGAGCAAAGAAGAGGTGGATAGTCATTTGCTTGAGATAACTGGGCAAATTATGAAAGTCAAAGAAGAGTAAATTGAATATGCATGTGCACTACCTTCCTTGAAGAGCAGTTTCTTGAACTAGGGGCTTATGAAAAACAGGAAAAAGGAGGAGTTAAAGCTTGTATGGGGTCTGAGTATTGGAGAAAAGCAGTGAGGAACACAAATTGAGTTAAGCACTAGAAAGTCATCATTGACAGTGGTTGGCATGTAGAAGTTTGAGGATACATGGAATGGTGTAGGAGCTTGGTTTTGGCAAGAGAGTATGCAAACAGCCATTAGTATGGTTATGGGTTGAATTTGTTCTCCTCAGTTCTTGTCCCCTCTGCAACAAAGAATTGAAAGGCTGAGACACAGTAGCAAATTAGAGTGAAAGTTATATTTGAATACACTCCAAGGGAGGAGCTGGGCAGAGTCAAGGTAGACAAAGTCCCCAATCTGTTAGGGGGGAGGCTTATATATTGCATTTCTGGTTATGAGGCCCCTCTTTGACGGACAAGGTGGGAGTTATTTGATTTACAGGTTTTTCTGTACAGTCATCCCTTTCTGTGAGCATGTCCTTTCCCCATGCTGAGGTGTGATTTGGGTATTTCTTAGTTCTGTCTGTTGGGATCTGGCTGGGGAGGAAGTTATCTCCCTGCAAAGCCTTTGTTGTCTCCACATGGGAACCCCTACCTGGGCAGAGTTTGGACAGCTTTTTCTTTGAACCTTATCTGGGTGTCTTTGAGCCTTATCTTCCCCTTTTCCAGCTGCTCATGTCTATCTTTCTACTTAACATTCCTAATAGTATTTTGACATTTTTGTAATTCATGGAATGCATTATATATCTGCAAATATACACAAGCAGAAATCAACTACTGTTCATTACATTTTGGAAAACAAATGAGTTAATTTTCTCAATAATTTGGTTAGATTTTAATGTGTGGAGATAGGTTTTTTGGTTGATTTGATTTTTGCTGTTTTGCCTTGTACAACACTGAATTTTATGTTCAGACAGTAATCCACTTGTACAGCTCATTAATATCTTCAGGAAAGCTTATAAGTTACCTGCCTTTTGAGACAAGATCTAAAAAGCAAGTTTTTTCCTCACTAATTTAATGGTATATTTCAGAAAGATGTGTGCCCATTTTAGAGATTTCTACCTGGTATTGCTATGAAGAGGTTCTTTATTCTGCCTCCTTCCATCTCCACTTTTGAAACATTATCAAGACAAAAAAATGGCTTAGTAATCTTTCATTGGAGTCTATCAGTTAGTTACATAGATGTGTTTGGCAAAACTGATCTTATGACCAGTATCTAAAGTTAGCATTGAGATTAAGACTACAGAAGGAATAGATACAAGATAGAACAATAAAACTTAGTAAAGGTAAAAGTGTTTGAAAAGAGCATAAAAGCCAGTGAAAATATCGAGAAGAGACTAGTGGTTACCAAAGGGGAAGGGGTAAGGAGGGAGAAGGGGATTAAGGACTGCTGTCACAACATAGGTAGGTCACTGGGATGGTAGTACATGACATAGAATACAATTAATGACTATAACGTCTTACTACGTTGATAGACAGTGACAGCAATGGAGGGGTGAGGTTTTGATAGTATGGGTGAGTGTTGAACAACTGCTTTTGATGCCAGGTTTCTTGTTCATGAAGCCGAAGAATGAGCTTCACAAACACTCAAGGTAGGAGAGCAAGGTACAGGCTTTTATTTAGAGAAAAAGTGAAAGGACAGAGCTCCCTGCTCATGCCAGGAGGGGACAAGAGAGTCCCGTGTGGTGCGTTGTTTAGGGGATTTTATAGGCAGATGAGGATTTTTCAAGAACATGAAAAAAAGGCTTAGGGGTGTGGACCTGCCACGTGGTGTCTGAACACCCCGAATTAACTTAACACAAGGAATTCCCTGCCCTGATCTCTCTCTGGGTACTGGCGTCTGGGTCTAGGAGCATGTCAAAAGGTGGCCTGCCCGGCCCCCAAGGTGGGCTGAGGTATTGTCTGTTTGCTAAAGAGTAAGTTAAGAATCCTGCTTCCCAAACTTCCTGGGTGTTAAAATGCAATCTTATCTTTAAGGTGGAATCTTTCCTGCCTTTTACTATGTTGTTTACAGCTGGGTCTGCATGCTAAATTAGTTGCCTGGTTTGCAAAACCACCCCATCAGATCTGAAAGAGGAAAGACAGCACATAGGCCTGGGCCTCTTAGCATGCTAAAGTGAATCTTACACATGATTACAAATCATTAGCATAATAAAAATGTGCTACTCTTCTTTATCTGGGGAATATTAACTGATCTCACTGAAGAATGACCCTAGAGCTTAATGTTTAACACAGAGTTTTGGTAGGGGGTTTCCTTGCATGTAGTTATGAGACAGGGACCATGGGTGTAGTCAGAGTAGGGTGAGGGTCTCTGGAAAAAGCAAGGCAGGATATCTGCATTCAGAGCAATGTAACTACATGCAAAGAAACCCCCTACCAAAACTCTGTGTTAAGCATTAAGCTCTAGGGTCATTCTTCAGTAAGATCAGTTAATGTTCCCCAGATAAAGAAGAGTAGCACATGTTTTTATTATGCTAATCATTTGTGATCATGTGTAAGATTCACTTTAGCATGCTAAGAGGCCCAGGCCTATGTGCTGTCTTTGCTCTTTCAGATCTGATGGGGTGATTTTACAAACTGGGCAACTAATTTAGCATGCAGACCCAGCTGTAACCAACATATTAAAAGGCAAGAAAGATTCTACCTTAAAGATAAGATTGCATTTTAACACCCAGGAAGTTTAAGAAGTAAGAATTTTAACTTTCTCTTTAGCAAACAGACAATACTTCAGCCCACCTTGGGGGCTGGGCAGGCTGCCTTTTGATATCCTCCTAGACTAGGATGCAGGTGTCCCAGAGAAAAGTTGTGCAGGAAATTCTTGTGTTAAGTTAATTCTAGATATTCAGACACCACTTAAGAAGTCCACACCCCTAAGCTCTTTTTCATGTTCTCAAAAAATCCTCATCTGCCTATAAGACCCCTAGACAACACACCACACCAGACTCTCTTGTCCCCTCCTGGCATGAGCTAGGAGCTCTGTCCTTTCACTTTATTTCTAAATAAAGACCTATACTTTGCTCTCCTACCTTGAGTGTTTGTGAAGCTCATTCTTCGGCTTCGTGAACAAGAACCCCAGTATCAGTTACATTGCTCTGACTGCAAATATCCTGCCTTGCTTTTTCCGGAGGCCCTCACCCTATTCTGTCTAAGTCCATGGTCCCTGTCTCACGTTGTGTATGTGAAACCATCATAAGATTGTATATCAATGGTACTTTAATAATAAATAAATAAATGGAGTTGAAGACCTTGAAGGCTTTAAGAAACAAATGCCGAGATACCTAGAGAGAAAGAGGGCAAAAAGAAAATATAGTTTGACCCAAGTAATATGATTTACTTTATACATTTTATTTTTTATTTTTTATCTTTTTAAGTATGTATTAAGCATAACCATCTCTCTCACACTGGCTATAGTTTTAGTTTATGTTTGTGGACAATAAAGGAAATATTTGAATAGTAACTGTCCACTCTTAAAACCCCCCCCCCCTTTTTTTCTTCTGCAGATCCCAAAGTCATTAAGACATACCAAATGGCAGAGACTGGGAAAAGGCAATTCAAGACAGTTATTAGATGCTGCAGGGGTAAGATTAAGCAGACACTTCTACTACCTATAATTAGGGAAAGTACACAAGCCCTTGGAGCAGCTTATGATTAATATAACATAATTTATGTTTCCAAATAATTTCCCTTTTTCTAAATACTGGGAAGATGAATAAGAAGGTATTTTTCTGCTACTGGAAATGGAGAAAGGACTCCTGATATTTTTCTACCCCTGGTGAAAGCTGTCTGAATCTCTTGAGATCAGTGCCAACTAGAGTAACATTTTCAGAAAGCTTCTATAAATGTAATGGCAGCTTATGGACACTTAAATTTATCCTGGTAATTTGTATCTGAAATATGGAATGCTGTAAGTTTATTAAGTGAGTAAAGTTTCTTTACATTAGAAGATATTCAGATAGAATATAAAGGAACTCCAAACTTATTAAAGCCCTTGGAGTAAGTGATACTGAGTTTACATGTCGATAAGGGTTGTTTTTCTTTGTTAATGTAAGTGAAAGACACCTTTAAAAATTCTCAGTGCTTTAAAATGAGACAAGGAATTCTCCAAGATAGAAAAAGGCTACAAAATTAGATGATGACTTAAATCCTGGGTACCTCCATTATTTTTTCTTTCTGATTAACAATTATTTGCCATTAAGGTACAAGACGTAATGTATGCAGAGGCTGTAGAAATGAATTAGATATTCCCTTATTAAGTTAAAGTTTTAATTTAAGGGAGAATGTGCTCAGTCTTCTTATTGTTCATGATGCCACTAAGTTTATTTATATTTTAATGTATTGCTTTGTTGAAGACCTCATTATCTTGTGTGGTATTCACTGGTCCCCTTAATATAACTTGTTGCTCAGTCTTTTAGAGAGATACAAATGTCATAGAGACATCTCACACTAAAAATTACCTTTTGATGTTTTCCCTTTAAAAATGCTTTAAGATGGTTTATTGAAAACTCAATAACTTAATGGCATTTATGGCATTGCTTTTTGTGTGTCAATAGGTGAGAACAAGAAGGTACTTTTATTTTTTGTGATTCCATTTGCATAGCTTGGCCCAGAGCGGGTACTGTTAAGATTGTATTAATACACATTTGTGTTTTTAAAGAACTGTGCACTTGTTCATTAATTATTGATTTTGGCTTCTGAAGAGGCATTATTATATCAATGTATTTCATTATGTATTTTTTAATTAAGAAAACACTTTAAATATTAGCAAGCCTAAATTTTAAACCTAATCTTTACAATATCCTGTTATTTTCTCAAATGATTTAACTTTTATATTTTTCTTACCTGAGCAGTATTCTTAAGACCTTTTTTAAAAAATTATAAAAGCAAGATGTTTACATGTTTACAAGGCTAGTTGGGAGATTTGTAAGTTAATCCAGCAAGCATTGAAACCTACCCTGCCCATGTGCAAGACACTGTGGTATATGCCATGGGAGATACAAGGGTAAAAGACACTTTCCCTAATCTTGAGAATTTACCATGTAATAGGAAAGACAAAACATGTATGCAAATTCCTATAACATAAGATAGACTGTGAAATATTAAAAAATACTTTGTTTCTAAATATATATGTGAGTCACAATAAGAAAAAAATCAGTTATATAAAATCCATTATATTAAATAGTAAAGCAAAAATGTATATGCATGGAAAGCAAGTGGGATTATAATTAACTATACAGTATACTTTGCTTGTCAATGATAGATTAACAGGTTACCCAGTACTGTAGTAACAAATGACATTAAGAAAGCCAGTATACATCAAATGGAAGTATAATTCAAGTTAAATCTTTTAGACATTAATTTCAAAATTAATTGAGAGAACTATTTAGAGAAAGTAACTTCTGTATGAGTGTCATATCTCATTCTTTGTATAAATGTAAGCTTATTATGCAGGTGTTTTGCTTTGCTAGGCTAAAAGATATGCCTCTAAATCTGCTTGTGGGACGTTCATTAGATTAGACATAAGTTGTATTTTTAAAGATCTGAAATTCTGTACTGGTTAACGGATGGCGTGGTATCATTGTCACCTAGGCTCTCCAGGCATGGCCACTGATAGAAAAGAGGACATGTTGGCATGGTCATGCAGGAGGAGGACTCCACACAGACCCAAGAGAAGGGGTAAGAGCTGATAAAAAGTAACTGGAAATTCTTGTTGATGATTGTGCTTGTATAGATACATATAATCAAGATTATTATGTTTCAGAATATTTTGATTGACTTGATACAAAACCATACGAATTGACCATAGTTATATAGATGATATTTTCTCAGGCTTAAAAACAAACAAAAAATTTCATGATTAACTACAAAAGAAAAAAGTTATCAACCTAAACATTTTAGATCTTTATTTAAAATAGTATTGGTTGAAGTTATTTGTTATATAATCTAGCCTTATAAATAGGTAAATTAGATTTAGCACTTTCAGGTAATGTGTGTCTGTGTGTGTGTGTTTTAAGGTTAATGTTTTCCCTTCTATACACTTATCTTAAAAAGACCCAAGAATGTCCCCTAGCTCCATGGTAAATCCTCCATCTACTTAATGACTTAGTAGATTTTAAACATCCTGCCTATGTAATACTTTGCATTTATTTAATTATCCATATTCTTTATCCTTATCATTATTATTATCCTTATACAGACAAGCAAAACAGTAGGGCCACTGAAATCAAAAGATTTAATTGCACTATACTTTTCTAAGTGAGTGAAAATGTCATTGGAATACTGTTACACAATTCTCCATCTGGCCCTCTTTCTCTGAGCTTTCCTGTTTTCTTCCTTCAACTTGACCCAGCTAGTATATATATACAGTATCTCTAAATAGAAATTACAATTTCAGGATTATTGGCAAGTGAACAAATTCTGTGTAAAAGTACTCTCTAATTATGGAGAGATAAAAAGAAATTAGTTATTTTATTGGTGGGAGGTGATTGTTAAGAAAACCTTTCCAGTGCTTTTCTCCCTGTTTCTTTGATCCTTAGTATAGCCCCTTTCTTTCATGAAACTCAAAACCATCACATTCATATTTCTGTCCCATTTTTGTATATTACTATTTTGTATGGTTTTTAGAGACAGCCAAGCATTATAAAATAGAATTAAAAAAAATGAATACAAATACTGAGATTTGTTTATCCTTGTATTAGTCTTTGGCATGGTATGTGCCAGCTTTCAGGATTGTCTGTCATCTTATGGGTAGTTGCAAATAATGTTTAAAACACAAAAAGAATATGTTGACTAATAAAGAAAATGCAGTAACTTCTCTTAGAATCAAGCAATATAAACTTCAAGTTAGTTTCTTTATTCTCCAATAAAATAAAGCAAAGGAAAAGTCATTGTAATACTTTATATTTGGTCTCTTCCTTATCCTTCGTTCCCTGTCATTTTTGTGTTCTATTAACCTCATTAGCTAAACCAAATCCTAGAGAAATAGAGCCTTAAGTCCACCTCTGAGAAGAGGCAATATGGCATTGGTAGTTAAGAGCCTGAGCTCTGGAGCCAGACTGCCTAGATTTTAATCTTGGCTCCATCACATCCTGGAGGAATGACTTAGAACAAGTTACTTCATTTGTGTGTGTATCAGTTTCTTCATCTGTAAAATGGGGATGATAATCATACCAAAAGGGATTTAAATGAGTTGACTCCTCTGTGTAAAGCTCTTAAAAAGTTCCTGGCATATAGTGTTGAGTAAATACTAGCTGCTGTTACTATAATGTGAAGTTGTAAGTCCTATCCTTTACCATTATCCATTCATTTAAAAAGGATGTATTGCATACCAGCTTTGTGCATATCTCTTTGTTAAGTACTGGAGATATAATAATGAACAAGACCCTGCATCTAGAAACTCAACAGTTTAGATGCAAAATGTCTAAACTACTGTGTAGAAATTTTATCACTCTGACAAATTATAGACTTTACCTTATAGCCAACTGAAATCTCTACTGCTTTACTTTTATTCATTTCCACTTGTTTGCTCTGAACAACTATTGATAAGCATTAACAATGCTGTTCAGAAGGTATTTAAATAATCTATTTATCCAGTGTGGCTACAGTAAAGGGATTGTGAAAAATAGAGTGGCAGTTTCCATTTTTTGAAGCTCCTGTCTAAGTAATTATTTTGTTTTGTAATATAATCTTAAGATATTTAAAGAATTTGGAAGCTGTATTCCTGCCATTAAGCTTTTTTTTCAATCTGCTTCTTTTGAGGAAGTATCTGTTAGTGAATTTAGTTAATCTTGTGCTCGTAATAAGAATACAAATAATGCAGAACGTGATATAAGAACTACTTTCCAGACTCTTTTTTTGGTATCATTAATATACATTTACATGAACAACATTGTGGTTACTAGATTCCCGCCATTATCAAGTCCCCACCACATACCCCATTACAGTCACTGTCCATCAGTGTAGTAAGATGCTACAGAATCACTACTTGTCTTCTCTGTGTTATACTGTCTTCCTCGTGCCCCACCCCTTACATTATGTGTGCTAATCATAATGCCCCTTTTTGCCCCTATGCCTCCCTTCCCACCCATCCTCCCCAGTCCCTTTCCCTTTAGTAACTGTTAGTCCATTCTTGGGTTCTGTGAGTCTGCTGCTGTTTTGTTCCTTCAGTTTTTGCTTTGTTCTTATACTCCACAAATGAGTGAAATCATTTGATACTTGTCTTTCTCCACCTGCCTTATTTCACTGAGCATAATACCCTCTAGCTCCATCCATGTTGCAAATGGTAGGATTTGTTTTCTTCTTATGGCTGAATTGTATATCATTGTGTATATATACCACATCTTTTTCCATTCACCTACTGATGGACACTTAGGTTGCTTCCATTTCTTGGCTATTGTAAAAAGTGCTGCGATAAACATAGGGGTGCGTATATCTTTTTCAAACTGGGCTGCTGCATTCTTAGGGTAAATTCCTAGGAGTTGAATGCCTGGGTCAAATAGTATTTCTAATTTTAATTTTTTAAGGAACATCCATACTGCATTCTACAAAGGTTGAATTAATTTACATACCCACCTTCAGTGTAGTAGGGTTCCCCTCTCTCCACATCCTCACCAACATTTGTTGTTGTTTGTCTTTTGGATGTTGGCCATGCTAACTGGTGTGAGGTGATATCTCTCATTGTGGTTTTAATTTCTCTTTCTCTAATGATTAGTGATGTGGAGCATCTTTTCATGTGCCTGTTGGCCATCTGAATTTCTTCTTTGGAGAAGTGTCTGTTCAGATTCCCTGCCCATTTTTTAACTGGGTTATTTGCTTTTAGATTGTAGAGATGCGTGAGCTCTTTGTATATTTTGGATGTCAACCCCTTATCGGATACGTCATTTATGAATATATTCTCCCATACTGTAGGATGTCTTTTTGTTCTACTGATGGTGTCCTTTGCTGTACAGAAGCTTTTCAGCTTGATATACTCCCACTTGTTGTTTCCCTTGCCCATGGAGATATGTTCATGAAGTTACTCATGTTTATATTCAAGAGAGTTTTGCCTATATTTTTTCTAAGTATTTTATGGTTTCATGACTTACATTCAGGTCTTTGATCCATTTTGAGTTTACTTTTGTGTATGGGGTTAGACAGTAGTCCAGTTTCATTCTCTTACATGTAACTGTCCAGTTTTGCCAACACCAGCTATTGAACAAGCTGTCATTTCCCAATTGTATATCAATGGTTCCTTTATTGTATATTAATTGACCATATATGCTTGTGTAATATCTGGACTCTCTGTTCTGTTCCACTGGTCTATGTGTCTATTCTTGTGCCAGTACCATTTTCTTGATCACTGTGGCTTTGTAGTAGAGCTTGAAGTTGGGAAGTGAGATCCCCTCTGCTTTATTCTTCCTTCTCAGGATTGCTTTGGCTATTTGGGGTCTTTTGTGGTTCCATATGAATTTTAGAACTATTTGTTCTAGTTCGTTGAAGAATGCTGTCTGTATTTTAATAGGGATTGCATTGAGTTTGTAGATTGCTTTAGGCATGATGGCCATTTTTACAATATTAATTCTTCCTACCCAAGAGCATGGGATGAATTTCCATTTATTAGTATCCTCTTTAATTTCTCTTAGGTGTGTCTTGTAATTTTCAGGGTATAGGTCTTTGACTTCCTTGGTTAGGTTTATTCCTAGGTATTTTATTCTTTTTGATGCAATTATAAATGTAATTATTTTCCTGATTTCTCCTTCTGCTAGTTCATCATTAGTGTATAGGAATGAAACAGATTTCTGGGAATAAATTTTGTATCCTGCAACTTTACTGAATTCAGATATTAGTTCTAGTAGTTTTGGAGTGGATTCTATAGGGTATTTATGAACAGTATCATGTCATCTGCAAACAGGGACAGATTCATTTCTTCCTTGCGAATGTGGATACCTTTTATTTCTTTGTGTTGTCTTATTGCCGTGGCTTGGACCTACAGTACTATGTTGAATAAAAGAGGGGAAAGTGGGCATCCTTGTCTTGTTCCTGATCTTAGAGGAAAAGCATTCAGCTTCTCACTGTTGAATATGATGTTGGCTGTAGGTTTATCATATATGGCTTTTATTATGTTGAAGTACTTGCCCTCTGTACCCATTTTCTTCAGAGTTTTTATCATGAATGGATGTTGAATTTTGTTGAATGCATTTTTAGCATTTGTGGAAATGATCATGTAGTTTTTGTTCTTCTTTTTGTTGATATGGTGGATGATGTTGATGGATTTTCAAGTGTTGTACCATACTTGCATCCCGGGGATAAATCCTCACTTGATCATGGTGTATCATCCTCTTGATGCATTTTTGAATTTGGCATTCTAATATGTTTTTTTATATTATATTTTCTATTAAGGTATTATTGATATATACTCTTATGAGGGTTTCACATGATAAAACAGTTTGGTACTACATTTACCCATATAATCAAGTCCCAACCCATACCCCAATGCAGTCACTGTCCATCAGTATAGTAAGATGCCACAGATTCACTATTTGCCTTCTCTGTGCTACACTGTTTTCCCCATTCTCCCCCACACCATGTGTACTAAACAAAATACCCCTCAATCCTCTTTTCCCACCGCCCCACCCTCCCTCCCATACCCCTCCCCTTTGGTAACCACTAGTTCCTTCTTGGAGTCTCGGAGTCTGCTGCTAGTTTGTTCCTTCAGTTTTGCTTCGTTGTTATTCTCCACAAATGAGGGAAATTATTTGGCACTTGTCTTTCTCACCTGGCTTATTTCACTGAGCATAGTATCCCCCAGCTCTATGCATGTTGTTGCAAATGGTAGGATTTGTTTCTTTCTTATGGCTGAATAGTATTCCATTGTGTATATGTACCACCTCTTCTTTATCAAATCATCTACTGATGGACCTTAGGTTCCCTCCATATCTTGGCTATTGTAAAAAGTGCTGCAATAAACATAGGGGTGAATATGTCTTTTTTAATCTGAGAAGTTGTATTCTTTGGGTAAATTCCAAGGAGTGGGATTCCTGGGTCAAATAGTATTTCTATTATTAGTTTTTTGAGGAATCTCCATTTTGCTTTCCATAATGGTTGAACTACTTACATTCCCACCAACAGTGTAGGAGGGTTCCCCATTCTCCGCATCCTCGCCAGCATTTGTTCTTCTTAGTCTTTTCAATGCTGGCCATCCTTACTGGTGTGAGGTGATATCTCATTGTGGTTTTAATTTGCATTTCCCTGATGATTAGTGATGTGGAGCATCTTTTCATGTGTCTGTTGGCCATCTGAATTTCTTCTTTGGAGAACTGTCTCTTCATATCCTCTGCCCATTTTTAAATCGGGTTATTTTCTTCTTGGGTATTGAGGCATGTATGTTCTTTATATATTTTGGATGTTAACCCCTTGTTGGATATGTTATATACAAATATATTCTTCTATACTGTAGGATGCCTTTTTGTTCTGTTGGTGGTGTCCTTTGCCATACAGAAACTTTTTAGTTTGATGTAGTCTTGTGAGTTCATTTTTGCTTTTGTTTCCTTGCTTGAGGAGATGCATTCAGGAAGAAGTTGGTCATGCTTATATTCAGGAGATTTTTGCCTATGTTGTCTTCTAATAGTTTTATGGTTTCATGACTTACATTCAGGTCCATGATCCATTTTGAGTTTACTTTTGTGTATGGGGTTAAACAATAATCCAGTTTCATTCTCTTGCATGTAGCTGCCCAGTTTTGCCAACACCAGCTGTTGAAGAGGCTGTCATTTCCCCATTGTATATCTATGCCTCTTTATCATATATTAATTGACCATATATGCTTAGGTTTATAACAGGGCTCTCTAGTCTGTTCCATTGGTCTATGGGTCTGTTCTTGTGCCAGTACCAAATTGTCTTGATTACTGTGGCTTTGTAGTAGAGCTTGAAGTTGGGGAGCATAATCCCCCCAGCTTTTTTCTTCCTTCACAGGATTACTTTGGCTATTTCAGGTCTTTTTTGGTTCCATATGAACTTTAGAACCATTTTCTCTAGTTCGTTGAAGAATGCTGTTGGTATTTTGATAGGAATTGCATTGAATCTGTAGATTGCTTTAGGCAGGATGGCCATTTTTAGAATATTAATTCTTCCTATCCATGAGCACAGGATGTGTTTCTATTTATTGGTATCTTCTTTAATTTCTCTCCTGAGTTTCTTGTAGTTTTCAGAGTATAGGTCTTTCACTTCCTTGGTAAGGTTTATTCCTAGGTATTTTATTATTTTTGGTGCAGCTGGGAATGGAATTGTTTTCCTGATTTATCTCCCTGCCAGTTCATTGTTAGTGTATAGAAATGCCACAGATTTCTGCATATTAGTTTTGTATCCCACAAAATTGCTGAATTCAGATATTAGATCTGGTGGTTTTGGAGTGGATTCTTTAGGGTTTCTTTATGTACAATATCATGTCATCTGCAAACAGGGACAGTTTAACTTCTCCCTTGCCAATCTGGATGCTTTTTATTTCTTTGTGTTTTCTGATTGCCATGGCTAGGACCTCCAGTACAATGTTGAATAGAAATGTGGAGAGTGGGTACCCTTGTCTTGTTCCTGATCTTAAAGGAAGAGCTATCAGCTTCTCACTGTTAAGTATAATGTAGGCTGTGGGTTTGTAATACATGGCCTTTATTATGTTGAGGTACTTGCTCTCTATACCCATTTTGTTGAGATTTTTATCATGATTGGATGTTCAATTTTGTCAAATGCTTTTTCAGCATCTGTGGAGATGATCATGTGTTTTTTGTCCTTGTTTTTGTTGATGTGGTATATGATGTTGATGGATTTTTGAATTTTGTACCAGCCTTGCATCCCAGGAATAAATCCTACTTGATCATGATGGATGATATTTTTGATGTATTTTTGAATTCGGTTTGCTAATATTTTGTTGAGTATTTTTACATCTATGTTCATCAGGATAATTGGTCTGTAATTTTCTTTTTTTGTGGTGTCTTTGCCTGGTTTTGGTAGTAGAGTGATGCTTGCCTCATAGAATGAGTTTTGAAGTATTTCCTTTTCTTCTACTCCTTGGAAAACTTTAAGGAGGGTGGGTACTAGGTCTTCACTAAATGTTTGATAAAATTCAGCGGTGGAGCTGTCTGGTTCAGGGATTTTGTTCTTAGGTAGTTTTTTGATTACCAGTTCAATCTCATTGCTGGTAATTGGTCTGATAAGATTTTCTATTTTTTTGGGGTCAGCCTTGGAAGGTTGTAATTTTCTAGAAAGTTCTCCATTTCTTCTAGGTTATCCAGTTTGTTAGCATATAAGTTTTCATAGTATTCTCTATAATTCTTTGTATTTCTGTGGTGTCTGTAGTGATTTTTCCTTTCTCATTTCTGATTCTGTTTATGTGAATAGATTCTTTTTCCTGATAAGTCTGGCCAGGGGTTTATCTATTTTGTTTACTTTCTGAAAGAACCAGCTCCTGTTTTGCTTGATTCTTTCTATTCTTTTATTCTTTTCAATTTTATTTATTTCTGCTCTAATATTTATTCTTTCCCTCCTTCTACTGACTTTGAGCCTCATTTGTTCTTCTTTTTCTAGTTTCATTAATTGTGAGTTTAGAGTGTTCATATCGGATTGTTTTTCTTTCCTGAATAGGACTGTATTGCAATATACTTGCCTCTTAACATGGCCTTCACTGCATCCCACAGATTTTGCGGTGTTGAATTATTGTTGTCATTTGTCTCCATATATTGCTTGATCTCTGTTTTTATTTTGTCATTGATCCATTGGGTATTTAGGAGCATTTTGTGAAGCCTCCATGTGTTTGTGGGCTTTTTCATTTCTTTGCGTAATATATTTCTAGTTTCATACCTTTGTGCTCTGAGAAACTGTTTGGTACAATTTCAATCTTTTTGAATTTACTGATTCTCTTTTTGTGGCCTAGTATATGATCCATTCTTGAAAATGTTCCATGTGCACTTGAGAAGAATGTGTTTTCTGCTGCTTTTGGTGTAGAGTTCTGTAGATGTCTGTTAGGTCCATCTGTTCTATTGTGTTGTTCAGTGCCTCTGTCTCCTTACTTATTTTCTATCTGGTTGATCTGTCCTTCAGTCGACTGGTGTGTTGAAGTCTCCTAGAGTGAATATATTGCATTCTAGTTTTCCTTTTAATTTTGTTAGTATTTGTTTCACATATATAGGTGCTTCTATGTTGGGCACATAGATATTTATAATGGTTATATCTTCTTGTTGGATTGACCCTTTTTGTCATTATGTAGTGTCCTTCTTTGTCTCTTGTGACTGTCTTTGTTTTGAAGTCTATTTTGTCGGATACAAGTACTACAACTCCTATTTTGTCCTCCCTATTAGTTGCATGAAATATCTTTTTCCAGTCCCATCACTTTTAGTCTGTGTATATCTGGGTTTAAAGTGAGTCTCTTGTAGGCAGCATATAGTGAGTCTTGTTTTTTTAATCCATTCGGTGACTCTGTTTTTTGATTGGTGCATTCAGTGTATTTACATTTAGGGTGATTATCGGTAGGTATATACTTATTGGCATTGCAGGCTTTAGATTCGTGGTTACCAAAGGTTCAAGGTTAACTTCCTTACTATCTAAGAGACTAACTTAACTCACTTAATATGCTATTACAAACACAGTCTAAAATTTCTTTTTTTAATCTTCCTCCTTTTTCTTCCTCCTCCGTTCTTTATATATTAGGTATCATTTTCTGTACTCTTTGTCTATCCCTTGATTGACTTTGGAGATAGTTATTTTAATTTTTGCATTTGCTTAGTAATTAGCTGTTCTACTTTCTTTACTGTGGTTTTATTACCTGTGGTGACAGCTATTAAACCTTAGGAACACTTCCATCTATAGCAGTCCCTCAAAAATACATTGTAGAGTTGGTTTGTAGGAGGTAAATTCTCTCAGCTTTTGCTTATCTGGAAATTGTTTAATCCCTCCTTCAATTAAATTAGTCTTGCCAGATAAAGTACTCTTGGTTCAAGGCCCTTCTGCTTCATTGCATTAAATACATCATGCCACTCCCTTCTGGCCTGTAAGGTTTCTGCTGAGAAGTCTGATGATAGCCTTATGGGCTTTCCCTTGTATGTGATCTTATTTTTCTCTCTGGCTGCTTTTAATAGTCTGTCCTTATCCTTGATCTTTGCCATTTTAATTACTATATGTCTTGGTGTTGTCTTCCTTGAGTCCCTTGTGTTGGGAGATCTGTGCCCCTCCATGGCATGGCCTGAGACTAACTCTTTCCCAAGATTAGGGAAGTTTTCCGTGATTACCTCCTCAGTGACACTTTCTATCCTTTTTCTCTCTCTTCTGATTCTGATACCACTATAATGTGAATATTGTTCCATTTGGATTGGTCACACAGTCCTCTCAATACTCTTTCATTCTTAGAGATCCTTTTTTCTCTCTCTGTCTCAGGTTCTTTGTATTCCTTTTCCCTAATTTCTGTTTCCTTTATCGTCTCCTCCACCATATCTAATCTGCTTTTAATAACCTCCATTGTGTTCTTCAACAGTAGGATCTCCATCCTAAATTTGTTCCTGAGTTCTTGAATATTTTTCTGTACCTGATTTTTTTTTTGAAATCTCTTTCAGAAACATTCATGAGGTTAATTTCATTTGAATCTTTCTTAGGTGTATTCACAATTTTGCTTTGAACCAGGTTCCTTTGATTTTTTGTAATTTGTCTGTGGTGCACTCTAGTGCCCAGAAGCTCTATGCCTGTCTCCACTGCCAGAACCAGTTTTCTGAACACACAGGTATAACCCTCTATGCTTTGTGTTTGTAGGTGCCTTAGGTGGAGCTTCCCTCTAGCTGTCCTGATGCCATGGCAGGTGTGCCAGTTTGTGAGCCTGTGCCAGGTGCAGACTAGTGGGTAGGAAGACACAGCAGGCTGCGTGTCACTGTGGGGGCCTTGGAGCTGCGTAGCCAGCCAGGGATTTGGAGCACCTGAAGATCATTTAAGCTCTCAACCTGCTGGGCAGAGTGCACCAGGACAATTTTGTCTACCTGTCCTTTCTCCTGAGCAGTACGCTCTGTGCAATCCTTGCCCCTTTAGCAGCCCTCTCACTTTTAGGAAGTTTCTCAGACTGCCCACCCAGATCATCCAGATATGACTCCCTGTTTCCCACAAGCAGCTGGAATCTCTGTCTCTCCAGGTATTCCCCCTGTCTTAGCTTTCCAACTGCACTATATCACCAGAGCACCATGCAATGTAGGTTCACTCTCCCAGAGCAGATCTCCAGGGACAGAAGTTCAGCATTCCCAGGCCTCCACTCCTTCCCCGCTCTGTTTCTTTTCCTCCCAATGGTGAGCTGGGGTGGGGGAATGGCTTCGGCCCCACCAAGTCACAGCTTTGGTATGTTATCCTGTTCCATGAGGTGTGTTCTTTTCTCCAGGTGTATGTAGTCTGGTGCATCCTTCTTTCCTGTTGCTCTTTCAGGATTAGTTGTATTAAATTATATTTTCATATTATATGTAATTTTAGGAGGATGTCTCTGTCTCACCTCTCATGCCTCCATCTTTAATCCCATCCCAGACTTTGTTTGACATACTCTGTTTTTATGTTAGAAACTGATTTCATCCCTAATCAAACAGACTTAATGATCTTTATGTGATTTCCAAATTCACTTCTCTTTGCGAGGGAGAATTCGTGGACCAGCCAATGCAAGTATCAGTCCACTTGGTAGTTATTTTATTAAAAACTATTAAATTGTTGGATATAAATCCATCTTCTGTATATCATAAGCCATTTTCATAGGTCCTTTTCACTGGTAGATAAGCTCTTCATTGTGGTTTCAGTCCAACAGAGCTTGGGAAACAAACCTTGAGGTGTAGAGAAAATAATTACAGTTTTCCCTGACAATTAATGTATCTTTCCTCTCCCATCCTTAAAGTCACTATATTTATATCCCCAGTAATGTCGGAAAAGTTTTCCAGTTCCCCTGGATTTTTCCAATAGGCATCTATTCAACTTGCTTATCTCTTGACCTCGCTTTTGTCAAACCACTATTATCTCTGTCAGTATTGGTGTAGTGGTTAAAATCATTCCTTTAATTGCAGTTACGTACTTTTAGCTTCGATTGAAGAGATACTTCTCTTCTCTGGACAGTTTACTTATCCCTGTAATTCTGGGCACTTCCAAAGTTCTGCTAAATTACTTCTTTTGGGAGAAAATATTCAGCCTATAGCTCATGTTTATTCAAAACAGATAACATCCAAAATTGTTTGATATATTTTTCTTCCTCACCACAGGTTTTGCCCCCAACTAGTTTCTTTCTAAAGCAATTCCTTGATTCTGTAAGTGAAAACATTTCTTGCTGTTAGAATTTAGGAATGTCTCTAAAACCAGAATTCTTAGATAAATTCCACCAGTTAAAGAAAAGGTGGTTCTACTACTTTTATCAAAAGATCATTTTTATTCTTAGCTTTTCATTTTTCTAACAAAGCTCAGTGGGCTCCCTTGCCTTAGAAGGAATGGGCTCTTGGTGGAAAAAATAGTTCTTGCTTCTGTGCTTTACATCCTTTTCTGGTGAAAGAGATGAAGTTACTGACCTGAGAAGCAAAACATATATTCAGGTCATTAATAGGCAGTTATGTTTAATATCTGAAAATTCTACCAAGTAAACTGCTCTGGATGTCTTCTGGGTTTTTTTATTATCCTTTTTGTGTGCCCTGTCCATATGGTAACTACCTATAGGTATTCACTTCCATAGTGCTTATGCTGTGAACACCTGCATCTCTCTCTCAGGTCATGCTGTTGAACTGAGCACATAAGCAGTACAATTTGTGGCTTTCCATTTAAGCCCTGTTAAGTGAGGTTCTTCCAGTTTTATTTATGTATTTGTTTTTGGAGCATTGTATTCTGATTGTGCTGTTTTAGCTCCCTGTTTATAAGGACATATTCCTTTCATTATTTCTTCTATCAACCCAGCCTCATATGGCTTATGAAGCTGTATATTAATGCCAAATAAGTAAATATTTAAAAATCCGTCAAAAACTGTGATGAATTAGTAAATCAAGTATTAGGTGTACCTATTGGATATTAGTAAGAATTTGTCTTCATGTGCTTAAGAACAGAAAAATTATTGCATTATAATTGAATAAATATTTATTGAAAATTGGTTCTGGCATCAGTCAAGTTTCTTTCTCGGGCACATGCTTTTTTCTTTTAGTTCACCTTGTGTTCAGTTACTTTCATATCTTCTTTGACAGCCCTCTGTTTTCAAATGTTTTTCCCAAACTCATTTCTAGGAAAAAAAAGTACAATTATGTTAACATTTAAATATCCTAATGAGCCAAGTTGAATTCCTTCTTTTATTATACTAGTGTTTTCCTTCTGAATCTAATTGCTTTCCTTTATTATGGCGAGCTAATTACAATATACAGTTGACATCTTTCAAAACCTTTTATTCCTTATACTAACACAGTAGTAGTTTTACATTGTAATGGGTCTTAAAATGTGAGTTCCATGTTTTAAATTTGAGGCTATTTAGCTAAGCAAGGCCACATTGTATATATTGTGAGCAGAAGAAAAAAGATTAACTCCTACTTTTATAAGCCTTTTAATGATATTCCTATAATGTTCAGTTTTAGAGAACTTGTGTCATTTTGATATAGTCTTCACAGTTTTGTTTTGTTTTTTATATAATTTAATTTGGTATCATTAATCTACAATTACATGTGCAATATTATGGTTATTAAACTGTACCCTTCATCAGGTCCCCTCCACCAACCCCATTACAGTCACTGTCCATCAGAGTAGTAAGATGCTATAGAATCATTACTTGTCTTCTCTGAGTTGTACAGCCCTCCCCATGCCCCCCCAACATTACATCTGCTAATCGTACTGCCCCTTTTTCCCCCTTATCCCTCCCTTCCCACCCATCCTCCTCAGTTCCTTTCCCTTTGGTAACTATTAGTCCGTTCTTGGGTTCTGTAACTTTGCTGCTGTTTTGTTCCTTCAGTTTTTTTCTTTGTTCTTATACTCCACATATGAGTGAGATCATTTGATATTTCTCTTTTTCTGCTTGGCTTATTTCACTAAGCATAATACCCTATAGATGCATCCATGTTGTAGTATTTATTTTCTTCTTATGGCTGAATAATATTCCATTGTGTATATGTAGCACATATTCTTTATCCATTCATCTACTGATGGACACTTAGGTTGCTTCCATATCTTGGCTATTGTAAATAGTGCTGCAATAAACATAGAGGTGAATATGACTTTCTCAAACTGGGCTGCTGCATTCTTAGGGTAAATTCCTAGGAGTGGGTTTCCTGGGTCAAATGGTATTTCTATTTTGAGTTTTTTGAGGAACCTCCATACTGCTTTCCAGAATGGTTGAACTAATTTGCATTCCCACTAGCAGAGTAGGAGGGTTCCCTTTTCTCCACATCCTTGCCAACATTTGTTGTTGTTTCTGTTTTGGATGTTGGCCATCCTCACTGGTGTGAGGTGATATCTTATTGTGGTTTTAATTTGCATTTCTTTGATGATTAGTGATGTGGAGCATCTTTTCATGTGCCTGTTGGCCATCTGAATTTCTTCTTTAGAGAAGTATCTATTCGTGTCCTCTGCCCATTTCTTAATTGGATTATTTGCTTTTTGTTTGTTGAGGTGCGTGAGTTCTTTATATATTTTGGAAGTCAACCCCTTATCTGATACGTCATTTATGAATATATTCTCCCATACTTTAGGATGTCTTTTTGTTCTACTGTTGGTGTCCTTTGCTGTACAGAAGCTTTTCAGCTTGATATACTCCCACTTGTTCAATTTTGCTTTTGTTTCCCTTGCCCAGGGAGATATGTTCATGAAGAAGTCGCTCATGTTTATGTCCAAGAGATATTTGCCTATGTTTTTCTCTAAGAGTTTTATGGTTTCATGACTTACATTCAGGTCTTTGATCCACCTTGAGTTTACATTTGTGAATTAGGTTAGACAGTAGTCCCGTTTCATTCTCTTACATGTAGCTTTCCAGTTTTTCCAACACCAGCTGCTGAAGAGGCTGTCATCTCCCCATTGTATATCCAAGGCTCCTTTATCAAATATTAATTGACTGTAAATGTTTGGGTTAATGTTTGAATTTTCTATTCTGTTCCACTGGTCTGTCGGTCTGTTTTTGTGCCAATACCAAATTTTCTTGATTACTGTGGCTTTGTAGTAGAGCTTGAAGTCAGGGAGCATAATTCCCCCTGTTTGATTCCTCTTCTCAGGGTTGCTTTGGCTATTTGGGGTCTTTTCTGGTTCCATATGAATTTTAGAATTATTTGTTCCAGTTCATTGAAGAAGGCTGTTGGTATTTTGATAGGGATTGCTTTGAATCTGTAGATTGCTTTAGGTAGTACAGCCATTTTGACAATATTTATTCTTCCTAGCCAAGAGCATGGGATGCATTTCTATTTGTTAGTGTCCTCTTTAATTTCTCTTAGGAGTGTCTTGTAGTTTTCAGGGTATAGGTCTTTCACTTCCTTCATTAGGTTTATTCCTAGATATTTTATTTTTTTGATGCAATTGTGAATGGAATTGTTTTTCTGATTTCTCTTTCTGTTAGTTCATCGTTAGTGTATAGGAAAGCAACAGATTCCTGTGTGTTAATTTTGTATCCTGCAACTTTGCTGAATTCAGATATTAATTCTAGTAGTTTTGGAGTGGAGTCTTTAGGGTTTTTTATGTACAGTATCATGTCATCTGCAAATAGTGACAATTTCACTTCTTCTTTACCAATCTCGATGCCTTGTATGTCTTTGTTTTGTCTGATTGCCGTGGCTAGGACCTCCAGTTCTATGTTGAATAACAGTGGAGAGAGTGGGCATCCCTGTCTTGTTCCCGATCTTAGATGAAAAGCTTTCAGCTTCTCGCTGTCAAGTATAATGTTGGCTGTGGGTTTGTCATATATGGCCTTTATTATGTTGAGGTACTTGCCGTCTACCCATTTTGTTGAGAGTTTTAATCATGAATGGGTGCTGTATTTTGTCAAATGCTTTTTCAGCATCTACGGAGATGATCATGTGGTTTTGTGCTTCTTTTTGTTGATGTGATGGATGATGTTGATGGATTTTGGAATGTTGTACTATCCTTGCATCCCTGGGACGAATCCCACTTGACCATGGTGTATGATCCTCTTGATGTATTTTTGAATTCGGTTTGGTAATATTTTGTTGAGTATTTTTGCATCTACGTTCATCTGGGATGCTGGTCTGTAATTTTCTTTTTTGGTGAGGTCTTTGCCCGGTTTTGGTATTAGAGTGATACTGGCTTCATAGAAAGAGTTTGGGAGTATTCCCTGCTCTTCTATTTTTTGGAAAACTTTAAGGAGAATGGGTGTTATTTCTTCTCTATATGTCTGGTAGAATTCAGAGGTGAATCCATCTGGTCCGGGGGTTTTGTTCTTGGGTAGTTTTTTATTGACGATTCAATTTCGTTGCTGGTGATTGGCCTGTTTAGTTTTTCTGTTTCTTGTTTGGTTAGTCTTGGAAGGTTGTATTTTTCTAAGAAGTTGTCCATTTCTTCTAGGCTTTCCAGCTTGTTAGCATACAGATTCTCATGATATTCTCTTATAATTGTTTGTATTTCTGTGTGGTCTGTCATTATTTTTCCTTTCTCGTTTCTGATTCTGATTATGTGTGTAGATTCTCTTTTTCTCTCAATAAGTCTGGCTAGGGGTTTATCTATTTTGTTTATTTTTTCAAAGTACCAGCTCTAGGTTTCATTGATTTTTTCTGTTGTTTTATTCTTCTCAATTTTATTTATTTCTTCTCTGATCTTTATTATGTCCCTCCTTGTGGTGACTTTGGGCCTCATTTGTTCTTCTTTTTCCAATTTCAATAATTGTGTCTTTAGACTGTTCATTTGGGAATGCTCTTCCTTCTTTAAAAAGGCGTGGATTGAAATATACATTCCTTTTAGAACTGCCTTTGCTGCGTCCCACAGAAGTTGTGGCTTTGTGTTGTTGTTGTCATTAGTCTCCATATATTCTTTGATTTCTGTTTTGATTTGGTCGTTAACCCATTGATTCATTAGGAGAATGTTGTTAAGTCTCCATGTATTTGAGCCTTTTTGATTTCTTTCTAAAATTTATTTCTAGTTTTATACCTTTGTGATCTGAGAAGATGGTTGGTAGGATTTCAATATTTTTGAATTTACTGAGGTTCTTTTTGTGGCCTAGTATGTGGTCTATTCTGGAAAATGTTCCATGTGCACTTGAGAAGAATGTGTATCCTGCTGCTTTTGGGTGCAGAGTTCTGTAGATGTCTGTTAGGTCCATCTGTTCTAGTGTGTTGTTCAGTGCCTCTGTGTCTTTACTTATTCTTTGTCTGGTTGATCTATCCTTTGCAGTGAGTGTTGTATTGAAGTGTCCTAAAATGAATGCATTCTTATCTATTTCCTCCTTCAATTCTGTTAGTATTAGTTTCACATATGCTGACGCTCCTGTGTTGGGTGCATATATATTTATAATGGTTATATTCTCTTCTTGTACTGACCCCTTTATCGTTACGTAATGTCCCTCTTTATCTCTTGCTCCTTTCTTCATTTTGAAGTCTATTTTGGCAGATACAAGTAATGCAACACCTGCTTTTTTCTCCTTGATGTTTGCATGAAATATCTTTTTCCATCCCTTCCCCTTTGGTCTGTGTATATCTTTGGGTTTGAGCTGAGTCTTTTGTAAGCAGCATATAGATTGTCTTGCTTTTTTATCCATTCTATTACTCTGTGTCTTTTGATTGGTGCATTCAGTCCATTAACATTTAGGGTGATTATTGGTAGATATGTACTTATTGCCATTGCTGGCTTTAGATTCGTGGTTACCAAAGGTTCCAGGGTAGCTTCCCTACTATCTTACAGTCTAGCTTAACTTTCTTGTTAAGTTACTGTGAACACAATGTGATGATTCTTTATTTCTCTCCCTTCTTATTCTTCCTCCTCCATTCTTTATATACTAAGTGTTTTATTCTTTGCCTTTAGTTAGTATTTGGATGATCTGCTTTCTTTGCTATGATTTTATTTTCTCTGGTGACCTCTTTTTAGCCTTAGGAGTGTGTCCGTCCATCTAGAGAAGCCTCTTTAAGATATCCTGAAGAGGTTGTTTATTGGAGGCAAATTCCCTCAGTTTTCCCTTGTCTGGAAATTGTTTAATCCCTCTCTCAAATTTGATAATCGTGCTGCATATAGTATTCTTGGTTCGAGGCCCTTCTGTTTCATTATGTTAAATATATCAATCCATTCTCTTCTGGCCTGTAAGGTTTCTGTTGAGAAGTATGATGATAGTCTGATGAATTTTCCTTTCTAGGTGATCTTTCTTCTCTCTCTAGCTGCCTTTAATACCCTTTTCTTATCCTTGAGTTTTTCCATTTAATTATTATGTGTGTTGGTGTTATCTTTCTTGGGTCCCTTGTGTGGGGAGATCTGTGGGCTTCTGTGCTCTGAGAGACTATTTCCTTCACCAGCTTCGGGAAGTTTTCAGCAATTATTTCTTCAAAGACACTTTCTATCCCTTTTTCTCTCTCTTCTTCCTCTGGTATTCCTATAATGCGAATATTTTTCCATTTGGATTCGTCACACAGTTCTCTTAAAAATTCTTTCATTCTTAGAGATCCTTTTATCTCTCTCTCCTCAGATTCTCAGTATTCCTGTTTTCTGATTTCTAGTCCATTAACAGTGTCTTGCATCTTGTCCAGTCTGCTTCTAAGCCCGTCGATCGCTTGTCTCATCTCTGCATTATCTCCTCACTTCCCTCACTTCATCCCTTAGCTCTTGAATATTTCTCTGTAGATCCATCAGTATGATTATGACTTTTATTCTGAATTCTTTTTCAGGAAGATTGTGCATGTCCATCCCTTCAGACTCCCTCTCTGGTGTAGTCTGGTCTGGGGTTTTCTGGTTAAGTTTTGTTTGTACCATATTTCTCTGTCTTTTCATGGCGATAGAAGTGGTCAGAAAAAGAAAAAAAGAATAAAGGGAAAGTAGAGAAAAAAACGCCTGCCATGTGTAGTTTCTGTAAGGATCCTGTATGTGTCGCTGTTGCTCCACTATTCCGCCACCATGCCGCTCCACCGGGCCCTTTGTGCCTCTGGCCAGGGAGGGAACGAATGGGAGGCTGCTGATTTCTGTGGGACGTCTCCGTGTGACTGCTTTTCCCAGCCACAGTCCAAGGGAACCAAAATTCCCCAGGACTCCCAACCTGCTTGGCTGAGTGTGCTGGGACTATCCTGCTCCTCCGTTGGGCCCCTGTCTCTTAAAGACCCCTAAAAAAGCGCACGTTCCTTTTTTCCCGGGAAACCAGCTGGGTGGACCTGCCCTCTTTGAATCTGTACCTCTGTCTATCCAATCTCTGATACGCTGCGCGAAGTGTGTCAGTGCTCCCGGCGCAGATCACCAGGACTGGTTATTCGGCGGGCCTGTGCTTCCACTCCCTCCCTTCTCTGAATCCTCTCCTCCTCCTGGTACGCTGGGGTGGGGGAGTGCTCAGGTCCCTCTGGGTTGCGGCTCCGTATCTTACCCACCTCACAGGGTGCCGAGTCCTCTCAGGTGTAGCTGCAGGCTGGTGTCCTACTGTATCTTCTGGTCCCTCTTTTAGGAATAGTTGTATTTGCTGTATTTTCATAAATATATTTGGTTTTGGGAGGAAATTTCTGCCGCCTTGCTCACGCCGCCATCTTCCCTGAACAGTTATGTTTTTAAAGCATATTTTTAAACATGTTTTATTTATAACAGCCAAAATATGGAAACAACCCAAATGTTCATCAATATATGAATGGATACAAAAGATGTGATACATATATACAGTAGAATATTATTTGGGCATAAAAAAGAATGTTACCTTGCAATGTGTGGTAACATGGTTGGACCTAGAGGATATTGTGCTAAGTGAAATAAGTCATACAGAGAAAGACAAAACAAATGAACAGACAAAACTGAAATAAACTGATAAGCACAGGGAACAGACTGGGGTTGCAATAGGGGAAGAGAGTCAAATATGGGTGAAGTAGGTGAAGGGGAAAAATTAGCAAGAATGTTTGATTTCTTGGTCTGGGCGATGGTTATTTGAAAGTATATACATGTCAAAGTTTAAGCTGTACACTAAATTTCATTTTTATGTACCTCAATTTTAAAAAGTAACTTCCAAATTTTATATACTATGAGAATGTTAAACAGAAAAGTTTAATAATTGCATATTTTCTGTTTATTTGTGAGGTTTAAAGAAAAACTATTATGATATCAACCATTGGGTACTTCAGGAATTTTGATCCTTGAGAAAGAACTTTCCTTAAATCATTCTTTTTTTCCCAATACTATGCTATAATTACACTTTACGCAGCATATTTTTAAATAAACCAATTTTAAGTTGTCCACCTTGATCATTTCCTACACTGCCCACCCTTTTTGTAAGAATATGATCTTATAAGGGTGTATATGCTACTTGTGTTGCTTAGTGTGACATGAAAAGATTACTTGATGTGAAGGTGATTTCTAATTCAGTCTCAAGCTTATGCCTGTTCTCTTTTCAGCTTTAGTTAACCCTTTTGTCTTTCAGGATTACCACTGGGTGTCCAGTATGAATTAACTGTGGTGATTTTGATAGGTGATATATTGTCTTTAAAGGTTGTATTGAGGCCTCCAATTTTATTTTACTCTTGTGAAGCAGGAAAGTTGGCTTAACATTATTTAAAAATGTGCCTTAGCCTCTGAAATGCCTCTTTGACTTAGCTTTCACTTAAAAAAAGACATTTTTCAAACTTTACAGTTTAAATATAACTGAAGTCATGTACTTTACAGCTGAATGGACTCATAATATATGATTACACAACTTCAGAACCGATTTTGTTAAATGAAATGGTGACATTTTATGCACTATTAAGCCAACTAGAATAATTTTCTTGCTCTTAGCCATAACTTCTCTGTATCCTTATTGAAAAAATTTGGGAGTGTGTTGCAGAAGGTTTTGACAAGGAGAGAGTATTTCTAAACATAGGTAGAAACAGGGCCTTTGTGCCATTATTCCATCAAGAAAAATAAGACAGACAAAACTTGTGAAAAGGGAAAGTGGTTGAAATGTCCTAGTTTGTGTTATAATGCATTAAATTATATTTATTTAGTAATAGTTTGATAAGTAAAGGGAATTTTAAAATTACAGCCTTGTTCATTTTTTTAAAAGTACCTTACCAGTTATGAGAGCATGTGTGCATATATATGTATATACAATAAAGTCTTAAGAACTTTATTTTCAGCATTTCATGTTTTTGCTATCTTAAGTGTATTTAAAGCAGCTCAGGAAGGTAGCCCTGTTTTCACTACAATATGAAGTTTTATTTATGTCATTCTTTAGTCAATAACCTGACTAAAAGAAACTTGAAAAATAGTTTGCTGAGCCTTGGGGGAAATAAACATGATATTAAAAACTACTTAGTATAACGTGTTGTCCTGAGTTTCTTATGTGTTGATGTTTTTCCCACATTCCTTGCTATGCAAATCTACTTGAAATTGTGTAATTTCTCCACCTCAAAATCAATTAAATTTTTTTTATTATATGTGAACTACAGAAAATACAAGCAAGCAAAAAGAAGAGTGTTTAAAAATCTGTCAATGATTCCATCTACTAACAGCTACTGATGTTAACACTTTGGGGGTATTGCTTTCCAGATCCATTTGTATGCATGTGGTAAACTCATACACATTTTTTCCACAAAAATATAAGTTTTGTACTCTTCTTTTTTCACTTACCGTATTTTCTGTGTCATTGCATATATTTCTGAATGGCTGTATTCTATTGTATACATTCGCTGTCATTCATGTACATTGTTCTCCACTTTTGATAATTTAGGCTGTTTCCAATGTTTTTATCTACTAACAGCATGAGAATAAACATCCTTATAGCTAAATTTTTCATTCCTTTATTCAGTAAATATTAAGTATCTGCTGTATGTCAGCCATTGTTTTTGGTATTGGGTTACAACAGTGTACACAAAGTTACTACTACTCAAATGGAATTTAAATTCTGTCAGGAGAGCAGGTGTCAATCAAATAATCACACTTCTATATATGTAGTTTATCACTGAAATGGACACTGGAAGAAAGGAATATAGTTCTGTGAGAGAATACAGCCAAGGATCCTGACTAGGTTAGGGAAGACCCCATTGAGGAAGTACTACTTGTGCTGAAATTAACTAGTTGGAAGAAGTTGGCAGTGGATTGGTATTGGAGACAGAGAGATTATTCCAGAAAGAGTGAATAGTATTGTGCAAAGGCCTTGTGGAAGGAGGAATTATAGCATATTTGGAACACAGAAAGAAATCCAGTGTGACATGAACACTGAAGGAAGTGGTATAAGAACGTCTTGGCTGTAGGGGTAGTTGAGGGCCAGGTCTCACAGAGCCTCATAAGCCATGTTATAATCATTGATCTTTATACTAAGAGCAATAGGATGCAATGAAGCATTTTAAACTGGGAGTAATAATCTGATTGCAGGGTGAACTAATTGGACAGGGTGCTAGCAGAGTGGATACAAGGAAATCAGTGGATGCAATCTATTAGGAGGTTGTTGCAGTGGTTTAGGTGAGAAATGATAATAGCTTGAATGAGGTTAATAGTGGAAATAGAATGAACTAGACAGATTAACAAGATATTTAAGAAGTAAAATTGATTCAACTTGGAGCATATTCTCTTTTTTTTGGTGTTATTAATATAGAATTACATGAGCAACATTATGTTTACTAGACTCTCCCTATTAACAAGTCCCCACCACATACCCCATTACACTCACTGTCCATCAGCATAGTAAGATGCTATAGAATCACTACTTGTCTTCTCTGTATGCCCCCACCCCTGCAACATTATGTGTGGTAATCGTAATACCCCTTTTTCCCCCTTATCCCTCCCTTCCCATCCATATTCCCCATTCCCTTTCCCTTTGGTAACTGTTAGTCCATTCTTGGGTTCTGTGAGTCTGCTACTGTTTTGTTCATTCCATTTTTGCTTTGTTCTTATACTCCCCATATGAGTGAAATCATTTGATATTCGTCTTTCTCCACCTGGCTTATTTCACTAAGCATAATACACTTTACTACCATCCATGTTGTTGTAAATGGTAGGATTTGTTTTCTTCTTATGGCTGAATGGTATTCCATTGTGTATATGTACCACATCTTCTTTATCCATTCATCTACTGATGGACACTTAGGTTGCTTCCATTTCTTGGCTATTGTAAATAGTGCTGCGATAAACATAGGGGTGCATATATCTTTTTCAAACTGGGCTGCTGCATTCTTTTTTTTTTTTGAGGATGTTATTTTATTTTATTTTATTTTACTTTTTGCCATTTTTTTATTAAGGTATTATTGATATACGCTCTTAAGAAGGTTTCACATGAAAAAAAATATGGTTACTACATTTACCCATATTATCAAGTCCCCATTCATTCCCCAACTCAGGCACTGTCCATCAGTGTAGTAAGATGACACAGATTCACTGTTCGCCTTCTCTTTGCTACACTGTTTTCTCCGTGGTTCCCCACACCATGTGTACTAAACATAATACCCCACAATCCCCTTCTCCCACCCTCCACACCCACCCTCCCACACCCGTCCCTTTTGATAATCACTAGTTCCTTCTTGGAGTCTCTGAGTCTGCTACTATTTTGTTCCTTCAGTTTTGCTTCGTTGTTTTACTCCACAAATGAGGGAAATCATTTGGCACTTGTCTTTCTCCACCTGGCTTATTTCACTGAGCATAATATCCTCCAGCTCCATCCATGTTGTTGCAAAGGGCAGGATTTGTTTCCTTATAGCTGAATAGTATTCCATTGTTTATATATACCACATCTTCTTTACCCATTCATCTACTGATGGACACTTAGGTTGCTTCCATATCTTGGCTATTGTAAAAAGTGCTGCAATAAACATAGGGGTGCATATGTCTTTTTGAATCTGAGAAGTTGTAGTCTTCGGGTGTATTCCAAGCAGTGGGATTCCTGGGTCAAATGGTATTTCTATTTTTAGTTTTTTGAGGAACCTCCATATTGCTTTCCACAATGGTTGAACTAGCTTACATTCCCACCAGCAGTGTAGGAAGGTTCCCCTTTCTCCACATCCTTGCCAGCATTTGTTGTTCTTAGTCTTTTGGTTGCTGGCCATCCTTACTGGTTTGAGGTGATATCTCATTGTGGTTTTAATTTGCATTTCCCTGATGATTAGTGATGTGGAGCACTTTTCATGTGCCTGTTGGCCATATGAACTTCTTCTTTGGAGAACTGTCTCTTCATATCCTCTGCCCATTTTTCAATCAGCTTATTTGCTTTTTGGGTGTAGAAGCGTGTAAATTCTTTATATATTTTGGATGTTAACCCCTTGTCGGATATGTCATTTACAAATATATTCTCCCATACTGTTGTATGCCTTTTTGTTCTGTTGATGGTGTCCTTTGCTGTACAGAAACTTTTTAGTTTGATGTAGTCCCATGAGTTCATTTTTGCTTTTGTTTCCCTTGCTTGAGGAGATGCGTTCTGGAAGATGTTCGTCATGCTTATATTCAGGAGATTTTTGCCTATGTTGTCTTCTAAGAGTTTTATGGTTTCATGACTTACATTCAGGTCTTTGATCCATTTAGAGTTTACTTTTGTATATAGGGTTAGACAATAATCCAGTTTCTTTGTCTTATGTGTAGCTCTCCAGTTTTCCCAACACCAGCTGTTGAAGAGGCTGTCATTTCCCCATTGTATGTCCATGGCACCTTTATCATATATTAATTGACCATATATTGTTGGGTTTATATCCACTATCTTTCTGTGATGTCTGTAGTGATTTTTCCTTTCTCATTTCTGATTCTGTTTATGTGAGTAGACTCTCTTTTTTTCTTGAGAAGTCTGGCTAGGGGTTTATCTATTTTGTTTATTTTCTCGAAGAACCAGCTCTTGCTTTCATTGATCCTTTCTATTGTTTTATTGTTCTCTATTTTATTGATTTCTGCTCTAATCTTTATTATGTCCCTCCTTCTACTGACTTTGGGTCTTATTTGTTCTTCTTTTTCTAGTTTCGTTACGTGTGAGATCAGACTGCTCATATGGGAATGTTCTTCTTTCCTAGGTAGGCCTGCATTGCAATATACTTTCCTCTTAGCATGGCTTTGTTACGTCCCACAGACTTTGTGGTGTTGAATTATTGTTGTAATATGTCTCCGTATATTACTTGATCTCTGTTTTTATTTGGTCATTGATCCATTGATTATTTAGGAGCATGTTATTAAGCCTCCATGTGTTTGCGGCATTTTTCATTTTCTTTGTGTAATTCATTTCTAGTTTCATTCCTTTGTGGTCTGAGATGCTGGTTGGTACAATTTCAATGTTTTTGAATTTATTGAGGCTCTTTTTGTGGCCTAATATATGATCTATTCTTGAAAATATCCCACATGCACTTGAGAAAAATGTGTATTCTGCTGCATTTGGGTATAGAATTCTGTAGATGTCTGTTAGGTCCATCTGTTCTAATGTGTTGTTCAGTGCCTCTGTCTCCTTACTTATTTTCTGTCCGGTTGATCTTTCCTTCAGAGTGAGTGGTGTGTTGAAGTCTCCTAGAATGAATGCATTGCATTCTATTTCCCACTTTAATTCTTTTAGTATTTGTTTCACATATGTAGGAGCTCCTGTGTTGAGTGCATAGATATTTATAATGGTTATATCTTCTTGTTGGATTGACCCTTTTATCATTATGTAATGTCCTTCTTTGTCTCTTGTGACTTTCTTTGTTTTGAAGTCTATTTTATTTGATACAAATACTGCAACTCCTGCTTTTTTCTCCCTATTAGTTGCATGTCTTTCTCCATTCCTTCACTTTTAGTCTGTGTATGTCTTTGGGTTTAAAGTGAGTCTCTTGTAGGCAGCATATAGATGTGTCTTGTTTTTTTATCCATTCAGTGACTCTATGTGTTTTGACTGGTGCATTCAGTCCATTTACATTTAGGGTGATTATGAATACGTATGTACTTATTGGCATTGCAGGCTTCAGATTCATGGTTACCAAGGGTTCAAGCTTAACTTCTGTACTATCTAAATGTCTAACAACTCACTTAATATGCTATTACAAACACAATATAAAGGTTCTTTTTTTGTTTGTTTTTTTCCTCTCCTCCTTTTTCTTCCTCCTCCATTCTTTTTATATTAGGTATCATATTCTGTACTGTTTGTCTATCCCTTGATTGACTTTGGGGGTAGTTAATTTACTCTTGCATTTTCTTAGTAATTAGCTGTTCTATTTTCTTTACTGTGGTTTTCTGGTGACAACTGTTAAACTGTAGGAACACTTCCATCTGTAGCAGTCCCTCCAAAATACACTGTAGAGATGGTTTGTTGGAAGTAAATTCTCTCAGCTTTTGCTTATCTGGGAATTGTTTAATCCCTCCTTCAGATTTAAATGATAATCTTGCTGGATAAAGTAATCTTGGTTCAAGGCCTGTCTGCTTCATTGCATTTAATACATCATGCCACTCCCTTCTGGCCTGTAAGCTTTCTGCTGAGAAGTCTGATGATAGCCTGATGGGTTTTCCTTTGTATGTGATCTTATTTCTCTCTCTGGCTGCTTTTAATAGTCTGTCCTTATCCTTGATCTTTGCCATTTTAATTATTCTATGTCTTGATGCTGTCTTCCTTGGGTCCCTTGTGTTAGAAGATCTGCACCCCTCCATGCCCTGAGAGACTATCTCCTTCCCCAGATTGGGGAAGTTTTCAGCAATCACCTCCTCAAAGACACTTTCTATCCCTTTCTCTCTCTCTTCTTCTTCTGGTACCCCTATAATGAGAATATTGTTCCGTTTGGATTGGTCACACAGTTCTCTCAATATTCCTTCATTCGTAGAGATGCTTTTTTCTCTCTGTGCCTCAGCTTCTTTGTATTCCTCTTCTCTATTTTCTATTTCATTCATCGTCTCCTCCACCGCATCCAGTCTGCTTTTACTACCATTCATTGTGCTCTTCAATGATTGGATCTCCGACCGTAATTCATTCCTGAGTTCTTGAATATCTTTCCGTACCTCCATGAGCATGTTAATTATTTTTATTTTGAGCTCCCTTTCAGGGAGAGTCATAAGGTCCATATCATTTAAATCTTTCTCAGGAGTTGTATTCATAATTTTTCTCTGGACCAGGTTCCTTTGGCGTTTCATATTTGTGTATGGCGCCCTCTAGTGCCCAGAACCTCTACTCTCTGGAGCTGCTCTGGGCTGCTACATTCTTAGGGTAAATTCCTAGGAGTGGAATTCCTGGGTCAAATGGTATTTGTATTTTTAGTCTTTTGAGAAACCTGCATATTGCTTTCCACAATAGTTGAACTAATTTACATTCCCATCAGCAGTGTAGGAGGGTTACCCTTTCTCCACATCCTCGCCAACATATGTTGTTGTTTGTCTTTTGGATGGTGGCCATCCTCACTGGTGTGAGGTGATATCTCATTGTGGTTTTAATTTGCATTTCTCTAATGATTAGTGATGTGGAGCATCTTTTCATGTGCCTGTTGGCCATCTGAATTTCTTCTTTGGAGAAGTGTCTGTTCAGCTCCTCTGCCCATTTTTTAATTGAATTATTTGTTTTATTTTTGTTGAGGTGCATGAGGTATTTATATATTTTGGATGTCAATCCTTTATCGGATATGTCATTTATGATTATATTCTCCCATACTGTAGGGTGTCTTTTTGTTCTGTTGATGGTGGCCTTTGCTATATAGAAGTTTTTCATCTTCATATACTCCCACTTGTTCATTTTTGCTTTTGTTTCCCTTGCCCGGGGAGATATGTTCATGAAGAAGTTACTCATATTTATGTCCAGGAGATTTTTGCCTATGTTTTTCTTTAAGAGTTTTGTGATTTCATGACTTACATTCAGGTCTTTGATCCATTTTGAGTTTACTTTTATGTATGGGGTTAGACAATAATCCAGTTTCATTCTCTTACACGTAGCTGTCTAGTTTTGCCAACAGCAGCTGTTGAAGAGGCTATCATTTTCCCGTTGTATATCCATGGCTCCTTTCAATATGTTAAATGAACATATATGGTTGGATTTATACCTGGGCTCTCTAATTTGTTCCATTGTTCTATGGGTCTGTTCTTGTGCTAGTACTAAATTGTCTTGATTACTGTGGCTTTTTAGTTGTCCTTTAAGTCAGGGAGCCTAAGTCCCCCTGCTTTATTTTTCCTTCTCAGGATTGCTTTGGCTCTTTGGGGTCTTTGGTGGTTCCATATGAATTTTAGAACGATTTGCTCTAGTTCATTAAAGAATCCTGTTCATAGGTTGATAGGGATTGCATTGAATCTCTATGTTACTTTAGTGAGGATGGCCATTTTGACAATATTAATTGTTCCTATCCATGAGCATGGGATGTGTGTCCATGTATTGGTATTTTCTTTAATTTCTCTTATGAGTATCTTGTAGTTTTCAGAGTATAGGTCTTTTACTTCCTTGGTCAGGTTTATTCCCAGGTACTTTATTCTTATTGATGCAACTGTGAATGGAATTGTTTTCCTGATTTCTCTTTCTGCTAGTGTATCGTTAGTGTATAGGAATGCAACAGATTTCTATGCATTAATTTTGTACCTTGCAACTTTACTGAATTCATGTATTAGATCTAGTATTTTTTTGAGTGGATTCTTTAGGGTTTTTATGTACAATATCATGTCATCTGCAAACAGGGACTGTTTGACTTCTTCCTTACCAATCTGAATGCCTTTTATTTCTTTGTGTTGTCTGGTTGCCATGGATAGGACCTTGAGAACTATGTTGAATGAAAGTTCCCGATCTTAAAGGAAAAGCTTTCAGCTTTTCACTGTTAAGTATAATGTTGGCTGTGGGTTTGTCATATGTGGCCTTTATTATGTAGAGGTATTTGCCCTCTATACCTACCCATTTTGTTGAGAGTTTTTACCATGAATGGATGTTGAATTCTGTTGAATGCTTTTTCAGCATCTATGGAGATGATCATGTTTTTTTTTGTCCTTCTTTTTGTTGATGTGGTGGATGGTGTTGATGGATTTTCGAATGTTTTACCATCCTTGTATCCCTGGGATGAATCCCACTTGATCATGGTGTATGATCCTCTTGATGTATTTTTGAATTCGGTTTGCTAATATTTTGTTAAGTATTTTTGCATCTATGCTCATCAGGGATATTGGTCTGTAGTTTTCTCTTTTTGTGGTGTCTTTATCTGGTTTTGGTATTACAGTGATGTTGGCCTTGTAGAATGTGTTTGGGAGTATTCCCTCCTCTTCTACTTTTTGGAAAAATTTAAGGTGAATGGGTATTAGGTCTTCAGTAAATGTTTGATAAAATTCAGCAATGAAACCATCTGGTTAAGAGGTTTTGTTCTTAGGTAGTTTTTTGATTACTAATTCAATTTCTTTGCTGGTAATTAGTCTATTCAGATTTTCTGTTTCTTCCTGTGTCAGTCTTGGTAGGTTGTATTTTTCCAGAAAGTTGTACATTTCTTCTAGGTTATCCAGTTTGTTACCATATAATTTTTCATAGTATTCTCTCAAAATTCTTTGCATTTCTGTGGTGTCTGTAGTGATTTTTCCTTTCTCATTTCTGATTCTGTTTATGTGTGTAGACTCTCTTTTTTTCTTGATAAGTCTGGCTAGGTGTTTTTTATTTTTTTATTTTCTTGAAGAACCAGCTCCTGCTTTCATTAATTCTTTCTATTGTTTTATTCTTCTCAATTTTATTTATTTCTGCTTTAATCTTTATTCTTTCCCTCCTTCTACTGGCTTTGGACCTCATTTGTTCTTCCTTTTCTAGTTTCATTAATTGTGAGGTTAGACTATTCATTTGAGATTATTCTTCTTTCCTGAGGTAGGCCTGTTTTTCAAAGTATTTCCCTCTTAGCGTGGACTTCACTGCATCCCATGTATTTTGCGGTGTTGAATTATTCTTTTGTCTCCACATACTGCTTGATCTCTGTTTTTATTTTGTCATTGATCCATTGATTATTTAGGAGCATGTTGTTAAGCCTCCATGTGTTTGTGGGCTTTTTCATTTTCTTTAAGTAATTTATTTGTGGTTTCATACCTTTGTGATCTGAGAAGCTGGTTGGTACAGTTTCAGTCTTTTTAAATTTACTGAGGTTTTTTTTGTGGCCTAGTACATGATATTCTTGAAAATTTTCCATGTGCACTTGAGAAGAATGTGTATCCTTTTGCTTTTGGATGGAGTGGTCTGTAGATGTCCATTAGGTCTAGCTGTTCTAATACGTTGTTCAGTGCCTTTGTCTCTTTATTTATTTTCTGTCTTGATCTGTCCTTTGGAGTGAGTGGTGTGTTGAAGTCTCCCAAAATGAATGCATTGCATCTATTTCCCCCTTTAATTCTGTTAGTATTTGTTTCACATATGTAGTATATTCTGTTTTGAGTGCGTAGATATTTATAATAGTTATATCCTCTTGTTGGACTGACCCCTTTATCATTATGTAACTTCCTTCTTTGTGTCTTGTTACTTTCTTTGTTTTAAAGTCTATTTTGACTGATACAAGTACTGCAACTCCTGCTTTTTTCTCCCTATTAATTGCATGAAATATCTTTTTCATTCCCTTCAGTTTTAGTCTGTGTATGTCTTTGGGTTTGAAGTGAGTCTCTTGTAGGCAGCATATAGATGGGTCTTGTTTTTTTATCCATTCTCTGACTCTGTGTCTTTTGATTGGTGCATCAGACCATTTACATTTAGGGTGATTATCAATAGGTTTGTACTTATTGCCACTGAACGCTTTAGATTATTGGTTACCAAAGGTTCAAGTGTAATTCCCTTACTATCTAACAGTCTAATTTAACTCACTTCATATGCTATTACAAGCCACCTAAAGATTCTTTTTTTTTCTTCCTTTTTCTTCCTCCTCAACTCTTTGTATGTTATGAATCATATTCTGTACTCTTTGTCTATCCCTTGTGTGACGTCTATTTAGCCTCAGGAATACTTCTATCTATACGAGTCCCTCTAAAATGCACTGTAGAGGTGGTTTGTGGGAGGTGAATTCTCTCAGCTTTTGCTCATCTGAAAATTGCTTAATCCCTCCTTTAAATTTAAATGATAACTTTGCCGGATAGAGTATTCTTGGTTCAAGGCACTTGTGCTTCATTGCATTAAATATATCATGCCACTCTCTTCTGGCCTGTAAGGTTTCTGTTGAGAAATATGATGAATGCCTGATGCGTTTTCCTTTGTATGTGATCTTTTTCTCTCTCTAGCTGCATTTAAAAGTCTGTCTTTATCCTTGGTCATTGCCATTTTAATTATTATATGTCTTGATGTTGTCTTCCTTGGGTCCCTTGTGTTGGGAGATCTGTGCACCTCCATGGCTTGAGAGACTATCTCCTTACCAAGATTGGGGAAGTTTTCTGCAATTACCTCCTCAATGACTCTTTCCCTTTTTCTCTCTTCTTCTTCTTCTGGTACCCCTATTATGCGAATATTGTTCCTGTTGGATTGGTCACACAGTTCTCTCAATATTCTTTCATTCTTAGAGATTCTTTTTTCTCTCTGTGCGTCAGCTTCTTTGTATTCCTCTTCTCTAATTTCTGTTCCATTTACTGTCTCTTCTACTACATCTCGTCTGCTTTTAAATCCCTCCATTTTATGTTTCATTTCAGATATGAAATTTCTTAATTATTGAATCTCCATCTTAAATTCGTTCCTGAGTTCTTGAATATTTTTGTGTACCTCCATAAGCGTGTTTATGATTTTTATTTTGAACTCTCTTTCAGGAAGATTGATGAGTTCAGTTTCATTTGGCCCTTTTTCTGGGGTTTGTGAGATTTTGGTCTGAACCATGTTCTTTTGACGTTTCATATATCTGTGCCGTGCTATCTAGTGCCCAGAAGCTCCAGTCTGTGGAGCTACTCAGCCCCTAGAGTGAGGTTGGGAGTCATAGGGGAGCAGAGCTGGTGCCCTGTTTCGTGAGGTCTGTTCAGTTCATGAGATCTGTATGTAGTTTGGTGCAGCCTTCTTTCCTCTTGCTATTTTAGGGTTAGTTGTATTAACTATATTTTCTCACTATCTGTGGTTTTGGGAGGAGTTCTCTGTATCCCCTCTCATGCCACCATCTTGAATCTTGGAGCATATTCTTAAGTATTTTTTTAAAGCATGAGCTCCCAGACATGGAATTCTTGAGACAAAGGGCAGAATTATTTAAGAACTTATGTTAGCTTTCAAATTGCTTTCCATAGAGTTTACCATATATTTACCCATTACAGTGTCCATTTCCATATACCTTCACCATTGAGTATTAACATTTTTTTCTTTTTAATTTCTTTTCTAGAAATTGAGTAGATACTTCAATTTTTAATGTGGGGATTATTTCAATATTTATTAAAATATAGTAGTTTTGGAACATATATCTTATTCTGGCTTTAGAAAATCTAGTTTTGGTTCTTAATATTCTGCCTTTAAAACTGAAACTTCTTATATATCTTATATGTTCTTATTCTGCCTTTAGAAAATAGAGTTTGGGTTCTTAATATTCTCACTTTAAAACCTAAAACTAAAAAGGATTTAATGGGAATGTTGCCTTGGGAACTTGGGAAAAAGAAAAGTGTAAGATAGATTTAGGTCAGATTAAGCATGACTGAAAAATTAAATTTTTGTTGAGATTTTTAATAAGCTAACCTCTATTCTATATTGTCAGTGCCAAGACCCCTACTTTCCTAAACACTATATTGTAACTCTGCTATATCATGAGTTTGGACTTAGAACACCAAACTATTTTAAGTAAATATACTGATAAAGAGCCCAAAAGTATATGAAGATTGTGACCACAAAGATGGAAATATGAAAATATTTCTTAAATTTTATGTAATTTTTTAATGGCTTAATAAATAAGAAATGTCCACTCATCCCTACTGAGTAACTTTTGGCAATATGAGGAATGCTATAGCTAGAAATAGGACATTAAGAAAAATTAATAGTTCTTTAAAAGCAATTGAAATAGTTTATCTTTCTCCAAAGTAGTTTGAGTTTGAAAGACACTGAACCTTAGATTCAATAAAAGTTATGCTTGTAATGTTTTCATAACTTTCCTCAAATATTTGCATAACTTTACCTTATAGAAATATAGTTATATTTGAAATGTTACTCACTGCTTTGTTTTCTCTCTTTCAACAGTTAAAAGATGTTGATACTCGGAAAATCATAAAAGCAATGCTTTCTTATGTGTGGCCTGAAGACAGGCCAGATCTACGAGCTAGGGTTGCTATTTCCCTGGGATTTTTAGGTGGTGCAAAGGTAAGAATAGGAGAAATTGCACATTCTTTGTTGCTATAGTTAAGAAATACTATGACATTTTCTAGTAATGAAACTTGGGCTGTATAAGCCCCTTCTGAGGGGAAGTATTGTCAACTTTTAAGACATAACTCTTTTATGCCATCAGCAGCAATCATGTGGTAATGCCCAGTTTATCTGTGTATCAGACTTCTAGTAGCCTCGATTTAATGGAATTCACTCCTGAAATCAGTGTAAGGTACAGGATTAATGGTTGTAACAAACCACAAGGAACTTTATAAAAGAAGCTCATCAGAGCCCTCTTGGATTTTATTTAAATTGAAGAGTATGAACACATTTTAGGCACATTGATAGCCATAAGTGGTAAGCAGCAGTGTGACGAGAAGGGGAAATAACAGGAAAACCTAAAAAATACAACTAGCCACAAAAGCTGGGCATTTTGGTACCATTCAGTATAGGGAACTTCTACATTTTAGCAGCCTCCTCAGTTTGTCACTGTACTGTAACACATTTCAGTACAGCAGAGTTAAAATAATGATTATGATCTTTCAAGAAAAATCCCTTAGTTTGAATTTGTTCAGATCTTAAAGTCAGTGAAGTTTATATCTTTAGGTATAATGTATAGTTGTACATGTATGGTCTCTGGAGTCAGATCTCCTGGGTTCTGCCACTTACTAATCTTGTAACCTTGGGCAAATTCCTTGGTCTCTGTGCTTCAATTTCCCTATTTGTAAAATAAGGTAAATAGGATTGTTCTAAGGATTAAATAAATTAACACAAAAGGCTTGGAACAGTGCTTGCCCCATAGTAAAACATACATATTAAAATAAAAATAAGTAAGTGTATGTTTCTATCAGAAATATGGTAAAAAAAAAGTCTGCTCCAAAAGTATGTAGAGGTTTGGCTATAATTTGGTTACTACTCTTATGTGTAAAGTTTAATATATTGTTTAGAACCCAGGTCTTATCACTTATTTCTTCTCTACATTATATGTTCCCTGTTATTTACTCTTTCTTTTCCCTACCCTAAAAATGTTTAATGAGAACTTGTCATATGAAATACTGTTCTTGGCCCCACAGGATATTCAAATATAAATAAACCACATTTCTTATCTCAGATTATACAGGATAAGGCAAGTTTTATTTTACTGCCATAAACCAGGTCATAAATGATTTAAAAGAAGTACCAGTCAAGTGTTGGGGGCTTTCAAAGAAAATAGCCACCAAGATGAGGAGTCAAGAAAGGTTTCACAGAGATGATGCCTGAGATAGGCTTAGACTAATGAGTATGACGTTACAGGTATAGGAGTAACATGAACAAGGTGAGAGAGAACATAGAGCATGTGTGGAGGAGTGACTAGCCCAGCTTTTCTCCAGTGAGGAGACAATGTTTCAGAGGAATTAGATGTAATCTTAAAAAAACAGATAGAACTCAAGAGGTAGAATACTTTACGTGTGAAACAAAAATTTAATTAATTATGTTGGAAGTAAGAAACTGTATTGAGTAGAAAAGTAATAAGGTTAGAGCTGTACTTTAGGAAGTTAATCTGACCCTGTTGTATAAGATAGAGTAGGGTGGTGAAAGACCTAAAATGGGGATACCATTCATTTTTATTTCATACATTCATTCAGCAAGTATTTACCAACCAGTTATGAGGTTAATGTAATAGTCTAGATGAGAAGTAAGAGCAGTTTGTCCTTGAGTGGTAGTAGAAATGGTAATATGGAGGGAAAAGATGCCAGAGATATTGTGAGATAAGGGAAGTAGAGTCAACAAGACTTGGCAACAGATCAGATATTAGAAGTAAAAGAGGAATAAGATTCAAAGATAATGGCAAGGATAGGCGGATGACAATGCCATCAACAGAAGTAGGTAGTAAGTCAGGAGGTCTCATTTGGGAAGATGAAAATTTTCATTTATGGTATGTTAATTTTGAGGTGCTAGTGGAACATTGAAGCAGAGATTTCCATCTGGTGATTCAAAACGCCAGACATGCTCAGGAAGGAGCCCAGGGCTAGAGACATTAAGAGGCAAAAGTTGAAACAATGCAGATTAGCAAGTTCAACAAAGAAAAGAACAGAAATAGAAGTCAACTACAGACAGACCCTGTGATAAATGTGTTCCTGTAGGTACGTAAAGTAAACAGTAGTGAGAACAGGGAAAGAGTGATTGGAGAGTAAAACCAGAATAATTCAGTCAGACTCCATCTATTTTCTTGTGTCCTTTCTCATCTATGGTCTCTACTGAGTACTCTTCCAATGAGCTCCTTCCCTAGGAGAGGATTTAAATCAGGATACTGAGCAACAGACCAAGAATCCATACTTTATTCTGTTTGTTTAAGCCAAACAGAGAGAACAATATTGCAAATCTAATTTTGGTAGCAACTGTTGAAATTTTTTAAATTCTTATATTCATTTTTAGCACAGTACTGGTTGTTGAACTGTCTTTTACCTACAGATTACTTAAGGATAAAGATTATTTGAAGCTCTTGTATAAGGCAGAATTAGCAAATTGGCCTTTACTCCTTTATTGGCTGAATGTAAATACCTTGCTGACAAGTTAATGGCAGATTGTTTTCTGAAATTTCTTTTAAATTGAAGAGAGCACGTTAGAACATTACTAACTAAGTAATCAAAGGGAGGAGTCTTAAATAATGATATTTGTACTAGACTTTTTTTTTAGAGTGAATTCCAAACCTTCAAAATACAAATTTCTGTTGCTTGGTGACAGGTCAGTATCGGGGTATGAAATCTAGATAAAGCTAACTTCCTTAAGGACTGAATTATTTTTAGAAGGTTAATATTTGATTCTTCTGTCAACAAATACTGGGCACCCATAGAATGGAAAGTGCTGTACTAACCTCAGTAAACTAATTGTAAGTAAGCAGAAATGAATATAGAAAAATCAATCTTCAAAAAAGTTAATTTTATTCCTTTTGGATCAGGAAAAGGAAGAAATTGCCAGATGTTATGATGAATGCCTGCTTGTCCTTTCAGAGCATATAGAAAAACAGTTTTCGTTTTACTAGACAGGAGCTAGACCATAGAATAACTTTAGGAATACAGAGCATAGTAGTAGTATTTAACCATTCTTAACACTGTTTTTCCAGCTTCTGTACTGTCCTCACTTTAAAAGTGATCACTCTCCCAGGTCTTTAAAACCTGGACATTGTTTATTTTTGAGTCGCATTGCAGATGTGATTTATAATTGGTGTGCAAAATGGCTTGTTATATATTTCATTTCTTGGCTTCCTATTTTTTTCTTAACCTGATTACATGCTTTGGTATGTAAGCACTTTGGAACAATCTATGCCTTTATACTGTAGTCTTCCCTCCCTCCTCCATATTACTTCTTGGAACTTTAGGGCAGGGTTCAGGAACTTGCTCAACTCTAAATGAATGCCACCCAGCCATATGAGCAGCATGTGGTGGTTCCATAATGAGGCCTGAGGGATCTATGAGGGAGAAAGAAGACAAAGAAAGAAATGTCAAGTGAAAAGAAGAAAAAGGGAGGTGTGTTTTGTGCTTAACATGGAGCTACAGTAAACCATCTGCTTATTTGCCTTTTAATACTCTGTTGATTCTGAGGGTCTTAAGGCGGTCATTGTTTCCAACAAGGATTTTTTGAGGTAAACTGTACTATGTAGAGATGCCTTAAAGCCCAGAAGAGGCCAGGAGAATGGGTTGATATTTCTATCCAGGTTGAACCAATTCTATTTAATAGATTAGAGTTCTGTTTATATTCTAGGGGTTTTGCTGCCAATATAAGAGACAGAGAAAATACTATTTACCTTCATTCCTTAAATCTCTACAAATCATATGCACTGCCTTTTCTTACCATATACATATATATCATAGGAGTATCCCATCATCATTAATCTGGGGATTTTGAAGTCTTCTAAGGATTTTCTTAAAAATTCAACCTTTATATTGGTATATCACATATAATCATGCCTGGAGTTAAAGAAAACAAAACATATTTACCAAAATAATCTGATTTAAGAAAATAAATGTTTGTTTTAATTACTATAAAATAGTTTATTAATATTCTTTAACTACCCCCATCTTGAGAACCACTTAGTTGACAGAGCAACTGGGAGCACAGAACATTAAAGTATCAAGTACAAAAAGATGTTCTCAGTTAATAATCTGTCATAAATGAAAATAAACTGTATTTAAAATTATAAAATAATTGAAAGTGAGAGTGTGATTTATAAAAATATAATGAATAACCCTTTTCTTCAAGAATGCATCTATTATATAAAGTAAGAGATAATATATAGTCCATATTAGGGTTGCTATAACAAAATGCCATAAACTAGGTGGTTCATAGATTGCCATCTTTTTGTTGTAACCTCACATGACATAAGAGGCAAAAAGGGTCTCTGGAGACTTATAAGGGCAATAATCCCATTTGTGAAGGCTGTGCCCTTATGATCTAATCACATAAAGACCTTACCTCCAAATACCATCACCCTGGGCATTTAAATTCAACATATGAACTTGGGGAGGGGAAGGACACAAACATTCAGACCATAGCAATATGCATTGAGCAAATGTTTGTTGAGTAACTATCAGGTACAGGATACTATGCTAGGCAGCTAGGAATATAAAATGAATAAAATGTGGGCCTTTCCCTCCTGGAGTTTCAGTGTGCTAAAGGAGAAAAATACATGAATAATGATAAAATATATATAACATAGTGTAAACACCCAAGGGGAGTCACAAAAAGCTATATGGGAGTTCCAACAATTAGGCATTTAGGGAAGGCCTCATGGAGGAGCTAGAGTTTTCTAGTAGCTCCTATCTTGACATTTGTAACTTCAGAACATTCATAGACATTTTGTCTAACTTTGGTTCTTTAAAATTTTCTGAAAAACACTTTTTAAAATGAAATGATACCTGAAGCCTTTAATTTGGTTAAGAAGTATGATTTATATCCTGGAATTTTTTAAATTAAAAAACTTTATATTTAGAGAAGTGTTAGGCTTATTGAAATACTAAACAGTAAGTTCAGAGAGTTCCTATATACCCTTCTCCTCCAAAAAAAAGACTCCTATTACTAATTTCTTGAATTAGTGTAGCACATTATTACAATTGAACCAATTATAAAAATACATTGTTCTTATTAACTAAGTTCATAGTATTCATTAGAAGTCACTCTGTGTTTGTACAGTTATATGGGTTTGGGGATATGAATAATGTCATGTGTCCACCATTAAAGGATCATACAGAATAGTTTCACTGCCCTAAAAATCCCATGTGTTCCACCTCTTTGTCTCTCCCTCCATTCTTCTATATGCCTGACAATCACGGATCATTTTACTATCTCTGTAATTTTTCCTTCTCCAGAATGTCATATACTTGGAATCATAATAATAAAGCTCTTTCACACTGGCTCTTTCACTTAGCAATATGCATTTCACTGTCAATCATGTCTTTTTGTGACTTGATAATTCATTTCTTTTTATTGTTGAAAAATATTCCATTGTATGAACTAGAGCAAATCATTCTAAAATTCATATGGAACCACAAAAGACCCCGAATAGCCAAAGCAATCCTGAGAAGGAAGAATAAAGCTGGGGGAATTACTCTCCCCAACTTCAAGCTCTACTACAAATCCACAGTAATCAAGACAATTTGGTACTGGCACAAGAACAGAACCATAGACCAATGAAACAGACTAGAGGGCCCAGATATAAATCCAACCATATATGGTCAATTAATATATGATACAGGAGCCGTGGACGTACAATGGGGAAATAACAGCCTCTTCAACAACTGGTGTTGGCAAGACTGGACAGCTACCTGCAAGAGAATGAAACTGGATTATTGTCTAACACCATACACAAAAGTAAACTCGAAATGGATCAAAGACCTGAATGTAAGTCATGAAACCATAAAACTCTTAGAAGACAAGATAGGTAAAAATCTCTTGAATATATACATGAGCAACTTCTTCCTCAACGCATCTCCTCGAGCAAGGGAAACAAAAGCAAAAATGAACTCATGGGACTACATCAAACTAAAAAGCTTCTGTATGGCAAAGGACACCATCAACAGAACAAAAAGACATCCTACAGTATGGGAGAATATATTTGTAAACGAAATATCGGACAAGGGGTTAACATCCAAAATATATACACCTCAACACCCAAAAATCAAATAACGCAATTAAAAAATGGGTGGAGGATATAAAGAGACACTTCTCCAAAGAAGAAATTCAGATGACCAACAGACACATGAAAAGATGCTCCACATCACTGATCATCAGGGAAATGCAAATTAAAACCACAAAGAGATACCACCTCAACCAGTAAGGATGGCCAGCATCGAAAAGACGAAGCACAACAAATGCTGGCAAGGATGCGGAGAAAGGGGAACCCTCTTACACTGCTGGTAGGATAATGTAAGCTAGTTCAACCATTGTGGAAAGCAATATGGAGGATCCTCAAAAAAGTAAAAGTAGAAATTCCACTGGACCCAGAAATCCCACTCCTTGAAATTTACCCAAAGAATACAAGTTCTCAGATTCAAAAAGACATATGCACCTCTGTGTTTATCGCAGCACTATTTACAATAGCCAAGATATGGAAGCAACCTAAGTGTCCATCAGTAGATGAATGTATAAAGAAGAGGTGGTACATATACACAGTGGAATACTATTCAGCCATAAGAAAGAAACAAATCCTACCATTTGCAACAACATGCATGGAGCTGGGGGATACTATGCTCAGTGAAATAAGCCAGGCGAGGAAGACAAGTGCCAAATGATTTCCCTCATTTGTGGAGTATAACAACGAAGCAAAACTGAAGGAACAAAACAGCAGCAGGCTCACAGACTCCAAGAAGGGACTAGCGGTTACCAAAGGGGAGGGGTGTGGGAGGGTAGGTAAGGAGGGAGGTAGATGGTGATTGAGGGGTATTATGTTTAGTACACATGGTGTGAGGAGTCACAGGGAAAACAATGTAGCACAGAAAAGGCAAATACTGAATCTGTGGCATCTTACTACACTGATGGTCAGTGACTGTAATGGGGTATGGGTGGGGACTTGGTAATATGGGTAAATGCAGTGACCACATTGTTTTTTCATGTGAAGCCTTCATAAGAGTGTTTATCAATAGTACCTTTATAAAAAAATTAAAAAAAAAGAACTACAGGCATTCCAGAGAAGTCAAATATCAAATATATCTGAAGTAACATCAAGTATTCATTTTGACACTAACGATTAGCATGATTAAACATTTGCTATGTATGTCAAAAAATATATATTCCATTTTATGGACGTACCATGGTGTGTTTATTCATTCACCTGTTGAAAGACATCTTGGTTGCTTCCATATTTCGGCAGTAATAAATAAAGCTGCAATAAACATTTGTGTGCAGGATTTTGTGTGAAATAAGTTTTCACCTCATTTGGTTAATTACCAAGGAGTACAATTGCTAGATTATAGGTAAGACTACGTTTACTTTTGTGAGAAACTATCAAACTGTCTTCCAAACTGGCTCTGCCATCTGCATTCCCACAAGCAGTGAATGAAAATTTTTGTTGCTCCACATCCTTGGCAAAATTTGGTGTTGTCAGTACTTTGGATTTTAGCCATTCTAGGTGTGTGGTGGTATCCATTGCTGCTCTGATTTGAAATTGCCTAGTGACATATGATTTTGAGCATCTTAACATATACTTATTGGCAGATGTATATCTATATATCTTCCTTTGTGAGATGTCTGTCAGGTCTTTTAGTTTTTTTTTTTAATTGGTTCACTCATTTTCTTGTTTAATTTTAAGAGTTCTTTGTATATTTTGGATACCAGTCCTTCATCAGATAGATGTTTTACAAATGTTTTCACTCTATCTATGGCTTATATTTTCCTTTTTTTAATAATGTCTTTCACAGAACAGAAGTTTTAAATTTTAATGAACTTCAACTTAAAAATTTTTCATGAATTGTCACTTTAGTGTTGTATCTAAAGTCATAGCCAAACCGGCGGTCACCTAGACTCTCTTTTATGTTATCTTCTAGAACTTCTATAGACTTTTGTGCTACATTAAGGTTGATGATCTATGTAAGATGTATAAGGTCAGTGTCTAGATTCTTTGTTGTTGGCATGTTCAGTTGTTCTAGCACCATGTTTTTGGAAAAACTATCCTTTCTCCACTGAGTTGCCTTTGCTCCTTTGTCAAAGGTCAGTTGACTATATTTGTGGGTATTTGTTCCTAGACTCTTTATTCTCTTCCATTCATCTATTTGTATATTGTTTGGCCAGCACCACACTGCCTTGACTACTGTAGCTTTATAGTAAGTCTCAAAGTGAAGTAGTGCCAGCCACCCAACACTGTTTTCTTCTTCAATGTTGTGTTGAATATCCTGAGTCTTTTGCTTTTCTGTATAAAATTTAGAACCACTTTGTCCATATCTACAAAATTACTTGCTGGGATTTTGATAGGGACTGCACTGATCAAGTTTGGGAAGAACTAACATCTTGACAATAGCTAGTTGTCCTTCCATGAACATGGAACATCTCTGTGTTTAGTTCTTTGATTTCTTTCATCAAAATTTTGTAGTTTTCCTCATATTGATCTATAGTTTCATCATTTTGGGAATACCAAATAAATGGAATCATATATAACCTTTTGAGCTGGCTTCTCATTCAACATAATACTGTTGTTATTCATGCAAGCCATTAAGTATATCAGTAGTTCATTTTATTTTATTGCTGAGTGGTATTCCATGGTATGGGTGTACTAGAGTCTGACATTTAGTTTCTTCCATCCTTTGGAAAATATAAGTAAACTTGCTGTAAATACTCAGATATACATTTTTATGTGAGTTTTCATTTCTCTAGGATAAATACCTAGGAGGGGAATTTCAGCAGTGTACAGCAGTGTATGAGAGTTACAGTTGCTTCACTTTTTTGTCAACACTTGACAATGTCAGGCATACAATGGTATCTTGTGATTTCATTATACATTTCCCTAATGGCTAATGATACTGAATTTGCATGTGCATAGATTTGCACGTGCTTAATTGCCATCCATAGATCTACTTTGGTGAAGTGTCTGCTCAAGTGTTTTGCCCATTTATTAGTTGGGCTGTTGTTTTTACTGTTAGTGAGTTACATATTCTGGATATGAGACCTTTCTCAGATATGCAATTTGCAAATGTTTCCTCCTAGTCTGTAGGTTTTTTTATGATTCCCTTAATATTGCCTTATATTATATAATAGTGTCTATATAAAACAATTTTTTAATTTTAACAGGTTCTAATTTATCATTTTTTTCCTTTTTGAATTATGCTTTTGTTGTTAGGTCTAAAAATTGCTTGCCTAATTCAAGGTCATTGAGATTTTCTCCTGTGTTTTCTTCAAAAAGTTATATTTTTACCTTTCAAATTTAGATCTATGCTCCATTATGAGTTAATTTGTGTGTCCAGTTTAGAGTAAAATTCATTATTTTGTCTAATTGGTCCTACATGAAGGTTAACCTTTCCCCATTGAATGTCCTCTGTTTCCTATTTGCTGCTATATAACAACTTATCACAAACTTAATAGCTTAAAACAGCACCAATTTATTATATTTCTGAAGATGAAAAGTCCAAAAATTAGGTTTCATTGGATTAAAATAAAGGCAATTGGCAGGTCTCTGTTCCCCTCCAGAGGCTCTTGGCAGAAGATCCATTTTCTTGTTTTTTCTAGCTGCTAGAGGTCACCTGCATTCCTTGGTTCATACCCCCTCCCTCCATCTTAAAACCAACACATCAACAATCTTTCTAACTCTTGACTCTTAGCTTTTATAGTCATGTCTTTTCTCTTGATTTTGACACTCCTACCTCCCTCTTATAAAGACTCTTTTGATTACATTCAGCCCACCCAGATGATCTAGGATACTCATCCCAATTCATGTTCTTTAGTTTAATCATATCTGCAAGTCTGTTTTGCCATGTAAGGTATCATGTTTGCAGGATCCAAAGATTAGTACATGGAGATTTTAGGGAACCATTATTTCCACCATAGTATGTGTGTGTGTGTGCGCGTGTGCATGCACATGCACATGTGTGTAAATATATATATATATAAAATGTCCTTTTCTGGACTCTCTTTTGTTTCATTGATCTCTGTGTCTTTCCGTTCATCAGCACCACACTATCTTTATTATTGTACTTTTTTAGTAAGTTGTTAAAACAGGTAGTGTGATTGTTTCAACTTTCTTCTTTTTCAAATTTGTTTTGGCTATTCTAGTTTCTTTGCCTATCCATATAACTTTAGAATAATCTTGTCTGTAGCTCCAAGGAAACCACATGGGATTTTTAATGGATTTTTAAATTAAATCTACAGACCAATCTGGGAAGAACTGACATCCCTACTATGTTGAGCCTTTCAGTAATGAGCACAGTATATCTCTCCATTCACATAGATTTTCTGTGATTTATTTGATCTGCATATGTAGTTTTCAGCATACAGACACTGTACATGTTTGATTAGACCAGTGGTTCCCAGCCAGGGGTGATTTTACCCTGGAGGGGACATTTGATAGTGTCTGGGGACATATTTGCTGTGTCATGGGGTACTACTAGCATGTAGTGAATAGAGGGCAGGAACACTGCTAAATATCCTAAAGTACACAGAACAGTTCCTCCCATACAAAACATTTGTCTAATGGAAAATATCAGTGCTAAAGGTTGAGAAGCCCTGGGTTGGGTTTATACTTGAGGATCTCTTTTTATAGGGGAGGAGTATTACAAACTTCTAAAATTTTGGTTTCCCATTGTTCATTGCTGGTATATTGATTCATTAATAATTATTCATTTATATTGATCATTATAGTATGTTGATAAGCACTGATATATTTGGAGTTTGGTCTACCTTTTGTTACTGGTTTTTTGGTAGTTTCCTCTTTGTTACTTTGTTTCATCTTTCCTGCCATCTTTTGTGTTACTTGAACGTTTTACTATTCCATTTTAATTTATCTATTAGTCTATCTCTGTTTTTTTCCAGTAATTGCTCTAACAATAACATGTTCTTACTTTTCATAATTTACTTAGAATCAATATTTTACACTTCAAATGGAATCTAAAAATCTTACTACCCTTTCAGTCCCTTTTCCTTCCCTTCCCCTCTTTATGTTTACAAGTCATCTTATATATTACACCTGTACACACTGAAAACCCCCATCAGTCAATGATTTAATTTTTACATTTAACCATCAAACATTTTAAAGAACTTAAGAAGAGGCTGTTGTATTTGCACAGATATTTACCATTTCTGTTGCTTTTCCTTAATTCCAAATGTTCCAGGTTTCCTTCTGTTTCCATTTCCCATATGTATGAGAAATTTCCTTCAGCAATGCCTTTAGACAGGTCTACAGATGACTAATTCTTAGTTTTCTTTAACCAGAGAATGTCTTGACATTCCCTTCAATCCTGAAGGCTAATTTTGCTGGTTATAGGATTCTAGGTTGTAAGTTCTTTTCTTTTACCACTTGAAAAATGTGCCACTTCCTGCTGGCCTCCCTGGGAATCTGCTGTCTTCAAATTATTTTTCACTTATAAGTAATGTATTGTTATGTGTACCTGCTTTTAAGATTTTTTTCTTTATAGCTTTCAGAAGTTTAATTATAATGTGTCTCGGTATGAATTTCTTTGGGTTTATCCCTACTTGGGTTTGCTCAGCTTCTTGAATCTCTAGGTTTATGTCTCTTGCCAAATTTGGGGAATTTTTAACCATTATTTCTGTAAATACTTTTTCCAGCTTTATACTTTTTATCCTGGTCTTCTAGGACTCTAAAGAGGAGTTATAGATCTTTTGTTGTAGTCCCATGTCCTTGAGTCTTGTCCCCCCATCCACTTTTTTAGTCTGTTTTCTCTATGTTATTCACAGTCAATAAATTCAATCATTCTGTCTTCAGGTTTACTGAGTCTTTCCTTTGTCCTCTCCATACTCCTATGGATCTCATCCATTCAGTTTTTTTTAATTCAGTTATTATATTTTTATTTTCCAAATTTTTTATTTGGTTCTTTATATCCTCTATTTGCTGAAACATTCTATTTTTTGTAATTTCAAGCATGTTCATAAATGTTCCTCGAAGAACTTTTATGATGGCTACTCTGAAATCCTTATCAGATAGTTTTAACATTTGTGTCTGTTGATTGAATTTTCTTACTCAAGTTGATATCTTAGTAGTTCTTGATATGATTGATTTTTTATTGAAACCTGGATGTTTTGGATAGTATGTTATAAGACTCTGGATCTTTTTCATATCTTCTGCTTAGCAAGCCCCCTGTAACACTGCTCCAGTGGGGATGGGCAGCTGCCTCATGACTGCTAGGTGGGGTAGGAGTTCAGGCTCCTTAATACAGTGACAGACAGGCTATAGACTGGGATAAAATATTTACAAATCACATATCCAACAAAGCCCTGTATCTAGAATATATATATAAAGAACCCTTAAAACTCAACAGCAGAAAAACAGTCCAATTATAAAATATGCAAAAGATATTAACAGATATGTCATCAAAGAGGATATACAGATGGCAAATAAGAATATTATGAGATGTTCAAAATAATTGCCATTAGGGAAACACAAATTAAAACCAAATGAGGTTTCACTATACACCAATTAAAATCGTTTCAAAATTTTAAAAAGTAATGATGATACCAAAAGTTGGTGAGGATGCAGAAGAACTGTATTGCTCATACTTTACTGGTGGGAATGTAAAACTGTACAGCCACCCTGAAAGAGTACAGCAGTTTCTTAAAAAGTTCAAGGTAGACTTACTGTATGACTTAGCAATTTCATCCTTGGACATATATCCCAGAGAAATGAAAACTTATGATCACCCATATGAAAATGTTCATAACATCTTTATTTGTAATAGCACACAACTAGGAACAACCAAAATATCCTTCAAGGGTAAATGATTGAATCAATTCTGGTACATCCATGGAGTAGTACTCAGCCGTAAAAGGAGATGAGCTATCGATACATACATCACCCCCGATAAATAAACCTCAAGGACATTATGGCTAACTGGGGTGGGGGGGGGAGAAGCCATTCCTAAAAGGTTACATACAATATGATTCCGTGTATATAATCTCAAAATGACTTAACTATAGAGATCAAGAACAGATTAGAGGTTGCCAAGGGCCAGGGACTGAGGTGGGACAAAGTGTGATGGGAGTGAATATAAAGAGGTAACATAAGGGAATTCTTTTATGGTGGGGGGGATGATAGTTCTAAATCTTGATTATGGTGATGGTTACATGGATCTGAACATAGGATGTATAGAACCATATAGATGACACATGCAGACCATACACACGCACAAGAGTACACATTTTAAAATCGTGAAAACTGAATTAGTTCTATAGTAAAGTTAATAGTAATGTGCCAGTGTTCATCTTTTCGGTTTCAATATTGAACTACAACTATATAAGATATTGGATGAAGGATTATGGGTCTCTTTGTACTACTTTGGCAACTTCATGTGAGTCTATAATTATTTTGAAATAAAAAGTTTTAAAAAATTCAGATTTTCTGAGGTGATTTAAGTCTAGTTCTGCTGGAGACAGAATACTAGAGTAAACCAATATTTACCACCCGCATCCCCAAAATAGCATAAGGCCAATAGAACCCACACATATATACTAATAAAAACAGCTATACATAATACAATCCTTGTCATTTCTTTGGTGTTATTGATTTCTTCATAAAATACTTCTATGGGAAAACTGACAGCAATCAACCATTTTTATTGGAGGTCGTGCTGTGTTCTTAACATTGTGCAAACTGCCCTTTTTCTGCCAATAAAAACAGGTATATATTGACGGTGGTTGCACTGGTTGCAGTGGGGATTTGGTGTGTGGGTAACTGTTGAACCACTATGTTGTATATTTGAAGCCAATATAAGATTGTGTATGAACTATACTTCAATTAAAAAAGGGAGAGATGAATTAAGAAAAACATAGGGCAAATGACATTCACATCCTTTACACATTTAAAATGATGCTCCCAAATTTGACCAAATCCAAAAACATTTTCAAGAAAGTAAAATTGTACAACTTTTCTGGTGATATATTAGTTTGAGTTACCACTCATTCTAGCTATAGTAAAGATGTAATAGGCTGTGAGTTATGGGAATTATGTGTTAGTTGTAACTATCACTTTTTCTCCCACTCAGGTGTATTGGAATGTGAGGGGATGTGGCTTTATTATGTGGAAAACTTTAAATCTATTCAAATTTATTTAAATTTCTGTGCCATACTTTATGACTGTAACTGGATTAAATGACACATTTGAGAGCATCCATTTTAGGATGTAAAAAGTAGTAAAATAATTTGGTCCTTGAAAAAATTCAGAACTAGGTGTTAATCACAGCTCTGCTGCTTACCAGACAAGTCATTAAACCTCATTGAACCTAAGTTTCATCAATTATAGGGATAATACCAATTTTATAGAATTGTTATTTCACTCAATTCTCACCTTTGAGAAAGATACTTAGCACTGTATCTGACTCATAGCTGATGTTTACAAAATGTTTGTTTCCCACAAAAAAAGGTTTCCACTGAAGTTGAGAAGATGGTACATGCACATGTACCTACAGACAGAGTGAATGATAAATACTGAGATATAAACTATGAAAAAGAGTTTTTGGGAAATTTAAAGTGCAAATGAGCTACAGGTTTCAGAGGAGTAACCATGATGGGAATGGGATTCAGAGTGGGTTTTGAAGAATGGAGAGGAAGAGAGGTAAGTCAGGTAGGGAGACCATTTCAAGCAGAATGAGAAACCTGACATGATTATATGGGAACCAGAATTGAGAAATTTATACTACTTGAAACCTACTATTCTCTTAGATTATATTTTAGAAGTTAGAAATTTTAAAGTTTTAGGCAATTTACCCCCATAGGGTTACATTCTTTAGAGTATCCCAACATCTGCTATGTATTTTAATGATATTGTTGAATATTAGAGCACCTGCTTGGTTGCTAAGACACTTGTACACCTTACTTTGAAATCTTTATTAGTGAGATTTACATAGCTCCTATTAGTTGTAGCTAAACTTAGGCTTGTTGACAATAAATTCTTTATGTTTAACAAAGATGAATGACATAATAATGGAATATTACATTAACAATAGCTGGAGTCTTGGTGTTTATGTTAAGCCTTAATAGAATTATTTTCACATATTATTAATGTATAGAATTTAATTTCTTCACAGAAAACTTTGGCAGTCTAGCCAACTTCCTGTTGCTAAATGACAGTTTGTGTTTTTGATACTATAACTTTACAGAAAATGTAAAATGTGAGTAATTGCATATTTTGCCTTGAATATTTGAAAGCATTATACCCCTAATTTTCATATTTTTTGGTATATTCTTATAGAAATAGGCTGGTTTCTGAAAGCTTATTTTGGTATTCAGTGGGTTTTGTTTGGTTAGGGTATTGGAGTAAAGGAATCTTTTTGTGGTGCAAATAGATCTGTCTCTTTTTTTTTTCTTGCCAATGGTAAATCAGCCACAGATACTTGTAATTTATTTGCTTTTGAGATTTTTTTTGCTCTCTAACTTCAATTTTACCATTAATTTGGTGAACAAATAATTGTACATATATTTATTGATACCTGTTTTACATAAAACATCATACTCAACATGGGTAGGACAAAAAAAGGGAATCTGATACAGACCCTCAAGGATCTAGTAGGAAAGAAAAATATACATACAAATAACTACAATATAATGCAGTTTGCCTGAAGTGCCATCAGCTCTGTAGGATTTCAGATAACAAAGAGAGCATTTTTGAGTGGATGATCAGGGATGATTTCTTGGAGGCAGGAGCATTTGACTAATGCACATAGCTTGTAAATGAATATTAGCATGGCAGGCAGCGTGAGGTTGGAATCCTGACATGACAGCTCTCCCAACCAAAGATTTCGTCTTTATAAACTGGGAAAATCACTTCAATACTAGTAAATGGTTAATATCTAAACATCCCCATAAATACTAATTTAAGGTAAGTGTTTTTACTTGTATAAATAAATATTTTGCATATGATGGGTAATTACTGCTTTTATGTTTTTAGGCCATGAATATTGTGGTTCCCTTCATGTTTAAATATGCTGTAGACAGCTTCAACCAGATGTCGGGAAACATGCTGAACCTGAGTGATGCACCAAACACAGTTGCAACCATGGCAACAGCAGTTCTGATTGGCTGTATGTGTGATTCTTAATCTGTCTACAGGTGTTGACTTTCTTCAAGAGGGTTTCATCATATTTGAGCAGATGATCTTTTTACCACAAACAGTGCTTAGCATTTTGGATGTTTATTGTTTTATGTGATTTTTTTTCATATGTGTTTCTTTTTTATTTGCATTATGTGCTTTCCAAAGATTCTGTAATGTCTCATTTTCCAGTTTCTAGAAAACAGTAACATGAAATAAGACATTAAGTTCATAACAACCACTTTTAATAGTTAGATTCCTTATAAGATACCTGTTCAGTAAGGCTATTTATTTTCTTGCTTTTGTTGTTAACTGTTAAATAGGAAATAGCTAAGTAATGATATATATACATTAATGCTTTATTAAATTATATTCGATAGCCATGACACAGATCAACAATTTGTAAAAAACAGAATAAGATCCTTTGTGTCTCTGTGTATTAGAAAGGACAGTTTATGAGACTCAGGAGACTTGAATGGGGCATGCTAAAGTAAAGGTACTTGATTCCTCAGGATCTCCATTTTATTGGTTATTATTTGGGGAATTGGATTGGATCAGAAAACCTCAACAGATACTGTACATTTATCCACAATAAGGCCATATCAGCTGCTATTTATTAAAAATCTTTAGTTAGAAAAAAATCCTTCAACATCTGGAACCTGTGAAGGAAAATAGCAATGAAAGACCCATGGTGGTAGAAAGATTGGTACTTACTAGGCTAGATGCTTTCTAGATGTCTTTTAGTTTAAGTATTCTGTGATACATTCATTTGTTGTACAGACATTTTCTGAGCTGTTACATTTTTTAGACCCCTGTGATTCTAATGTTTTTACATCCTATTTTTTTCTTTTGGATGTATTATTAGATGGTTTGTCAAGAGCCGGAGCTGCCTTTTTTAATGAAGTTCGAAATGCAGTATTTGGCAAGGTAGCCCAAAATTCAATCCGAAGGATAGCCAAAAATGTCTTTCTCCATCTTCACAACCTGGATCTGGCTTTCCATCTGAGCAGACAGACAGGATCTTTATCGAAGGCTATTGACAGAGGGACAAGGGGTATCAGTTTTGTCTTGAGTGCTTTAGTATTTAATCTTATTCCCATCATGTTTGAGGTGACTCTTGTCAGTGGTATTTTGGTAAGTAAAACGTTTTCTTAACAATCTCCTATCTTAATTCTCCTTAGTAGCCATTTAGTATTTGAAGCTATTGTTATATTGCATGCCCATGGTTTGAAAGTAAAATTTCATAGTGCCAAAGGGATTGTTTAATTATTTTGCAATAGGCTTCAAGGGATTATACAAAATATAGTGTTATTATAAAGAGCTATTAAGTTCTGTACATAGATCTGTCATTTGATAAATACTTGCGATTGTTTTGTTAGCAGATTTTGTATATGACTTTGGACTGGTATACCCAGATTAACTAGGTTTCTATTCACTATTCATAACATTTTAGACAGTTTCATATTTTATTAGTTAAAAGTATATATACCTTTTTTATTCCTCTTACTGCTTATTGCACTGTTTTATAACCAGCATTTGGCAGTAGTATCAATGTGGCAAGTGCAGTTTGGCTTTCTTACCTTGTTACCTAGAGTAGCTTTGCTAAGGTATTTGATTTCTCATTCAATTATTCATTTATACAACTTCCCCCCAATATATATTTTTATTGAACTCTTTTGACTGAGATTTGCTATTGGATTGTAAAATATTTGGCAAGAACAATGAGTGTTTCTCATTTCTTCCTTTGCCCTCTCCAGTATTACAGATGTGGTGCCCAGTTTGCATTGGTAACTCTGGGGACGCTAGGTGCATACACAGCATTCACAGTGGCTATCACACGGTGGAGGTAAGGTGATTCCCCAGAGCCCAGTCAAGGTTCAGAAATTAGTTATGTTTTTATAGCAAACATTTCATGCCTATGCAAATCTTTGTCTTACAGAACTAGATTTAGAATAGAAATGAACAAAGCAGATAATGATGCAGGTAATGCTGCCATAGACTCACTGCTGAATTATGAAACTGTGAAGGTAATATGCTTAATTATACTTTCCTCTGCCTTTCGCACTGCACTAAGATTTGTTCTGCCATTTAATTTAATAGTTGCTGTAAATTAGAGCTTCAGATTAAGATAGGATCACTAGGTGTGGTGGAATAATAGTACTTTATTGTTTTTCTTTTTAGAAATTGCTGTTTCCACCTTAGTTTTTGTGTGACACCATCAGAATTTTACCTTCTGAATTAATTTATAAATGATAAGGGTAGGGTTAGCATTTTGATTCAGAATGAACACTAACCCAAGCAAACTGGCATGTAAATTCTTGACTATCCCTCAGAGTGCCTAGCATAGTGCTTTTCATTAATTCTTTCATTTATTTTTTCATTTATCCATTTAACAAATATTACTGAATGCCTCTTAGCAAACACTATGCTAAGTCCTGTGATGAGGGATATTGGTAAAAAAATCAACTGATACTTAAACTTTGCCAACCCAGAATTAGCTAAACTACTAGAAGAGTTAAAATACTCAGTTGACCATAAAAGAATGCATAATGTGATGGGGGCAATGAGAATTGTCAATTCAGAGTCTTGGGGAATTAAGGGAAGGCTTTGTGAAGGAAGTGCTATTGATGGCTTTTTAGGTCTGAGTTTAAGTTAACTAGGCATTCAGTAAATGTGGAATGAATTTTATGGACTTTTCAAATACAGTCCATTGGGGAAAACTACAGGGATATCATAGTCCTATGTATTGAAAGTCAGTTTTTTAAAAGGAGTGTGCACTATAAAATTGTACCCATACATGTAGTCTGATGAAAAGGATACACTTAAGAGAATATATTCCAAATATACTTGAATGTAATTACTATTTTTCTATATTTTGTAGTATTTTAATAATGAAAACTATGAAGCACAAAGATATGATGGCTTTCTGAAGACATATGAGACTGCTTCACTGAAAAGTACCTCTACTCTTGCTATGCTGAACTTTGGTCAAAGTGCTATTTTCAGTGTTGGTTTAACAGCTATAATGGTGCTCGCCAGTCAGGGAATTGTGGCAGGTAATGGATCTGTGTTTTTCACATTTATAGATGTTTTACTAAACCTCCATAAGTAAAGATTAATGAAAGAAATGTGCATATTAGGCTTAATTATAAGCATATTCAATATGATGCTTTAACATCCTTGGAGTATTTTCCTTTTTGTATCAGAATGTGTTTTGTTGATTGTAGGATAATGTTCTTTTATACTTCCTTTCATTTAATGCTGCAGGTTTAGCACTGGTTCTTTCATTGATTGGGATTGCTGTTCATACATTTTATAGGGCTACAAATTGATTCTTCTAGGAGTAACCTTTTTTTAGCTTCTAATTTCTCTTACAGACCTGGAAAGCAATGTAATTAATTTAGTGTTTAGTCCAAAGGATTAAAATGCAAGCTATTTTTTTTTACAATTACTGGCAACCTTTTAATCCTTCTGTTAGTTTTTCATTTGCAAAACATTCCAAAAGTAAATAATGCCTGTGCCTCTTTTCCATAACCTGCCCCCCTCAGATTCATTCATTTACTGTGACCTTAGTACATGGTTTAGTATTCCTAATCATGATACTCATTTGTTCCAATTTTTTAATACATACTTTTTAAAAATTTCTATTTTATATTACAAAGAAACTTGCTAGTGTCTTAGGAAGAAAAGAGAGATTCTTAGCCTCCCATTTCTATCCTCACTTAACTATTTTTTGTAAATATTATGTATAATGTATGGGAGGGCTTTTCCCATTCCACGTAGCATATATAAAGTTCCCTATATTCCTAAATCATAGATTACAATGCTTTGAAGTATGAGTCAGACTGAGTTGCTGATTATGTACATTTTTAACTGTATTCCAAAGTAGTAGACTATAAACTTCTCTATATTAAACTAGAAAAGTTCATAACATCTAAAATATTTTTTTTTCCTTCTGCCAACTACATATTAAGGTACCCTTACTGTTGGAGATCTAGTAATGGTGAATGGACTGCTTTTTCAGCTTTCATTACCTCTTAACTTTCTGGGAACTGTATATAGAGAAACTAGACAAGCACTCATAGATATGAACACCTTGTTTACTCTACTTAAGGTAGACACCCGAATTAAAGTAAGTAATCTATTTAGTACCTTTTTGAAAGAATGTGAGCATCATCTCATTAATAGGATTATTCTAGGAGAATATTCTTACGCCATCATGTTAGCAAACCTTTTCTGTAGGAATTAGGGCTATAATGTGTTTTAAGGTGTTGTTACAGCTTTTACTTCTGTGTTTAGAAACCTTACAATTTTAGCAAAGAATATTATACCTAGAGACTAATTTTTGTCAACTTGAATCATTTGTACTTGCACTTGACTTACTTTTGCTAATAATAATATAAAATGTGTGATTGCCTCTCCTTGCATCCTCAACCTCCTTACTCCCCTGCCCACTATCCTTATTCCTTTCCCAAAAATACTCCTCAGAAATGAAAGCATTCAGGATTTTTTACCTTGGCAGTGAGGAGTAAAAAATCAAATCTTTAAAAGCATGGTTGCAAGTGGTCTAACTCCACTTATAAACCTCCTCCTTCCCCATTATTTTCCTTTTGCTCTCTGTGAATTAGGATTTGTCTGCATGGCTGTACTCTAAGCCATGTGTAAAGTGGCTTTTTTTTTCTTTTCCCTGCTAGGACAAAGCGATGGCATCTCCCCTTCAGATCACACCAAAGACAGCTACGGTGGTCTTTGATAATGTGCATTTTGAATACACTGAGGGGCAGAAAGTCCTTAGTGGAATATCTTTTGAAGTCCCTGCAGGAAAGAAAGTGGCCATTGTAGGAGGTAGTGGATCAGGGTGGGTAATTTAGTTATTTATAAAATTCTGCATCATTGATTTATGATTCCCAATGTAATGTTTTTTCTTTATCATAATAAAATGCTTACTGTGGTTTAAAACAGGTGTTTCCTAATGCCAGTAGGAGCTAAATAACCTTTCCTTGTCTCCAATTTCAGGAAAAGCACAATAGTAAGGCTCTTGTTTCGCTTCTATGAGCCGCAAAGGGGTAACATTTACCTTGCGGGTCAAAACATACAAGATGTAAGCCTGGAAAGTCTTCGGAGAGCAGTGGGAGTGGTACCTCAGGTATTTAAAAAAGAAAAAAACCTATTTGAGGGAAGATTTATTGGGTTGGTAGATAGTTTACCAGAATCATTTGAATCCAAGGAGTCAATATATGCTAATTAAGTAGGAAGCTTTTGGACCTTTAGGTCAAACTCTTACCAAAAAGACTAACTAAATGTGAATGGAAAATCTGTATGATGGAAAGATTTTTTTAAGACTTAGAAAGATAGCATAATATAGAGGAAACAACCCAGACCAAAGTCAAACAGAACTGGACTCCAACCCCACCTCTAACCCTTTTAAGTTCAGTGGACTTAGGCCTCAGTTTTCCCATCTATAAAATAATGATACCATTTCTTTTATAGGATAGAATTATTATGGATTAGAGATAATATGTGTAAAGCATCAAGCACAATGTCCATCACATAATTATTCAGCAAATAAAAACTGTTACTGTAATTTTGAATAGTTTCTGACACAGCGAATTACAAAGCAGTTCTGCTGCCATCTTAAAGTTTGTATGCCTTGTTCACCACTGTCCTCTCAGTACCAAGCACAGTGCCTGACCCATAGTAAGCAGTTAATTGCTAAATGACTTCAAGGGCAAGAATAAATTCAGAGTAATATCTTAAAAGATAAGAAGGAGATAGCCTTTTGGGATGTGAGTTTTTTCCTATGCTGAAAGCCAATAGAGAGACCTGGGAATTAGTAGCAGCCTAGAATCAGAATCAAATCCCTGGGAGAACTGTAAAAAAGGGGTCAGACAGGAATATGTAGCTTATAAAAGGGCTCCAAGTGATCTGACACATGCCACTGTACCCTGTTCTCCCTTTCACTGAGAATCCCAAATGTTAAGTGTGCATGAATCACCTAGGGAGATTATTGAAATTCCAGCTCTTTTTCACATACCTTAGTTCTGGTTTGGAAGAGCAGTATGGGGCTCAGAAACCTGCATTTTGAATGTACCTCCTAGATGATTCTGATATAGTTGATTTGTATACTATATATTGAAAAACACTGACCTAAACAGTTTATCAAGTGAACTGAACTCTGGGCTCTGCCTACATAGGGCTCAGTGTCCTCATCCATGTAACTAGATTCCTGCCATTCTCTTGGGCTATGTAACAATTACTCTCATCCTTTTGAAAAACATAAAACATTTTATTCAGTAAGGAAAAATATACATGGTCAATAAATGAAAGAAAAGATGCTGATCCTCATTGAAGGTCTTAGCAATATAAGTTAAATCAACAATGGGATACCATTTTTCACCTATCAGAGTAGCCAGGATTTTAAAATTCAGAATATGCAGTTTGGGGCAAGTCTGTTGTTTTGCTGGTGGAGGTACAGCTTTTCTGACAAGCAGAATGGCAATATGTATCAAGTACCTGAAAAATATTTACACTCTTTATTCCAATAATTCTGCCTCTAGGAAGTTTTAGTGAAGAAACAAACAGAGATGTGAAAAGATTTTATTTGCAAAGATGTTTATTACAGCATTATTTATAATAGTAGAAATTGAAAACAATGTAAATATCCAATAATTGATGGTTAAGTTAGCATCATAGGATCAAATGTCATACAGCCATTTGTACATATCATGTTTGTAAAGGTTATTGAGTGTCATGGAAAAATACTCAGATACAAAGGTTATTGAAAAAGAGGATACCAAACAATATAACATCCCAATTTTGTAATATTAAATGAATTCATTTAAGTAGAGAAAACAGATAGGAGAAAATACACCAAAGTGTTCATAGTAGTTATTGCTGTATGATGGGATTTATGAATTATTTAATTAATTTTTATTTGACCATGTTTTTTGTATCTTCAAAGTTTCCAATTAGCATTTGTTCCTTAACTATTTTCTGAGTATTTTATATTTTTATAGAGCTTTAAGCTCACTGAGTTTAAGAACCATCTCAATATTAAGAAAATTTTATATTAGTAGTAGATACATAAATTATTAAAGTATTATTTGAAATAATATCTGAAACTTTGGGGCTGCTTATGATGTTAAAGAAGATCATAATTAATTGAGTGTCCTGGTTAATGTGAACTAATGGAATTGTTTTATTTTATCTTACTACCTAATGCCCTCCAACAATTTGGGACTGAAAGAAAAGAGGGAGATGGATGCTCACTTTAAGTAAATTAGCTTTAGTGTTCCATGTCAGAATAAGATGAAATATCAAAAGAATGCTTGTAGTCAACTTCTCCAAATCTTCAAAGTAAATGTACGGTTCATAAATTCTGAGAAATATCTGAAAACATATTTCAACCTCAATAATTAGGGAAATATAAATTTAAACAAAAAGCAGGTTTTATTCCTAAAAGTAGGCAGCAAATAAAACTTACTAATACACAAAGTTGTTGAGGACATGGGGAGCTGGCATGCTCATACTCTATTGGTTTTGGAGTGTTTTGGAAGATAGTTGAGCAATACTATCAAAGGATAAATGTACGTTTAGTTTTTAATCTATTAGTCTACTTGTAGAAATCCTTGCACAAAGTCGTATATACAATGACATTTTATTCCAACATTGTTTGTAGTAGCAAAAATTTGGAAACTACATTAATGTCCATCAAATGAGGAATGGATAAATAAATTGTGATACATCCTGAGTATTACACAATTGTTAAAAAGAATGAAGTAGGTTTCTGATACTGACATGAACAATCTACAGGATATGTTAAGTGAAAAACGCGGTTTGCAAAATAATATAGTTTGGCTCCACTTGTGTTTAAAAGAAAAGTGTATGTTTAGGCATATTACTGTATAAAAATAGGAATGATACACAACAAATTGTTCGTGGTGATTAGGTCTGGGAAAGGAAGTAGGACTGCAGGGGTAGAGGGGTGATAGAAGAGGTTATCATGTTTTACTCTTTATGCCTTTATGTCTTTATCTTTACTATTGTTTGAATTTTTTATAATGAATATACAAACATATAAATCTGCTTCAGGATGCTGTCCTCTTCCATAATACCATTTACTACAACCTCTTATATGGAAACATCAATGCTTTACCTGAGGAAGTGTATGCAGTGGCAAAATTAGCTGGACTCCATGACGCAATTCTTCGAATGCCACACGGATATGACACCCAAGTAGGGGAACGAGGACTTAAGCTTTCAGGTAATCAAAGATTTTTAGACCTGTCCCCCATTTCTTGGACTCCCTTCAAACTTTATTTGGTCAGAGAAATTTTCTAGAAAATGTAATGACAAAGTACAAACCTAGTACTCATCTAGTTACTTTAGACAAGGTCCCCAGTCTCCTATCCATCACTGTAAATAATTCAGCATACTAGAAGTAACTCTTCTTAAGTCATGCAAGTCTCTTTTTATTTTTCACTCACAGCTGCTGATACTCTAAGTGCTAAGTTACTAATCTGTGCTAAGGTCAGTCTTAACTATCCATAATCTTAATGGTAAAGGAAAGCCAAGATCATTATTCACCTGGGAGAGTAGTAAGACTAGGAAGAAGTAAGTCAGTAGTAAATAGTGTATCTCATAATTTCCTAGATCATTAGGGGATGTTTTCAGTACTTTAGACCTTGATATTAGCTACTATACTTTCCTTACAGCCAGCTTCATTTTCATGTTTTTGTTGGTTCAGTGGTCAAGCAAATTTTGGGTCTTATACATTTCTACTTAAGTGTTTAATTATGAGATTGCTAAGTTTAATAACAAATTATCCTAAAATGACTCAATATTTTGGAGAAATCATAAAGATATTTCTTTGACCCAAATTATTTGAATTCCTAAAGTAAAATGCTATCTAATGACTGAAAGTATTGATGTAACTCATATAAACATACTGCATCCTTTACATTTATTCTTCATTCTAGTTTAGTTGAGGAAAGAAATGTATAGATTAAGGAAGGGGATAAGGCAAAAGGAGAGTGAAGAATACTCTTCATGAATTTTAATGAATCCCCATTCCTCTTCATTACAAAGTGGCTTCATTTACTCATGGCATTGATTAGGTACATACTGTGTGCCAGCTACTATGCTAAATGATTTGAGAATTAAAAAACATGTAAACGGATTTGCTCTCAAGGAATTTGCAGTCTGTTAGAAAGTTTTCATCTGTGTTTAGAAAATGTTAAGCAAAGCTTATTTTCAAATTAAGCTGGTGTGTAGTTGTTGCTTGGTCATTACCTGGTAGTACAAGATGCCTGCATCCTTTCAGTATTTTACCACTGCTCTTACTAGGAATAGTTTCCAATTAGCTAGCCCACCCTCTGATTATTTGCCCACTTGGCTAATTCGAGAGATCCCCAATTTGTCACATAATATAGATTAGCTCTCTCAACACATGACTTTGCCTTACATAGCTATGCCTCATTCCGTTTTCCAATCATTTCTCTCCTTTTTGTATGCCTTTGAAGGTAGGAATGGCTGAAGAAATTTTATTCTTACCTAATATCCATCACCTTACAATCAGACTTCTCAAAACAAACAATATATTATTTAACATCTGGGCTAATAATTATGGCAGAGAAAAAATAATGTTTCTTTTCCAGGTTCCACAATTCCATTGAATATAATTGAAACTGGGTTGGTTTCCACTTGAAATTTAGAAGGCATGTCAAAACTAGTCCTTCCTCTGAGTATCTACTTCTGTTAGGAGCTTTCTGCTGCTGGGTTGTTAGGTGGGTAAGCAGGCAGTTCTGGCATGGTGACTGCTTTGATAGGAAAATTTTGATCTTATAAAAGAGGGAAGAATGGATAATATGAATATAAACTTATTCACTAATATTAGATAATAAGAAGCCCCCTTTACAGTTTGAAGATAATAACTGCAGAACAGATAAAAATGAAATAATTCTGGTGGAGCTTGTTTCCTGAAAAGGTTACTGAAACTGAAGAAATACAAGTTTTTTTTAAACACTGATGAATTAATAGATATCAGACAAGAAAAGAAACCAAAAAGGGACATACTCAGTCAGGCACCATTTATATACTTCCTCCATACTTCTAAGTAAGATTGATGACCTATAGAAGTCTCACTGAAGAAAGAAAGATTGCTTTATTTTCACCAGCGTATATTTAGGAATAAATGTAGGCTTGACATTGTTGTAGGAAGAGCATTGGACTGGGAATCAGTCAGGGCCAGTCCAGATTCTGTGACCTTGAGTAAATCACATAACCTTTCTGGGCCTCTCTTTCCTTTCTGTTTTAAAATTCTGCTATGCTGGAGACCCATAGCAAATAACTAAGGTGAAATAAGAGGTATCTAGCATATACTCTTTACTTTGAAGAGTGCTGTGAAAATACTAGCTTTCTGTCAAAAAGAAATCTTGAGAATAATGGCTGAATGGTATCTTTTTTTAATGTTAAGAGATAAATTTAGATATTCATAGTTGCATGTCGTCAAGTTTCCAGGTTTCTGATGCAGAATTTGTTTTTGGCTTTGTTGATTCTCTAATACTGAGATTTTTCTATTTGAGATGGCTTTTCAGTGAGAAGTAATATAAAATTACATATGTAATGAGCATATTTCTGATGAGGGGAACAATTGTGAAATAAAAGTTATTACTCCTTTCCTCATTCTTTTTGCCTGCCACAAAGTCAGAATGAAGAATTACATTTATGTTCCAGGGAATATAGTTTGTCAGAAGTTATATATGAACTTAGACTCTTACAATGGAGTAAAATGAACAGTGATCAGCATAGAGGTAAATGTTGAAGGTATTGCTTAGTGGTTATAATCAGTGGAAATACTAGAAACATAAAATATATCTTCATGCTGTGCTTCCATAAACCAAATTTTTCTTTACCAGGAGGAGAAAAACAAAGAGTAGCAATTGCAAGAGCCATTTTGAAGGATCCCCCAGTCATTCTCTATGATGAAGCCACTTCATCATTAGATTCGATTACTGAAGAGGTAAATGATGATGAAAAGATAAAGCTATTCAATTGTCAATGCTTAACTTTTCTCCTTGAAAGTTTCAATAAAATGGCTGCATTCTTTTGTATTTTGAATGAACCTCAGTAGGAGATGCTATAGAGCAAAATACCTAGCCCTTTTTCCCCATATAGCAAATATTGCTAGCGAGAATGCCAGGTTGCATTCAACTATCACATTGTTCATTGCATTTGCAAACATATCTCCTTTTGGAATTGTGTGACACCTAAGCTCTTGTTGTATTATATCCTGCAAAGCTGTAGGAATTGCCTAATTTGCGGACAAAGAAGGACACTTTTAGGTTTTCTGTTATTGCCACTTAACACTCATTAAAACAGGTCATATAAATGATTATGACACAGTGCACACCAGAAAGCCTTTCACTCATGGAGCAGCTCACTGAGGTGCAAGTCAGACACACACAGCCTGCAATACTGGTATAAATTTTTATTCATTTTACAAGTACTGTGAAACACCAAGACGTTGTGACCCTGATGTCATGGTACTGCCCAGCAACTACGTTAGATTTGAAGACAATATCTTTGCATTAAATAAAAAAGTTTTAACAGCAATGATAATTTCATGAGTGAACCCTCTTAATCTAGAATTGAAGATAGGCGGATGTTATTTGTCAATTACCTCAATTTACCTGCATTTTACTTGACTATATGGTAAAAACCGAGTGTTGAAGGATAAGCCTAATTTTGGCTTTACAGCATATATGACATAATATTTACATATAGAGTTTCAGGGCACATTATTTGGTCCACCATATGTTTAAACAGTTTAATTTCTAAATGAATTGTTTAGCATGAAAATTTGTTACAGTTACAGGGAACCTTAAACAGGACCAGATCCCACTTATAGGCAGAACAGAAATCTGCTTTTGAAAACTTAACACCTAAAGTCATTCACATTTACCACAAAAGTCCTAACAGTCATTATTTGAGTCACGTGGCTTTATTATCTCACAGAGCATAACCCATTAAGAGATGGCAGAGAACCCCTCAAGGGAATGAATTAGGTTTAAAATGAGTAGGTTTAGTAAATTTTAATGAACCTTTTTAAAAGGTCTAAAGCACTCACTAGGATGTCAGAGTTTAAGTTCTTGAGAGTAAAGAAGATGAGTCCACAAACAACAGTTTTTCTTAGAATTGGCCCCTTCATTTTCAGTCTGCCCTAGTAAACATAAGGTCTTCTTTTCCTAGGTAACCATCTAGTACTGATAATTTTATTCCTTCAATAAATACAATGTTAAGAAATATCTTTTGGAAGCCATTGGGTATATCCCCAAAACCCCACTGCTATTTCCATCTAGTTGTCTGTACTTAGACACAGGTTTCTAAGTATAGCTGAGCTTATATACAACTCTCTTACACTTTCAAGACTGTAGCAGAAATGTATTTTCCAGAATGCATTAAGAAGTCAGAATGCTTTTGAAAAACAAGTTTCCTCAAGTTAAGCAAACGTAGTGGTCTTTGTTGCCTTTTTTGTCCTCTGAGTTTGAAAGAAGGAAAAGCAAATGCTCCTGTACCCTTTGAATCTCCTGTCTTTCTCTTGATTTTTTTGAAATTCTCTGCATCCTATCACTTGAGTCCCTTCTCATTTTATTTTTGCTCTCATTAGCCATATAAACATACTTGGCTATGCTCCTGTTAGCACTGGATTTATTGTTTTTAAATAGAGAAAATACCCACCTTCTCCCAGACTTTGTAATTTAAAAAAGTGTTGACATCTTAAAGATAATTTTTTCTGTGATAATGTGATCATATTTCCTTTCCCTTTTTGATTGATTTTCTTCTCTTCTTAGTAATTATTAGATTAAGTCAAATACCTGGTAGTGGTATAGTGTTTAAGTAATACAAAATTAATTGCTATTTTATATATGCCTTTAAGAAATGTATGATTATTATAACTTATATTTACTTAATAGATTCTTTTTTCCCTCCTACTCTTCCTGTCAAACTTGCAGACTATTCTCGCAGCCATGAGGGATGCAGTCGAACACAGAACTTCTATTTTCATTGCACACAGATTGTCAACAGTGGTTGATGCAGATGAAATCATTGTCTTGGACCAGGTGGGAGATTTATCTTTAAAGTTTAGTATTTGAAGAATGTTAAGAATTGTTATAAACACAGGCAACTTAAATATTGTTTTAAAGAAAACAGAATTTGTGTTCTTTGAATGAGATTGAATCCTGATAGGATTCCATTTTTACCTCCTCTTGGTAGGAAATAATGCATGCCATTTCCAAGAAGGAATAAACTGTGTTAACACATTCTTTAATAAAGCATTAAAAGCAAACTTAGATCAGAAAAGCATTAAATTGTCATATGATAGAAGCAGGTTTTAGAGAGTGTATATATAGAATAATTTTTCTGCATTCAGTTTTGCTTTGTACAAATGAAGTTTGTTTTTCAGTGTTTTAATTTTATATTTTCATTTTTTTAATATCTGCACATATCCTTGATATCTAAAAGAAAATTATCATAAAATAAGATGGTCATTTCTAACCATGGTCATTTTTATTTTATCATTTTCCTCATGGGAAAAGAAAGAAAAAGTACAGCTTGCTTTATTTCTTCTGAGAGAATTAGTTTAAGTACACTAACTGTATGTTCTGAACAAATCAGAGTGCCACTATTGTGATTGGTAGATTTTGATATTGTAATGTTTTGTTAAATATTTAAAAAGTATTTGTAAAATTTCTCCATGGTAAGGACATCTTCTCCCCACTCCCTAGTACTTGATGATTTCTAACGTTCAGTTTTTCACCTCCCATTCAGCTTTTTCTATAATTATATTTCTCTCATTTTCAAAGTCCGAGTTGTGGGAGTTAAGAGAGAAGAAGCATTCCCACATAGTTTTTTTTCATTTTTTTATTAAGGTATTATGGATATACACTCTTATGAAGGTTTCACTTGAAAAAACAATGTGGGTACTACATTTACCCATATTATCAAGTTCCCACTCATACCCCAATTCAGTCCCAGTGATGCCCCACACCATGTGTACTAAACATAATACCCCACAATCCCCTTCTACCTCCCTCCCACCCGCCCTTCCACACCCCTCCCCTAGTCCCTTCTTGGAGTCTCTGACTCTGCTACTATTTTGTTCCTTCAGTTTTGCTTCGTTTTTATACTCCACAAATGAGGGAAATCATTTGGCACTTGTCTTTCTCCGCCTGGCTTATTTCACTGAGCATTATATCCTCCAGCTCCATCCATGTTGTTGCAAAGGGCAGGATTTGTTTCTTTCTTATGGCTGAATAGTATTCCATTCTGTATATGTACCACATCTTCTTTATCCATTCATCTACTGATGGACACTTAGGTTGCTTCCATATCTTGGCTATTGTAAGAATTGCTGCAATAAACATAGGCGTGCATATGTCTTTTTGAATCTGAGATGTTTTATTCTTTGGGTAAATTCCGAGTGGGATTCCTAGGTCAAATGGTATTTGTATTTTTAATTTTGGGGGGAACCACCATATTGCTTTCCACAATAGTTGAACTAGCTTACATTCCCACCAGCAGTGTAGGAGGGTTCCTCTTTCTCCACATCCTCGCCAGCATTTGTTGTTCTTAGTCTTTTCGATGCTGTCCATCCTTACTGGTGTGAGCTGATATCTCATTGTGGTTTTAATTTGCATTTCCCTGATGATTAGTGATGTGGAGCATCTTTTCAAATGTCTGTTGGCCATCTGAATTTCTTCTTTGGAGAACGGTCTCTTCATATCCTCTGCCCATTTTTCAATCAACTTATTTGCTTTTTGGGTGTAGAGGCGTGTAAGTTCTTTATATATTTTGGATGTTAACCCCTTGTCGGATATGTCATTTACAAATATATTCTCCCATACTGTTATATGCCTTTTTGTTCTGTTTATGGTGTCCTTTGCTGTACAGAAACTTTTTAGTTTGATGTAGTCCCATGAGTTCATTTTTGCTTTTGTTTCCCTTGCTCGAGGAGATGCGTTCAGGAAGAAGTCATTCATGCTTATATTCAGTAGATTTTTGCCTATGTTGTCTTCCAAGAGTTTTATGGTTTCATGACTTACATTCAGGTCCTTGATCAATTTAAAGTTTACTTTTATGTATGGAGTTAAGCAATAATCCAGTTTCATTCTCTTGCATGTAGCTGTCCAGTTTTGCCAGCACCAGCTGTTGAAGAGGCTCTCATTTCCCCATTATATATCCATGGCTCCTTTGTCATATATTAACTGACCGTATATGGTTGGGTTTATATCAGGGCTCTCTAGTCTGTTCCATTGGTCTGTGCATCTGTTCTTGTGCCAGTTCCAAATTGTATTGGTTACTATGGCTTTGTAGTAAAGCTTAAAGTTGGGGAGCATAATCCCCCAGCTTTATTCTTCCTTCTCAGGATGCTTTGGCTATTCGGGGTCTTTTGTGGTTCCATATGAATTTTAGAATTATTTTCTCTAGTTTGTTGAAGAATGCTTTTGGTATTTTGATAGGAATTGCATTGAATCTGTAGATTGCTTTAGGCAGGATGACCATTTTGACAATATTAATTCTTCCTATCCATGAGCACAGGATGTGTTTCCATTTATTGGTATCTTCTTTAATTTCTCTCATGAGTGTCTTGTAGTTTTCAGAGTATAGGTCTTTCACTTCCTTGGTCAGGTTTACTCCTAGGTATTTTATTCTTTTTGATGCAACTTTGAATGGAATTCTCTTCCTTATTTCTCTCTCTGCTAGGTCATTGTTAGTGTATAGGAATGCCATAGATTTCTGCGCATTTATTTTGTATCCCGCAACTTTGCTGAATTCAGGTATTAGATCAAGTAGTTTTGGAGTAGACTCTTTAGGGTTTTTTATGTACAATATCATGTCATCTGCAAACAGGGACAGTTTAACTTCTTCCCTGCCAATCTGGATGCCTTTTATTTCTTTGTGTTGTCTGATTGCCATGGCTAGGACCTCCAGTACTATGTTGAATAGAAGTGGGGAGAGTGGGCATCCTTGTCTTGTTCCTGATCTTAAAGGAAAAGCTTTCAGCTTCTCACTGTTAAGTATGATGTTGGCTGTGGGTTTGTCATATATGGCCTCGATTATGTTGAGGTACTTGCCCTCTATATCCATTTTGTTGAGAGTTTTTATCATGAATGGATGTAGAATTTTGTCAAATGCTTTTTCAGCATCTATGGAGATGATCATGTGGTTTTTGTCCTTCTTTTTGTTGATGTGGTGGATGATGTTGATGGATTTTCAAATGTTGAACCATCCTTGCATCCCTGGAATAAATCCTACTTGATCATGACAGATGAGCCTTTTGATATACTTTTGATTTCAGTTTGCTAATATTTTGTTGAGTATTTTTGCATCTGTGTCCATCTGCGATATTGGTCTGTAGTTTTCTTTTTTTGTGATGTCTTCGCCTGGTTTTGGTATTAGAGTGATTCTGGCCTCATAGAATGAGTTTGGAAGTATTCCCTCTTTTTCTACTCCTTGGAAACTTTAAGGAGAATGGGTATTAGGTCTTCACAAATGTTTGATAAAATTCAGCGGTGAAGCCATCTGGTCCAGGGGTTTTGTTCTATGGTAGGTTTTTATTACCAGTTCGATTTCATTGCTGGTAATTGGTCTGTTGAGATTTTCTGTTTCTTTCTGGGTCAGCCTTGGAAGGTTGTATGTTTCTAGAAAGTTTTCTATTTCTTCTAGGTTTTCCAGTTTGTTAGCATAAAATTTTTCATAGTATTCTCTAATAGTTCTTTGTGTTTCTGTGCTGTCCGTAGTGATTTTTGCTTTCTCCTTTCTGACTCTGTTGATGTGACTAGACTCTCTTTTTTTCTTGATAAGTCTGGCTTGGGGTTTATCTATTTTGTTTATTTTCTCAAAGAACCAGCTGTTGCTTTCGTTGATACTTTCTATTGTTTTATTCTTCTCGGTTTTATTTATTTCTGCTCTCATCTTTATTATGTCCTTCCTTCTACTGACTTTGGGTCTCATTTGTTCTTCTTTTTCTAGTTTTGTTAATTGTGAGTTTAGACTGCTCATGTGGCAATGTTCTTCTTTCCTGAGGTAGGCCTGTATTGCAATATATTTTCCTCTTAGCACGGCCTTCCTTGCATCCCACAGATTTTTGCGGTGTTGAATTATTGTTGTCATTTGTCTCCATATATTGCTTTATATCTGTTCTTATTTGGTCATTGATCCATTGATCATTTAGGAGCATGTTATTAAGCCTCCATGTGTTTGTGGGATTGTTCATTTTCTTTGCATATTTCATTTCTTGTTTCATTCCTTTGTGGTCTGAGAAGCTGGTTGGTACAATTTCAATCTTTTTGTATTTACCGAGGCCCTTTTTGTGGCCTAGTAAATGATCTGTTCTTGAAAATGTTCCATTTGCACTTGAGAAGAATGTGTATTCTGCTGCTTTTGGTGTAGAGTTCTGTAGATGTCTGTTATGTCCATCTGTTCTAATGTGTTGTTCAGTGTCTCTGTCTCCTTACTTATTTTCTGTCTGGTTGATCTGTCCTTCAGAGTGAATGGTGTGTTGAAGTCTCCTAGAATGAATGCATTGCATTCTGTTTCCCCCTTTAATTCTATTAGTATTTGTTTCACATTTGTAGGAGCTCCTGTGTTGGGTGCATAGATATTTATAATGGTTATATCTTCTTGTTGGATTGACCCTTTTATCATTATGTAATGTCCTTCTTTGTCTCTTGTGACTTTCTTTTTTGAAGTCTATTTTATCTGATATAAGTACTGCAACTCCTGCTTTTTTCTCCCTATTAGTTGGATGAAGTGTATTTCTCCATCCCTTCACTTTTAGTCTGTGTATGTCTTTGGGTTTAAAGTTAGTCTCTTGAAGGTAGCATATAGATGTGTCTTGCTCTTTTATCCATTCAGTGACTACTATGTCTTTTGACTGGTGCATTAAGTCCATTTACATTTAGGGTGCTTATGGATAGGTATGTACTTATTGGCATTGCAGGCTTCAGATTCGTGGTTCCCAAAGGTTCAAGGTTAACTTTTGTACTATCTACAAGTCTAACAACTCACTTAATATGCTATTACAAACACAATCCAAACGTTTTTTTTGTTTGTTTGTTTTTTTCCCTCCTCCTTTTTCTTCCTCCTCCATTCTTTATATATTAGGTATCATATTCTGTACTGTTTATCTATCCCTTGATTGACTTTGGGGATAGTGAATTTAATTTTGCATTTTCTTAGTAATTAGCTGTTCTGTTTTCTTTACTGTGGTTTCATTACCTCTGGTGACAGCTATTAAACCTTCCATGTATAGCAGTCCCCCAAAATACACTGTAGCGATGGTTTGTGGGAGGTAAATTCTCTCAGCCTTTGCCTATCTGGGAATTGTTTAAGCCCTCCTTCAAATTTAAATGATAATCTTGCTGGATAAAGTAATCTTAGTACAAGGCCCGTCTGCTTCATTGCATTTAATACATCATGCCACTCCCTTCTGGCCTGTAAGGTTTCTGCTGAGAAGTCTGATGATAGCCTGATGGGTTTTCCTTTGTATGTGATCTTATTTCTCTCTCTGGCTGCTTTTAATAGTCTGTCCTTATCCTTGATCTTTGCCATTTTAATTACTATATGTCTTGATGTTGTCTTCCTTGGGGCCCTCCTGTTGGGAGATCTGCGCCCCTCCATGGCCTGACAGACTATCTCCTTCCCCAGATAGGGGAAGTTTTCAGCAATCACTCCTCAAAGACATTTTCTATCCCTTTTTCTCTCTCTTCTTCTTCTGGTACCCTTATAATGAGCATATTGTTCCATTTGGATTGGTCACGTAGTTCTCTCAGTATTCTTTCATTCTTAGGGATCCTTTTTCTCTCTGTGCCTCAGCTTCTTTGTATTCCTCTTCTCTAGTTTCTATTTCATTTATCGTCTCCTCCACCGTATCCAATCTGCTTTTAGTACCATCCCTTGTGCTCTTCAATGATTGGATCTCCGACCGGAATTCATTCCTGAGTTCTTGAATATCTTTTCATATGTCTATAAGCATGTTAATGATTTTTATTTTGAGCTCCCTTTCAGGGAGAGTCATGAGGTCCATATCATTTAAATCTTTCTCAGGAATTGTATTCATAATTTTACTCTGGACCAGGTTGCTTTGGCATTTCATATTTGTGTATGGAGCCCTCTAGTGCCCAGAAGCTCTACTCTCGAGCTGCTCAGCCCCTGAAGCAATGTCGGGAATTGTAGGGGAGTGGTATTGGTGCTTCAGGGGAGGAAAGTGCTATTTCCTGGTTCCTGGCTGCTATGCCTGTATCCACTGCCTGAACCAGTGGGCCGAGTACACAGGTAGGAGCCTCTGTGCTCTGTGCCTTCAGTTGCCACCGAGAGATCCTCCCTCCGGCTGTCTCAATGGCAGGGCAGGGCTTCCCGGCTTGCATGCCCAGTTGTGCTGGCCAGGAGAAAGTTGCACCAGTCCACCTGTCACAGAAGGGGCTCTCGGAGCCGTGCAGGCAGCCAGGGAACTGGAGCACCTGAAGATCGTGAAAGCTCCCAATCTGCTGGGCAGAGTGCACCCAGACAATTTTGTCCACGTATCCTTTCTCCTGAGCAGCAAGCTCTGTACAATCCTTGCCCCTTTAGCAGCCCTCTTGCTAAGGGCTTCTTGGTTAGGAAGTCTCCCTGACTGCCTGTTTTTCTTTTGTCCCAGAGCAGCTGTATATGGATCCCTGCTTTCCACAAGCAGCTGGGATCTTAGTCTCTCCAGGAATTCTGCCTGTCTTAGCTTTCCAACCCCCTAATTATTAGAGTACCATGCATTGTGGGTTTGTGCTCCCAGAGAAGATCTCCAGAGTTAGGTGTTCAGCAGTCCTAGATCTCCACTCCCTCTCTGCTCCATTCTTCTTCCTCCCATCAGTGAGCTGGGGTGGGGGAAGGGCTTGGATCCCGCAGGACCACAGCTTTAGTACATTACTCTTTTCTGTGAGGGCTGCTCTTGTCTCCAGGTGTATGCAGTTTGTTGCAGTCCACTTTCCTGTTGCTCTTTCAAGAGTAGTTGTATTCGTTATATTTTCATATTATATGCGGTTTTAGGAGGAAGCCTCTATGTCACCTCTCATGCCGCCATCTTTAATCAGCCACCTCTCTCTCACATAGTTTTTATATTGAATTACTGAGAGAATTTTTCATGTCGCTAAAATTTCTTACAGGGTGTTTACTTCTCTGGAATATATATAAGTTAACTCTGCTTTCAATAACCTAGGACTTTTTGTTCATTTGTTCATAAATGCTTTTATTCGTTAAAAAATAAACTGATTTTTTTCAGTATATTGTACTAGAATGTCTTAAATGGGAAATTTTGTAAATATACTGTATTATTCCATTGCTGTTTAAGAATATGTAATAAAATCTGTTTTGTACTTTCTGCTAAACTTTGTAGTTAAATGCAGTCATGAACGAAGAGGCTTTTCTTATAAATATAAAATGTAGAAGTACTTCAACAGGCATGTGCTTCCATGCCTCATGCCATGAGGGTTCACAGTATCGAAACAATTATACCACAACATTGCCACTTGGAGTTTGAATTATAATTGTAACTAATGTATTAATGATCATATCACCTATATCTGAAATCTCTTTATTTTTATAATTTTATGGTTTTGTAATTAATTGATTATGAATATCAGAGATTTTCATTTTCTAGTGAAACTAATGTGACCTCATATATTTTGCCAGCACTCTCTTGTAGTATTAATGTTAAAGCTACATAACAAATAGAGTTCTCTAGGCCCTTCCTTACTCCCCACAGCCTAGTGATTACCCCTTCCCAGTCTTGACAAGAGGCTGAGGTCTGTTTGTCAGGAAACTGACTCAGAGACACTCGGGACACAAGATAACTACCAACCATATTAGCAAGGAGGGGCAAGATTAACTGGAAATCAAAACATACTGAAGATTAAGTCCACAGACCATCTTGTGCCACTGGCTCCAAGAATCTTTCCAACCAGTTGTTTCTACTATCACTATTTCATCCTTCATCAGCAAATTATTGAAGGATTCATCTCTAGAGAAACAAAAGTAGTCACAGAAAAAATGATATTCATAGTTAGGACCCCAACAAAATGACCAGATACCCACATGATCATCCCACATTGAAACCCAGCAGTTCGAATAAGAAGCCCACTCCCAAACACAAAGAGCTTCCAGTCAGTTTTTTAATGCTCCATTTTCTTTTTTTTGGTATCATTAATCTACAGTTACCTGTGCAACAGTATGGTTACTAAGCTCCCCACTTCATTAGATCCCCCCACTTACCCCATTACAGTCACTGTCCATCAGCGTAGTGAGATGCTATAGAGTCACTACTTGTCTTCTCTGAGTTCTACAGTCCTCCCCATGCGCCCCCCAACATTACGTCTGCTAATCATAATGCCCCTTTTTCCCCCTGGTCTCTCCCTTCCCACCCATCCATCCCATTCCCTTTCCCTTTGGTAACTGTTAGTCCATTCTTAGGTTCTGTGAGTCTGCCGCTGTTTTTTTTCTTTCAGTTTTTTTCTTTCCCCTTATGCTCCACATAGGAGTGAAATCATTTGATACGTGTCTTTTTCTGCTTGGCTTATTTCACTGAGCATAATACCCTGTACCTCCATCCATGTTACTGCAAATGGTAGGATTTGTTTTCTTCTTATGGCTGAATAATATTCCATTGTGTGTATGTACCACATCTTCTTTATCCATTCATCTACTGATGGACATTTAGGTTGCTTCCATTTTTTGGCTATTGTAAATAGTGCTGCCATAAACATAGGGGTGCATCTGTCTTTTTGAAACTGGGCTGCTGCATTCTTAGGGTAAATTCTAGGAATGGTATTCCTGGGTCAAATGGTATTTCTATTTTGAGGTTTTAAAGGAACCTCCATACCGCTTTCCACAATGGTTGAACTAATTTGCATTCCCACCGGAAGTGTAGGAGGGTTCCCCTTTCTTCACATCCTCGCCGACATTTGTTGTTGTTTGTGTTTTGGATGTTGGCCATCCTTACTGGTGTAAGGTGATATCTCATTATAGTTTTAGTTTGCATTTCTTTTATTATTAGCGATGTGGAGCATCTTTTCATGTGCCTGTTGGCCATCTGAATTTCTTCTTTGGAGAAGTGTCTATTCATATCCTCTGCCTAGTTCTTAATTGGATTATTTGCTTTTTGTTTGTTGAGGTGCATGAGTTCTTTATATATTTTGGATGTCAGCTCCTTATTGGATATGTCATTTATGAATATATTCTCCCATACTGTAGGATGTCTTGTTGTTCTACTGATGGTCTCCTTATCTGTACAGAAGGTTTTCAGCTTGATGTAGTCCCACTTGTTCATTTTTGCTTTTGTTTCCCTTGCCCGGGGAGATATATTCATGAAGAAGTCGCTCATGTTTATGTCCAAGAGTTTTTTGCCTATGTTTTTTTCTAAGAGATTTATGGTTTCATGACTTACATTCAGGTCTTTGATCCATTTTGAGTTTACTTTTGTGTATAGGGTTAGACAGTAGTTGCGTTTCATTCTCTTACATGTAGCTGTCCAGTTTTGCCAACACCAGCTGCTGAAGAGGGTGTCATCTCCCCATTGTATATCCAAGGCTCCTTTATCATATATTAATTGATGTATATGTTTGGGTTAATGTCTGGATTTTCTATTCTGTTCCACTGGTCTGTAGGTCTGTTCTTGTACCAATAACAAATTGTTTTGATTACTGTAGCTTTGTAGTAGATCTGAAGTCTGGGAGCATAATTCCCTCTGTTTTATTTTTCCTTCTCAGGATTGCTTTGGCTATTCAGGGTCTTTTGTTGTTCCATATGAATTTTAGAACTATTTGTTCCAGTTCATTGAAGAATGCTGTTCAAATTTTGATAGGGATTGTACTGAATTTGTAGATATCTTTAGGTAGTATAGCCATTTTGACAATATTTATTCTTCCTAGCCAAAAGCATGGGATGAATTTCCATTTGTGAGTGTCCTCTTTAATTTCTCTTAGGAGTGTCTTGTAGTTTTCAGGGTATAGGTCTTTCAGTTCCTTCATTAGGTTTATTCCTAGGCATTTTGTTCTTTTTGATGTATTTGTGAATGGAATTGCTTTCCTGATTTCTCTTTTTGCTAGTTCATCTTTAGTGTTTAGG